>OY748301.1:8192149-8675268 GCA_963556515.1 Nudaria mundana
GGGGTACCGAGAGGTCCTGTCGAGATCAATGCCCGCAAAACACAGGCGTGTGCATTTACAGCGAAGAAATCCCCTTTCCTTCCCCTACCCTCTCTTCAGAATGCATTATTACCAATGAAGGACAACCTTGACATCCTTGGCATAGACGGTCGTCGAGAGCTCAATAATAAAAACTACATCGAAAGATGTACAGGGCTTTTTTTTTAATTGTGTGGCCTCTTCGGGGGTTTGGTCGGAATGAAAATCCCGCGTCGTTGGGGTTGGGTGTTATCCCGCGTCGGTGAGCGAATCTGGTTGCGTGCAGCACGTAACCCTTCTAGCCTGCTTCTGTAAGAACGGCGGGTGGCCATCCCGCCGTCCTCAGGCCCCGATCATGGAGGTCGATGGTCCTGGGCGTAGATGAGTCTGCGGCGCCCTGGCCACTGACTGCGGAACTCAGCGGGAAGGGTACGCTCCCTCTCCCTCTCGGCCGCCTCCTTCGCGAGCATGACTTGCTCGCAGAAGGACACGGCCACGTTCCACCTACTTGCGCTGGAAACCATGGCTTGGAGCATGGTTTCCAGCGAGAGGATATCTACGCCCAGACCCACTACGAGGTCCCGGCGCTGACTCGCCCACGCTGAGCACTCCGCCAACGTGTGGAGTGCGTTGTCGTTGTCGGAAACCTCGCAGTGTTGACACCGGGGTGTGACCTCACGATGGATGCGAAACAGATAGCTACCGAAGCATCCATACCCGGTAACGATCTGCGTCGCACGATACGTGAGGTCACCATGCCGCCTCTGCAGCCACTCGTCCATGATCGGTCTCACCGCCACGATGACGGTGGTTCCCTACTTTGGTTGCTCAATTCGCACCCTCCATGTCTCCATGAGATGCTGGCGGAGTTGGGACCGCTCGTCCTCGGATTTTCGAGTCGCAGGCCTGTGTTCCCTCTCCAGCGCCTCCTTGAGCCATTGGAACAATGACGCAAGGGCTCTCACTTTTAGGTCTCATGGAGGGGTCCCGGCTAAGAGACATGCAGCCTCTCCGGAGATCGTGCGGTACCCCCGTATGGTATTGACGACCAAGGTCCTCAGTGGCCGATTCAGTAGAGTCGCGTTCCTCTTGACCGTCAATCTCTCTGCCCATACGGAAGCCCCGTATAGGACCATACTCCGCACGATCCCCAGGTACAATCTCCTGCAGGAGGCGTTCCGTCCCTTTAGGTTGGGCAGGAGTCGCGAAAGCGCGACTGATGCCCCCTTCACTTTGAGGACCAAACTTCGGAAATGTGGTCCGAAGTTCCATCGGCTATCAAGTACGATCCCTAGGTACTTCATCGAGGGCTTGATGCCGATGCTAACGCCTCCTACAGTTACGCTGGAACCTTCTGGTGGACCGTTCCGAGGTCCGTGGAAACAAAGAACCTTGGACTTGTGTAACGCCACCTCCAGTCCCAGCCGCCGTATCCGACCCACGACTTGAGCCGACCCATGACTTGAAAGATGTATAGGGCTAGCTTCACGGAAACTAGGAATACTGAATAAGGTAAAGCGATTCTTTACACCGCACCAGAGGTGTCTGCTGTACAAGACGCAGATTAGACCCTGCGTCGAATACTGCTCTCACCTCTGGGACAGCTCCGCGAAGTATTTGCTGGACGCTCTCGACGCTATACAGCGACGGGCTATCCGTATTATAGATTGTACGGTGGTAACGGGAAGCATTGAGCCGCTAGCTCAGCGCCGAACAATAGCTTCCTTGGCCGCATTCTACCGTATTTACCACAGCGAGTGTTCTGAAGAGCTCTTCAATCTGATCCCACCCTCTTCCTTCCGATCCCGAACAACGCGTGCCGGGCAGAGATGCCTCTCCCACACAGTGGATAGGATGTTCGCGAGAACGGAACTTTTTAAACGTTCGTTTCTCTGCCGAACGATAGTGGCCTGGAACGCCCTGCCTGTGCACGTGGTTCCTCCCACATATAACCCTGGGTTCTTTAAGCGGAGCGTGAAGAGGCACATCAGTAGGTCGTCAAGTTGAGGGCCACTCTCTATAGTATTATGTGCTGTGAGAGTGACCCACAATCGCTAGACGTCGTCACGATTTACCACCAGGCGGGTGGCGTCAGTTTGTCGAAACCAATATAAAAAAAATTAAAAAAAATTGGTAAAAATATTAAAGAAATAATCTTTGAATTTACTTGCCTAGAGGTGTAATTAAGTTTATGTAATCATTTTAGTAGTATATTTATGCCGAATAACTGCAACTATACTAGAATTAAAAAAGCATTCGCCTTAATAGACCAGGCGCTAGAGGTAAGTGAGCATGCAAAATGTGAGTGCCGAATTCCACCAATGGATTTAAGGTAAGAAAAGGTCAAAAATTAATAATGCGGTTCTTGCCGGTCAAATATTTGGTCCATTTTTTTTACCCCTCTACTCTTATTTGTAAAGGAAATGTATATAACAATTAAATGTATTCCGGAATAAAAAGTAGCCTATGTCACTCGGGGATAATGTAGCTACAAATCCGTGAAATAATTTTCAAAATCGGTTCGGTAGTTACGGAGCCTATTTAATTCAAACAATCCAAATCTTTCCTCTTTATAATGTTAGTATAGAGCTCATGCTCGCACCTTTGCCCGCATTGAAAGCTTATTATGATGATAACTTTTTTCCAGCTAGCTATCCGCTTTTGATGAATCAAAGCTTTTATGTTGTCCTGAGTTGAGTTTAATCTTTCTTTAGGTATTGCAGAAGCCTCTCGGCGGCTACTTTACCTAAAGATACAAATACTTACCTCCTAATTCATAATTCCGCTGGTGCATCAGCTTTTAGGAAGCTCAATTTCGCTTCCTACATGAGCAATTGTTTGGACTTTTTTTATTAAATAAATTGGATCAGGTACCAATCAACTACTTAGGTAATAAATTTTGGAGATGTGAAGAAGATGTAAGGTGCAAAAAGGAAAGCGGAACTATGAGTTAAATTGACTACCTCGGTGGCGCATGTGTATGCGAATGCCGTGCCTGAGGTCCCAGGTTCGATTCTGGGTCGAATTAAATGTTTGTGTGATCCACAATTTAAATGTTTACAACGTATACAACAAACACGACTTAATAACGAAACGTTTCTAAGTCGATAGATGCCGAAACACACTGAATACCTAAGCGCACTATGCTTACAGTTAGCTCGGAGAGGGGATATAAAGGGAGCGGGAAAGGACCATCACAGCTGGTGGTAAGATGTGTTTTGTTATTATTTGGGGTCTCAGGTATAAGAATCCGACGATAGTTGCCGGTCCTCACATTTTGCATACTCAACTACCTATAGCGCCTGCACTACATGGGGCACACTAAAGGCCTGGGCAAACCAAAAGCAGGACAGGCGCAGCTCCTTAGCAGGGCAGGTCAGTTGCGTCGCGGTTGATGTCACACCAGAAACATGAGCAGTCAGAAAGCAGTTTGAAGGCGGTCCTGCTTTATAACCGCGTTATGTGTGTCGTATCGATCGCCACACTCAACACACTTCAAGATGTTGAATGATGTTGTTGAGCTATCTTCCCCCATAGTCGCATCTTGTAAACCATATTTCTATAATATCTATCCTGTTGCCTCGCGCCTGCGCTGCCACCACCCCGCGTCTGCGCTGCTCCCGTCCAAATGTTTTGTCGAAAAGCAGTGCGTGCGCGGCGCAGTGGCGGAGCAGGTAGGTTCAGCGGGCCCGCGTTTGTTCAGTGTGTCATCCCTCATATAACTACATTATTTACTAACGTAGACGCACTGCTACCGCACTGCTCCCGCACTGCAACTGCTTTTGGTTTGCCCAAGCCTAAAAGTTTTGCACTTCTAGCTAATCGGAACTATTTGAATTTCCAATGTTATATTTTTTTAAACGTTGCAACCTTAGTAATAAAAAAAAAACAATTGGCGGGAAATCATTTGTCAATTGTTTTTTATTACACATCAAAGTTCTACGTATGCAACGAAAATGGAATTAAGTCGAAAAGATTTTAGAGCGATGATTTTTTATGATAGCACCTTGTTTGAGCACCGTGAGGCGATGGTTTGCTGAATTTGAGAGAGGTCGAGTTTCTTTACATGACGAATTTCGTGAAGGGCGGCCTTCAACTGCCGTCAACGAAAATAATGTGGCTACTGTTAAGCGGTTAATTGAAGAAAACCCGCGGATTACCTATGAGACAATTCGAGGACTATTGGGGATTGGTATGAGTCAAATCCAGAAAATTTTACACGAAGAATTGAAAGTTCGGAAACTTTGTTGTCGTTGGATCCCTCATGAACTGACAGCGGAGCAGAAGCGGGCTTGCGTGGAATGGTGCTCACAGATGCTACTGAAGTACGACCACGGACATTCTAATGCTGTTTATGACATTGTCACAGGAGACGTAACGTGGATTTATTGTTTTGAACCCGAAAAAAAACAGCAATCTTGTGAATGGGTGTTTGAAAATGAGAACAAGCCAACAAAAGTGAGGCAGGCGAGAAACGTTGGTAAAAAAATGTTCTCGTTTTTTTTCTCAGCTACGGGCCCATCTGTACAATTCCACTTGAAGATCAAAAGAGTGTTAATGCCGAGCGGTATTCTACCATTTGTTTACCCAGGGTGTTAGAAAAAGTTCGCGAAAGACGACCCAAAAGCCGCGTTCTCCTACATCATGACAACGCTTCTTCACACACGGCCAACAAAACAAAGTCAGTTTTAGCTTCCGAAAAAGTACAACTCGTCACCCATCCTGCGCATAGCCCCGACCTAGCACCCTGTGATTACTGTATTTTCCCCAAAATCAAAGATTTGATGAGAGGTTTCACTTTTACCAACTCCGAAGAGGCAGTGATAGCGTTCAATCAGCACGTAGAAAACATGCCTTCAGATCTGTGGTCCTCCTGTTTTAAAAAATGGTTCGATCGCATGAAAAAATGTTTAAAATGTAAAGGAGAGTATTTTGAAAAGCAATAAACATAATATTTTGGTTTTAACATGTTGTTTTTTTTAAGTTACGCAAAACTTATAGTGTGACCTACGTATAAGTAAAAACTAAAATAACGACTCCATATCACTAGCACAAATTTTCAGCTGTTGTTTTTAAATCGCCACAATGGTTATGAGACAAGTTTTTCTAATTTCGAATAGAGAAATATTTGGGTTTTACTTTTTAATGGATACGGAACTTGAATAAGTAAGTTAGGGTTTCCTTGTTTTTTCGAACTGAACTGCCACTAAAGTGCCAATAATAGGAGGAGTGCCAACAATAGGGTAGTTTACAGTAGTAGTCGCAAAATAATATGCCCGTTTAGACATTTGAGAAAAACCCTAAAATGTGGGTAACTCGGAACCAAACTACCTACATTGTAAATGAAACAATTAAATAATAATTAATCACATAAAGTGTTTATAAAAAACTGGCCGAGTAGGAGTCGGACTCGCGCACAAAGGGTTCCGTATCGAAAACACGTTTGTTGTATGGAGCCCCCTTTAATATTTATTATATTCTACTATTTAGTATTTTTTATTTAGTATTTGTTGTTATAGTTGCAACCGAAATACATCATCTGTGAAAATTTCATCTTTCTCACTATCACGGTTCGTGAGATACACCGCAAGACAGACGGACGGACGGACGGACCGACAGCGAAGTCTCAGTAGTAGAGTTCCCGTTTTACCTTTTGGGTACGGAATCAGAACTTACCTAGAAACAGAACATTAAGTAATATTTCGAAAAAATAACCACAACTTATGTGCCTGCGCCCTGTGGTGGCATTAATACGTATAAATACCTCCTTCGCAACTGTTTTACTATTTTTTTAAATTTTTTTTTTATTAATCTTCTTGTACATAGTTAAATCAAATACACGCTATAACGTTTAATACAAACAATATGCACAAAGGCGTGCTTAAGTCAATGTGACTTATCTGCTACTTTATACCTAGGTACCTACATAACTGGCTGCGCATTCATTCATACTGGCAGAGATTGTGGAATTCCACTTATGTAAGTACCTATCTGTTTCGTCAATGTCCTTTCATCCATCCTTTCTACGTGCCCGATCTATTTGCATCCCTTCATGCATCTTCTGAGTTTCTGAGCCACCACAACGTTCTCGTACCACGCTGTTCCTTACTATATCCACTAATGTTATTATATTACCAGTCTTCTCATTTCCACTGCATATTTTAATTTAATGCTTCTTCTGCCACATGGGTCTTTCATTCACTACCTGCCGTCCTTAGTTATGTATAGTGCTTGTCCCTACAAGCACTCCTTTATGCACATCCAGCCTAGTCCTCAGAGAAACCTTCTGACTGTTTATATAGTTATGCAGAACATTCAATTGATTCCCAGCCATAACTCTTCTTTTAATAGCATTGTCACATCTTCCATCACTTCTAATCTTGGATCCTAAATACACGAACTCTTTCACTTGCTCCACTCTTACTTCCTCAATTCGTTCAGGTTCATCATATTTTCGTCTCTTTCTATTACTTTTGTTTTACTTATCTATCTATATATAACTTTCATTCCGAAGTATACAATAAATAATATTATATGTAGGTACAAAGAGAGGTGTTATCGCTTATAGCGGTTTCTTCCAGGCAAACTATAGGTACATGAATAGGAAAGAAAGAAAACTGATGAGTTTCTCTATCTGAATAGAACCTGAATAGAACAAAATCACAGCTTCGACTATTTACACCGACATTATATTCACATTGTCAGCAGTCAGCTAAACGGCATTGTCTTTATTACGAGCATATGGTGGTATTCCCAAGTTTGGACATGTTTTCATTGCGGTTCTAACGAGCTGTCACACAATTCTGACACGGGGACGTTGACGGGTTCTATCTCACGGCTTTATCTGTTTCAGCGGGATCTGTCCGTCGACTGGGGCCCTCCCGTTATTTTTGTTTCGAGATTTTAATCTTAGCTGTCTGTTCGACGACAAAATAATATCTGTGATAGAATGAAAAACCCTAATGGAGTTCAACAATGTTTTTTTTTATTTGCTTGCAAGATATGAGGTAGTCTAAATTTGTCATCTTCCTGTAGGTAACCTACTTATGGCATAATTATTTTTACAAGGATTTATGTGAAATTTATTTTATTTAGGTACATATTCATTTTAATAATTTCTATACATACCTACTTAGTTAGGCCATATTTCGGAATCAGAGATTCTAGTTTTTATTTTCGCTTATATTCTATTTAAGTGGAAGTATGGTGATCATGAAAAAACTATTTTGAAATTTTGAGTTTCCCATGATCCCTGAACTCCCCTGAGTCGAAAACAGTGATTTCTAGAAAATGTATGTAGGTATGTATGTTGTACGACTTGTACGATGTACGGAGAACTCTACACTGATAGTTGCATAATGTGGTTCCCTAAATTACGCATATTAACATTGCCATGCGATTTCACAAATACAGCCACCTCATAAATATATAGATATTTATGAGGTGGCTGTATTTGTGAAATCGAACTTTAACCTGTTTGACACATTAAAGAGTGCTAGTCATAAAAATAAAATACGCAATAGAACACACAAAAAACGGTTTATGGTAAGGGTTTCTTAGGTATGGCACCAAAGCTATATAATAAGTTGCCAGATTCAATACTGGGTTGTAAGGACAAGCACCAGTTTAAGAAAGAACTGTCGTCGTTGTTACTGAAAAAAGCCTATTACACAGTGACTGAATACTTGCTGGGTGGCAGTGTCAGCTAGATATAAGAATTTGACTTTTGGTTTGTAATATTTTTTGACATTTAACTATAAATTGACTAAAATGTAACATGACAATTTAGTCATCAATATTTATTCTGGACATTTCATAATAATTATTATTATTTGGATGATGACATGATTAATATGCTAGGATGATAATTATTTTATTGTAATATTCGGAAATTGATGTAATAAGATGACATCTTGATTTACTTGTATTTGGAACTTTGTAACATTTTATGATGTAATTGATAATAATATGGTAAGATTATGTATGTACTTATCCAGAAATTGTGCTCTCGATTGAGTCACCTACGAAAATTGCATGCCTAGTATTATGGTAAAATATGGTGAATCTCAAATATTGGATAGAAACAGGCGTTACTTGGCGAAAATCCATGACAAAGCGATGGTAAGTAAAATGTTTTAAGAAAAAACTTTTTAAAGTTATAATAGCATTAATTTAATAGCAAAATAGCCAAAATAGTAGAAATTTATAACCTAACAAGATTGTGTATGACTCAGAGTTACTTTCAGTTTAACAACATTTTTTTTCTACAAAAAAATGGTCTGGCTATGGGATCGCCACTCAGTCCTTTAATAGCTGAAATATTTATGGATGCATTCGAGACTAACCACATAGTTGGGACTTGGGAACGTTCATGCCTTGTACTATTTTAGATATGTGGATGATATTATTATCTGTTGGACAGGAACAAAGCGTCAGCTCAGCGTCCTCGTCTCCAAGTTGAACTCAGTACACCCTAGAATTGATTTTTCACTAGAGGTGGAGTCAGATTCCACTCTCAATTTCTTAGACCTTTCAATTACTAGAAGGAACGGTGTTCATGAGTTTCGTATCTATAGGAAACCAACAGTTACAGACACAGTTATTCCTTACTCATCCCATCACCCATGGCAACATAAAATGGCAGCTTTCCACAGCTTACTGAGCAGGTTACTGGCGGTACCGTTGAGCCCACAGGCATTTGGTGAAGAATTGTCCATCATTTGCTGCATCTCGTTGAGTATAGCTAAGATCATGAGGGAAAGTAGGATATTTGTTGCTTTTAGAACTCAGAACACCTTGAGGGAGCTATGTAATGGCAAGGATTCGGTGTCGGTGAGACCGATCAGGTGTTTATTTGTTGAGTTGTGATGAATGTGGTTTGAAGTATGTGGGACAGACTGGCAGGTCCTTCGAGATTAGATATAAGGAACATAGAGCGGCGTCCCGCAATGGTTGTCCTGAGAAATCCCTCTTCGCGAAGCATCTTCTTGACACTGGTCATTCCTTGAACAATAGTAACACTTTTAAAGTTTTACGTTTATGTGAGAAAGGGTTCAAGTTAAGTGTTTGGGAAAGGCTTGAAATAGTTAGAAGAGACGCGGACACCTTACTCAACGAACAAATAGATTTTCACACATCTCCCTTACTTAATCTGTTTACGAACAGACAGACACATTAATTGTTGTTGGTTTGTGTGTGTCATTTGGCTTTTCTACGCAACTTATCAAAAGACAGGAATTAAATCAAACAGATAAGGTCTTGTATTGGTGAATACCTATTTTTGGAACTTAGCATGATCTGAGGTTTCTACCCACGTTAGTTATTGTAAAGAATCCTACATCGCGATAATGCAATTTGCACACGTTTACTTATAAGCAAACACGTTCCAACCACGAATTTTGCTGTTCTCGCTGAGACAGTCTTGATAATGCCTCGTTTAGAGGCGAAACAATTGTCGACGTTTTGTTGTCTTTTTAATTCTGCGAAAAATTAATGCTATTATAAATTTAAAAAGTTTTTTCTTAAAACATTTTACTTACCATCGCTTATGGTGCATCTATAAATTACTGCTGTAACATCTGATGTAACCCATGTTTGCAATGATTTATAAATAAATAAATAAAATAAATACAGCCGTTTTTTTTTCTTTTCTTAAAAAACGGCTGAAACGTATTTCAAAAAAATTTTAAAAAAATTTTTAAAAAAAAAATTAATAAATTAATAAATGACTACTACTTAAATATAAAAATTCAAAATTTCGAGGTATTAATGTTTGAAAATTTTTACTTGCTACTTTCCATTACGCTCAATTTGTTTTTGTTGTTGTTGCAGTTTCAATGAACATTAGCTATTGATATTATTTAAAATTTAAGCCCAAATATACTCCCATTGCCAGACGCCCATGGTACGCCCGTTGAAGGATAACCTCAGAGCGCCAACGGACTTGGCACATTTCCAAAATGATACCTTAATTAAAGCTGTCCCGCATACCATTACTTATTTATTATAATAACTACACTTTGTTGCCAAACTAAAAGACAGTCATGAAGGTGTAACATATAAGCGAACACATATAGTAGCTCAATTTCCAGAGACCATCAGGTCGCCGTCCTCGGCAGCTGCACGTTGTCGATATTCGCCACGTGAGCCCGCCACGTGCCCCTAATCCTACCGGAGCCCTACCCACCGCCCATTTACCTCCTACCCTATTATAAACCAAGCTTTTGTCATAATTTTCCCTTTAAAAACTTCCCGCTATTGACTACGTATAACTTTCGAAATACACGTTGAAGTTTAAAACAATTTACTTTGTACGGAATCTCTTTTCGTTTAACGATGGCGAAATTTCGCGAACGAAATAAACTGCCTGTATTTCACTATTCCTCTTAAACGTTTTGACAAGCGTTGAGCGTACACATTTGCATTAAGTCCTCGAAGCTCATCGAGGCAGAAAACTTACAATTAATATTTATACATGCGCAATAAAATAAAACCAAGCAGTCGGAAAGTATACGCGTCACCCGAGCACTGCTTTTGACATGGCTGTTATTTTATGAGCAAACTTGTAACGTCATAACTTAATTCGTGATTGTTGTGGTATTTTCAACCATATTTCACATTGTTAGGATGTAAAGCTGCTTAAGTTGGTAATGTTGTAAGTCCATACTATAGGATATTCTAGTATCCATCACTATTACAGGCGATGAAAGCGGATGCAGACGATACTGGATACAATTGTTAGGATTCTACGCAGGGTTCTTGTTCGACATCAGTTCATATAAGTATAGATACTTCTATACTTATAATATATATATATATTTATATATATACTATTTTTATAGATTTTTTATAGAATAGACGAGGCTCCGTAACTGCTGAACCGATATGGAAAATTCTTTCACCGATATGTAGTTACATTATCCCCGACTATCATCTAGGCTACTTTTTACTAGTATCCGATCGAAACCTGTTTTCTCTCCGAACCGAAAACGAACTTTCGGTACACCTTTGAGTTTCGGTCGAAACCGAAAGTAAGTATGAAAGTAGTAAAGTATGGAATTACCGATTTGTACTGAAAAATTTAAAGTTTATTTCGAAGATGTTTTTTTAATAAAATCCGTTACGGGATGCCCCGGGTTTACCCACAGAAGGATGACTTCTGGGCACCGAGGGACTCTGTCAAGGGGAGATCGGTTCTTACAGAAGCAGGCCAGAAGGGTTGCAGCCTAGGGTTTTAGCTCACACACGCCTTCACTCACCGACGCGGGATAAAACCCGACCTCAAAAATGCGGGATAACACCCGACCCACACCCTTGACAGGCTGCATAGATGGCCAAAGACCGCTACCGTCCTTACGAGGCCGTACCCGGAAAGCCCGGTAACGGTTGCGCCCGTGGGTGACTGTAAATCCGCGAAAAAAAGGGGGACCATCCCACATCTTTGCAGGTCGGGTTTTATCCGAAGTGGTGGGTGAAGGCATGTGTGGGCGGCCCTTCTTATCCTGCACTGTGAGGAGTCAGGGCCCCGATCATGGAGGCTGAAAGTCTTGGGAGTCCTACAACGAGGTCACGGCGTTGATTTGCCCACGCTGTGCACTCTTTCAACGTGTGAAGTGCCATGTCTTGGGCGAGAGCCTTGCATTGCTGACACTAAATGGGGAGTTTTACTCACAGCAAATGCGGCAAAAATACCAAAGCACCCGAACTCGGTAATCACATCTGTGATGTGCGATAGTTGAGGTCACCGTGTCCTTTCCAGCCATGGCGGCGTTTCCTTATTGTGGGTGCTAAAGCAATGACGCAAGGACCTTCACTTCCACTTTCATTATTTAAAAGAAGAAGCTCAAGTAATTCACCCACCGGGACGTTTTCTCAACCCAGTTTATGTCCGTTTTCTAGTCTAACTGCGATGCGATTGAACTTCAATATTTTCCGAGAAGCGACTGCCATCGAGCCTCCACAACCCATGGGCGATATCGAAGTTCTGTAGTTAGACCAGTTGGATTTCGTTAAGGACTCCAATTACCCGTATATGAAAAAAAGGCCGACCAATTGCGTCCGATACCCCACATAATAGTGTAGACGCGAGAAAATATAATTATATTCCCCACTTTACGTGTAGCGGAGGTACCCCAATTTTTTTTTTTAATTTTGTGTGTGTCACTTTGTCGGCGTGATGAATATACATATCCATGCAAAATGTAATGTTTCTAGCATGAAAATTGCTAACCGTTTGGAAGTAAATAAAAATAAACTAGGTATGCAATACATTCTGTTGTTGCAATAATTGAGCTGAGTTTGTCGATTCGGGTCGAACTCCAAAACGACTGGACCGATCTTTATGAATTCAGATATATGCACTCACGGTGATGGTCACTATGACCGTGCCACATTTCAAAAAGATCGGTCCAGTTGTAACATCGTAATTTCATTACACTCACAAAATGTAAACAAACATTTGTAATGATATTATGAACGTCATTAGTGTCAGTTGATGTATAGATGTCCACTCGACAAACGTCAAGTTTTGACTATGATTCATTCACCGTACGGAATTCTACGCATTGTATAGCGCACCCTAGCGGATTTAGTGGGAGCTTGGCAGAGTATGATCTAGCCATGTCAGGTATTTTCTCTTAAAAAGGTATATGTCTGTTCTGTGATATTGCAGATTTTTTTATCTATCTTTGAGTTTCCGGCCAAAGAGAATACAATACTACGTAAGAAGAGACGGGACTCCCATAGTGCAAAATAATCTTACAAAATGTCAAATCAGGGATAACGTTATGTAGCCAACCTAACAAATGTTACACATACAGAGTCGCCAACATAAGGAAAGAAAAATAGAGATGTGCCACTTAATATTATTTTATTTATCGATATCGATAAATGCAGTGGCATTTATCGATATCGATAAACGCAGTGGTCCGTACTTTTTTTAAATAATTTTATATTTTCGCAGACGCTATACTCCATTTTTCAACTAAAGTACTGCGTCATACAAGTTACATGTTAAAAATGAATAAGCGTTCAATTTCCCGGAGGTAGTACATTTAATTAAAAGACGGAGTATAGGCTCAGTTTGGGTTTTAAAATGATAAGTTCATGAAATTAAATATTTATTTAAAAACATTACATGTATATTAAAAATATTTGTAATTTCTTCTTCAATCAATATTCTGCAGCTCGTAGTATTGGTGACTGTGTAACATTATGACCCTTTTTATTTAAAACTCACTTTAGTAGGCTAGAAGGTTTTATATAATCTACAATCTGCTTCGCTTCTATTGTGTAATGATGATCCGGTTATCTGAGCCTCCAATACATCCTTAGTCCATAGCACCCAACAGTTCCTCTTGTTCTCCTTTCTGTAAGTATAAATTAGAGCTCAAGCAACCATTGTCACTTGTCTAAGTATCCTACATTCTAAACTATGGTAAACCTGGTTTCATCTTTTCTTTAGGTAAAAGGAAGGGTTAGGATTTTCTCTTTGGCATACAATTGAATGAACCAGGGAATATTTATCTAAGGGCAAGTAAGTTACTATACTTACTTTATACTACACACAATGGTCAGACGGTCCTGGTGGATCATCGGAGGCCGTCTACACTTTACTGTACAACTCTTTCACTTTACTCAATGGTCGGACGGCCCTGCTGTGGATTCAATACATCACATCAGAGGAAGCCGTCCGTACTCTACTTTGAGGACGTCTCCTCACTCTCATCTGGCAGTCCTGATGGGGGTCACATACATCCCGTCACAGGAAGCCGCTCACTTTACTTCAGGGACGTCCCCTCTTAAGGACGTCCCTCATCTCTTTACTTGGCGCCTAGATGAACATAGGACGTCTCAATCCATCCCCAATTAAATAAGTTACATGAAACCAATACAAAGGATATCAACGTCCTGTATCGTACGTATCTGTCTGGTGTGTCACTCACACTCTCTTTCTTTAGTCTCTTTACAATTCTATTAGTCTCAATTCAGTATCACTTTAACGGGTCAAACTTACTTTCACGGTTGGATGGAGGTTACTTTCCATCCATCCGTACAATATCATGAGAATGAGCTAGAAAGGTTATTGCAATGTGCTGACAAGTAAATTATCAGAGCAATAGCTTTAAATTACAAGTCAACCTACCCCGCAACTTTATCATCAAGCTTCTACCAACTATAACATGCAGCTAAGACACTAAACAGAACTCATTTGATATACCTACTTAGCTTATAGGCCGACAGGAATCAGGTCACCTTTGCATCTTTATCTATATACACTTGAACAATTCGCGGCTTCGTTGGCTCGCGTCATTGTTGAAAATTGAATTATATTTTTTAGAGGTTAGGTAGGGTTCTCCGTCTTAATTATTTGGATGTAAGTATGTAACCGCCCGCATTCCAGCGATTACCTTGTTATGAAGATAAGGTTTTACATCACGTTCGAACACAAAAACACATTTATCAAATGTTTTGAGCGATAATTTGTCTTTCCATCATTCTTTCATGCTATGTAGTTATATATTTTGTTATCTTCCGGTGTTATTGTTCTCATCCATAGGAAATCTGGCCATGAAAATCCGTTTTGTGCCGTCCTTTCTTCCAGATTTTAAACTACATATTTCACACTTTCTATACATACTTCATATTCGATTTTAATAAACAATGTATAAAACAGTCTTTTCTAGAGAACGGTCTTACAAAAATTTTAATAAAATTCAGCTATTCTCCCAATTATTTCACTAATAACATTCAAAGAAAAACATTATTATTGAAATTGAAAATAACGATTAGACATCCACAGCGACAGACAGTGACACATGACATTTCATCAAGGAACGAGCGGGACAGATTGAGAAATTGAGTGAGACAAATATTGAGCCATTAAAATTTATCCCCGTTTCATAATAGTTTTTTTTTGTATGTAGTTGCGACAGCCTGTTTCCGGCTGGCTACAAATCTTCCTTTTAGAAAGTGGTCAAAAACGAGTTTGTGGATCAAGGAAGAATCTCGAAACAGCTCGTGATTTGATAAAAAGCCAGCGCGAGCTGTCGTGGGTCCCTTTTCACTGCTCAGTCCTTTACCGATAATATCTCTTGAATATCTCTCGATCACTACATTTGTCTTACACTTAACCTACAAATCTCGAGTCTAGAAGAAGTTATTTTACTTGGTAACAGTATCAAATTAAATCGAAACAGTCGTGGATACAGATCAAAGGTTCTGTCTACCGTGATCTCACGAGTCTGGGAACGTCCTCTTCTATCCAATTTGGACAGCGAGGAGGCATTTCTTTCTCTGTTTTAGGCAATCGAAGGGCGTGTCTTTATATTGTTACTGGTGTCTGGTGTCTTGGTGCAGGGATTCTGAGGTTGTCGATGTATCTGGAGCAGTACAATACAAAATCCGATAAGTCTACGTCGAGGATATACGAGGTCACCTTGGGCCCACAAGACCACAGCACGAGGGTCACCCTGCCATCCTCAGCTGACCGCGTGGACCAAGTGTTAAAGTTAAGTACTTGTTCAACAACTAATCCCCTGTTCTTCATTAATAAATCTGTCTCCTCTATTTCCAAGAACCATCGGATTCATCAAAACTCAAGAACAAAAAGAAATCTCTGTACATCTCATTTATAATTTAAGATTTCAGATCTTTTGTGTGAACTTAATAACTAGATTCAATACCTATTCTCTAAATAATTTAAGTAGTGTACTAGAAGCTACCTACCTATCCTTTATGTAAATTTTATAACTATATTCAAAACCCATTGTTTAATTGTTTTAAGGTTATAAATATATTCTTTTCTATTTATATGTATTTATAAGTTTATTGACCTACGTCTACTACTACCTTTTTGTCCTTCAAATTCTATCCATCCAAAGGTTGCCTGGTAGAAATTGCTTTATGCGATAAGGCCGCCCATTGCTTTTACTGCTCATATATGTACCTATGCTCTGTGTATGTAGATATATTAATAATGTAATGGCGTACAATAAAGTGTAAATAAATAAAAATAAATAAATAAATAAAAAATATTCTCTGTGAACCCACTCTACTGTTGTTGCCTTATTGAATTCTCCTATCATCACACACACCGTTCATATGTGAACTGGCGCCCTGGGATACCATATAATTGTCTCATAAGCCTCCGCTGATCCCGCTGGTGGGTGAGATTGCCTTTTCACTGTTACACAGTCGTTTAGGAGGAGTACGATCACGAACGAAATACACGAGTCGCCTAAGAAAGAGCTTCGTAAACTCAGCTCAATAAAATAAAAATTTACTGAATTTTTAATGTTTCACCTGAAAATACCACGGAATTAGGTGCTTATATCTTATTTAAAATATGTTTATCAAATAACCTAAGGTAATCCAAGGTCAATGTAAAAGTCCACTGGTAAGTCCATAATATACCTAAATTATGACTTTCGTATAGGTACTCAAAACAATATTTAATTTTTCATCTAAATAAGAACTGTTATTTTGAAAGCTACAATATCTACCAATTCCCAACAGTTTTCTCCTTTCGACAAAATGAAACTGCAATGAACCGTTCAATACCCGGGTTTGAGTGCTGTTGGTCGCTCAGCTGATCATCTGACCGCACCAATCAACCCGAGTGCACACATATACCTATGTATGTAAATGACGTCATGACGGGTTCGAGAAAGATTCTAATGTAATTGACAGTAGATTGTTTCATACGGTTCGATTGCTGAAGGGTCCACTGTTTCATTTAAAAGGGTTGCATTTTTTCGGCTTCTCCTTATTTGTTTAATTTAATTTATATGAAGCTTACAAAAACGAAATTTGCGTTTGAGTTCTATCGTCGTCTAATCGTCAATATTATCATTTAAATATTCTGAGCCCAACATTTTACATTACATTTTTACGCTGATTGGACTTTGTGGTGAGTAGCGCGATTGTCGTCTATTTTGTTTTTGGGTGTTTAAAGAAATAATCCCTCTTACTACTGTTTCCCAAGTTTATCAGCTAAAAAGTTATAAATACGTACATTTCGCAAGCGAAACAGCTTTAATGTTACTCCAGCGTCCAGTGTCTTGCGACCATTTAATTTGAGCTTGTCGAGTGGAAAGCCAGTCGAGCTCTCCCGAGGTTTAGTTCCATCGTATTATTAGATTGGAAAGCCACCATCCTCTATAAAACCCACCCTTAAAACACTTCGCACCACTCCAACGAACAACACTTCTGATTATTTAAATTTTATTTACTTGCTCAACGATTGAGTTAACGTGGGATGACAAACTTCGCCTTACGCGACTGATTCACATTCTGATGAAAAATAATATTCAAATGCTTCGGTGGCGTGGTCGGCTTTCGACTCCGGAGTCTCGGGTTCAATTCCCGGGTCGAATCAAATACTAATTGTGTGATCCACAAATTTTATTTATTTATTTAAATCTTTATGCACAACGGTGTACAATGGCGGACTTAGGCATTTTCTTCCAGTCGACCCACATTATCCAGTCTACCCAACATCCGACTCGAGCCTATCAAGATAGCCTGACGTTTATCTGGATTCACTTGCAACCCAAATCGGTCGCACCAGCTACCTATTGCGCTCAAGTCGGCATTTATTCTATGCATGGTTGCCGGGAGATCGTCCACACTAGCTTGGCTGTAAATTTGCAAGTCCTCTGCATACAGGTGATACGCACACTGAAGATCTGTATGTGATGGCATTAATGAAGGTAGAGAATAAAAGAGGAGATAGTATACCGCCTTGAGGTACACCAGAGTTAAGATTACACCACGCTGAGGACATGACTGACTGCTGGCGACCCCGAAGATAAGAGGAAAACCATTCCAATACGTTCGACGAGAACCCTATGCACTTAAGGATAGCTAGCAGTACGTCATGATCAACACAGTTGAAAGCATTGGAGAAATCCACCAAAACCAATACACTAATTTCACCCGCCTCCATAGCCTCCCTCATGTCGCTAGATACTTTCAGGAGAGCTGTAGTTGTACTATGGCCGGGCCTGAAGCCAGATTGTAAGGGACTTAAGATTTTATTAGTCCGTATAAATTTTGACAACTGTGCATGTACACAGGCCTCAAGGACTTTATACAGAAAGGGAAGAATGGAAATAGGGCGGAAGTTTTGGGTAGCGAAGGATTGGAAATTTTGGGAAGAGGACGGACGTAGGCTTTCCGCCAAAGGGAAGGGAATTGACCGGATTCAAGAGAAAAATTGATAATGTGGGATATAAGAGAAAGTAGGTGATCTACAACAGTCGTGATCATACGGCGACTAATGTTGTCGCAGCCTTGGAGGTTATGGAGTGGCAGTCGTTACGGGTATTTGGAGCCCTAAAACAAAATCCGACTGGTCTAACTACATTACTTCAATATCGCCAATGGGTTGTGGAGGTCAGATGGCAGTCGATCCACGGAAAATATCGATGTTCAGACACATCGCAGTTGGAAAGCTGACCCCAAGAACCCCCCGAAAAGGCCCAGTGGATAATGAAACTCTATAACAAATACTTAGGTACTTAATTTATTTATTTAGCACTGCTTGATATCTACGACTCCACTTGTGTGAAGAAGTAAGTACATACTGACATAAAATTACGCCTCTTTGCCACTGGGGTAGGTAGATTCCACGTATTTTCACTTGCTATGACCCTGACATAGGTAAGTATTTTACACTACCTTAACATTCATTAGTGTTTTCATTTCTTCGAGTGAAGTATCTAGAAATACCTGTCTACGTGCCATTTTTTTTCCAAACTTATTTAATGGTTAATATGTATGCGTGAACAAAATATCCAAACATTCAAAATCTAAACGTCTCCCCAAAACTTTCACATTTCGAGACTGGACAAAATTTGCTTTTGACGGTCTATCTGTCTCTATGTGTGTTCCTGGCTTGTGGTCACATGACGAAAACTTGGCACAGGTGCCTCCTTACTTTAAAACAATTTTAGTCAGCGTCAGCATTTTTTTGGACGATAAAGATACAGTTGCGTTGATGTCATTGGCTGCATACAATTATGTATTCACGTATGTGAGTTACATTGCTGTATTGCTACAAAACGACGCCGTGGGGAAGGCCTCCCTCTTAGGTTTATCTTCACACTTCTTCCTTTTTTTGAAATTCTTATTTCGTTCATGGCCAGGCGTCCTGGGTACACCTCGAAAGGAATAACTCCAGGGCGAATAATGGGGTTAAGCTTATTTTAATCGCCGATCAATTAGCAAATATCGAATCATCAAAAATCTTTCATGAATTTGGTACAATTCACATTTATACTCATAATTAAAAATAGATAAGATTAGGCACAACTTTCGTGGCCTGTTTCTATAAAAACGATTGTAGTTTAGTATAATGACGACTATAAAACATTGTAAGTAATCTTAAAACATAATTGTTGATACAATATGAACTCCCAAAAATGTTAATTAATGTATATTCATGCGTTAATTTGAACAATGCTCGTTGGGGTGTCGTGTGCCGAGGACATGACCGGCGACAACACGACGGGAAGGGTGAAGCAGGGTGAAGGAAACCCTATTTACTTTATTACCACCAATGACTTGACATTTATTGTCAGTTATGAACAGTTATGATAATAAATTTCCCGTTGTGACATATGGGAAAAAAAATTGATTGCATTAAGTGTATTTAGGGTAAATATTCTGGGTAAAACTATGTATGTAAGCCGGGTAAAGCAAATACTAAATCTAATAAAGAACAACAGCTCATTGTTAATTTCAGAACGCAGTTTAAACATTGATACATGCATACAGTTACGCCTGTTTGCCTGTAAGGGTGGTCAGAGGTATACCTATTATACATGGGGCACACTAAAAGTTTTGCACTTCTAGCTAAACCGAACTATTTGAATTTCGAATGTTATGTTTTTTAAACGTTGCAACCCTCTTAGTAATAAAAAAAAACAATTGGTGGGAAATCATTTGTCAATTGTTTTTTATCACACATCAAAGTTCTACGTATGCAACGAAAATGGAATTAAGTTGAAAAGATTTTAGAGCGATGATTTTTTATGATTTTAAAAGTTCTCTCTCTCCGCAAGACATGCTTTTGGGAGAGAAGCACCTTGTTTGAGCACCGTGAGGCGATGGTTAGCTGAATTTGAGAGAGGTCGAGTTTTTTTACATCACGAATTTCGTGAAGGGCGGCCTTCAAATGCCGTCAACGAAAATAATGTGGCTACTGTTAAGCGGTGTTTAAGCGGTAATTGAAGAAAACCCGCGGATTACCTATGAGACAATTCGAGGACTATTGGGGATTGGTATGAGTCAAATCCAGAAAATTTTACACGAAGAATGAAAAGTTCATAAACTTTGTTGCCGTTGGATCCCTGATGAACTGACAGCGAAGCAGAAGCGGGCTCGCGTGGAATGGTGCTCACAGATGCTACTTAAGTACGACCACGGACATTCTAATGCTGTTTATGACATTGTCACAGGAGACGAAACGTGGATTTATTGTTTTGAACCCGAAAAAAACAGCAATCTTGTGAATGGGTGTTTGAAAATGAGAACAAGCCAACAAAAGTGTGGCAGGCGAGAAACGTTGGTAAAAAAATTACCGCGTTTTTTTTTCTCAGCTACGGGTCCCATCTGTACAATTCCACTTGAAGATCAAAAGAGTGTTAATGCCGAGTGGTATTCTACCATTTGGTTACCCAGGGTGTTAGAAAAAGTTCGCGAAAGACGACCCACAAGCCGCGTTTTCCTACTTCATGACAACGCTTCTTCACACACGGCCTACAAAACAAAGTCATTTTTAGCTTCCGAAAAAGTACAACTCGTCACCCATCCTGCGCATAGCCCCGACCCAGCACCCTGTGATTTCTATATTTTCCCCAAAATCAAAGATTTGATGAGAGGTTTCACTTTTACCAACTCCGAAGAGGCAGTGATAGCGTTCAATCAGCACGTAGAAAACATGCCTTCAGATCTGTGGTCCTCCTGTTTTAAAAAATGGTACGATCGCATGAAAAAATGTTTAAAATGTAAAGGAGAGTATTTTGAAAAGCAATAAACATAATATTTTGGTTTTCACATGTTGTTTTTTTAAGTTACGCAAAACTTATAGTATATCCTACGTATGTCCACATTTCGTCTGTAATTTGTTTATCCAGGGTTTGAGCCCTGTTGACAATAATCGGGAACTTTAATGTTTATCGGAGCCCGTGGGTACACTACGAGTGTTTGATGGATGACTGATGAGGTTGGTTTGACACACAATTTAAAAACATCACAATGTTACATGCTATTACAGTAATTATATTATAATAATATAAGTCATTACTCTAGGTCCAAGAGTTTTATGAGAAGGAACAACTCAAATCGACGGCTTAACGATTTGTTTTACTGTCGACAAAATTTGATGTTAATGCGCCGAGTACTTCTGAGATAGCCATTAGAGAGTGTTTTCATTATTGGGGTGGGTAACGCGTTACTTCTTTATGAACTTTCATCATTTAAGTACGCATTACAAGTGTACTAAACTTCTGGTCACGAAATTTCCGCAAAATTTCCTCTTAATTTACACACAAAGAAAGTTTTTACTAAAATCGATGACATGGTTCATAAGAACAGATATTCGTAAGTCTTATAGTTTCAGACTTTCCCTCACTGACCCATATCAATGTTACACCCTGTATGTTAGGTTTTAGAATACCCCGTACCTACTGTACAGTAAGCTTCAGAGAAAAGGAACCCCCCTTGATAATGACATGAAAGCATTAAAGTTTTTTGAATCATTGTGTATATGGCATGTTGGTCTAGTGGTTATGACCGATGCTTTGTGGACACGGCAACCGGGGTTCCAATCCTCGGACACAAGTTCTTTTTTTATTCATATAATTATTTTTTTTATTTTCTTAAGCACTTTTTGTTAATTAATATTTAAAGAATCAAATTTTATAGTAGGTATGAGGTTTGTAAGAAAAGATAGGCTTATTGCATAAACAATATTAATTTATTTCTCGAATTACATTTCTAGGTTTTTTTCTTTCCTCTTTCCATTCCTGGTTGAGTATACAGTTTTTCTATCTGAGTTAAATTGGGGTTACTTGTTTTTAAATTTTACCTGACCTAATACTCTAAGTGAAGTATAAAATGTTTACTTAATATTAGATAATTCTAGAAACATAACTACAATATTTATTTACTTATTTATTTAAAGTTGCAAACATTAATTTTTTACACTCTGTATAATCTTTGAATATAAAAGAATGGTTGAAAAATTAAATGTTATTTGTTCCTGTGAATCACAAAGAAAGAACCAACATGCTAAACTATAACAGTATAGCAATATACATCTTCCTCTTTGATCACATTTTCTGATAAGTAGGTAACCCTTTTAACACAACATTAGAAAAATATGTGAGGTCAGATGGTGCATCGTTAACACATTAGAAGATTACTAAACTTGTAAACAAAAACTTGTAATGGGGTTAGGTATTAATAATATAATATTATTATTATGAATGTTAGGACACTTTATACACAGCGTCATCTAGCCTAAAATAAGCACCTTAATGTGATATGGATACTAGACAACGGATATAATACTTATTTTAAATATTTTTTTTAGATTAATTACACCCAGACACATAAAAAATAATCGTGTTCAGCACACAAAGATTTGTCCTGGGTAAGAATCGATAAACTGCATTAATAACGGAGAGGATGGCCCTCACTGTCTATCACTTCTTGAAGACGACTTTTCATCCCCGACACCATATTAAAACATGCGGCACTATTTCGCATTAGTTCCCAAGTTCTGTTTACCTCTTCAACCAATTTTTTTTTACTTTATTTCAATTGAGTCCCAGTTTAAAACCATTTGACCCCATAAGTGTGCATTTAGCCAGTCTTGCACAATTCGGGACCGATGCACTGAAGAGTTATACTGAACCAGGTAAATTTGTCCTTCTGGATATGCGACCCGCACTGAAGGCAGCATTACGTCATTCATCACTTCATGGTATCGCTCACTGTTCATGCGGCCACCTATTTCCACTAGCTCGCCTGGGCCCATTGAAGACATCCATCCCCAGTAACCTAAAATAATAAACCTTTTCAAATCTGTTGCAATATGTAAATCAATGTCAGCAGCAATAATAATTAGAAATATATAATATATATAATATTGATATATGTATTGATATATGTATGTATTAGTTTTATGTTATTATTAATTTATTTTATGTTAAAGAATATAATCATTTACTTACCTAATGTTAACCGCCCGCTTGTTCTCAAATCTAATACGTTTTTAGGGTTGAACCGTTGGCCACTTCTTCTCCATAAAATTTTTCGGCCATCCCTATCTGACTTGAAGCATTTTTCGTCGGTAAATATAACAATTTCGTTTTCCCAGTCGAAATTTAAATAACGAGTAGCAAAATTTACTCGGTTGGTGCGATGATCGTCAGTAAGTTGAATCTTTCTGGCTGGCTTATAATTATGGATATTCGCAGCGTGTAGATGTCGTCGAACAGTACTCAGCGACATTCCAAAAGTTTCAGCACTTGAGCGCGTAGTTTTGAAGGGTGCCACTGAGTGAACTTCCACAATATCACGGTGCCGCTCTGATTCATGAGTGTAAGCAACTGGGCGAGGTCCTTGGCGTTCACATTGTATATCACCCGTCGCTTGATATCTTTGAATCCATCTACGCACTGTATTTCTCTATAATGAAAATGATAATAAATAAAAGAAATTCCAAAAAACTAACTTGTAAATGAAAATGTGACATGATTAAGCAATAAATAGGTATATAATATATTTTTATCGTAACTCTTACCGTTATGCCCATATCTCGTGCTATTTTCTTTATGCTTTGTTCTTGCTCCCAGAGAACAATAATTTTAGCTTTCAAAAATGTTGTTAATCGAACCATACTTTCAATTTACTCAAAAAAACTGATCAAAAACTTAATAAATTTAATAATATTACGAGGAGGATTAACACCAATGCAAATTACCACGAATTATAAAGTTACCTTCAATCACAGTTTAGTAAATAAGGCAAAGAAGTATTCTAATTGCAACCTTAGCGCGCTGTCACAGATATTACAATACTATAGCCCCAGCTCATACAGCAGATAAGTTTTTGAAGTAAAACATGACGGTAGTGCAACAAGCTGTATCAAGCGTAATCTATTGAACTAAACGAGAAATCTATACTAATTTCAACCTTATCTTTTAGTCTATTGAGCAGTTATTATTATCACATTTGAATATCACAGTTGAAATTTAAACCTTAAGGTTAGAAAATTACACCGTAATCAACTTTGTTCGATAAAAGGAGTAATGCTATTCATAGCCTAGTGGTATAAGGCACGGCCTAGGTGATCGGCTGGCGCTGGAGATGCGAGTTCGTATCCTCAATAAGATAAGATAAAGATAAAAGCCCTTTTATTGTTCCATTAAATTACATTACTTAAAATATAAAATTTGTACTTCATCCATTTCATTTCATTATTCATTCATTATCACAAAATTAATATTATTATTGTAGCATGCTTTATTTTTATTTATTTATATTTTTTTTTTTTGTTTTTTTACTATTTTAATAAAATTCCAATTTTAACTTAGGTATTAAAATATTACACTATTATAGACTATTCAAAATATTACATTCCATTAAAAATACATATATTATCAATATTTATAATTATATAAATCAATGTTCTGATAGCATGCTTTATTTATTTATTATTTATATAATTAGTTATTTATTTATTTTTATCTTTTACTTTAGGAACCCCCGTGTGGGTGAAGGCCTCCTCCAGTTTTAATCAATTATCCCGATTTTGAGCTAAGTCCATCCATCGTTCTCCGGCTATAGTTTTGATATCGTCGCTCCATCGTTTCAGCGGTCGGCCTACTTGTCGTTGCCCACCTTCTGGTCTTTGCCACTCCGTCACCTTCTTTGTCCACCGTCCATCTTCCAATCTAGCCACGTGACCTGCCCATCTCCATTTTTGCCGTCTAACATGTTCTAGTGCGTCTCTTACTTTTGTTCTCTTTCTTATGTCCTCGTTATTTTTCCTGTCTTTTAGCTTTATGTTAAGCAGACTTCGTTCCATCGCTCTCTGGCATACTGAAATTTTATTTGCATTTTTTTCTGTGAGCGACCATGTCTGCGAGGCGTAGGTAATAGTAGGTAGTATACTTGAGTCCATTAATTTTTTCTATAGATGTAATGGCATCTTAGATTTGAAAATATGTTTTTGTGCCCAATACTTTTTCCAAGCGCTTGTAATTCTTCTTTCGATTTCTTCTCCATCAGTGTCATTAAAAGAGATAAGTTTGCCAAGGTAAACGTAGTCGTTAACATATTCGATGCTTTCGTTGCCCACTTTGATTTCTATTGTAGAGTGGTTAGTCATAAGTTTGCTTTTTTGGAAGTTCATTTCTAATCCAACCCTCTTGCTTCGGTGATATAGAGCGTCTAGCATATCTTTTAGGTCTTGAGCACTATTTGAAAAAAAGAACAATATCATTGGCGAATCTTAAGTGACTTAGAAATGACTCTTCGATTTTGATACCTTTACTCTCCCACCCAACGTCGTGTAGTATGAATTCGAGCACCGCTATGAATATCTTCGGCGAGAGGGGGTCTCCCTGCCGTACTCCTTTTCCTATATTAAAGTATGGGCCAGTTCTATCCAGCTTGACTCTACTCTGGCACTTTTCATAGATATTTCTTATTATCAAATATTGGATAGAAACAGGCGTTACTTGGCGAAAATCCATGACAAAGCAATGGTAAGTAAAATGTTTTTAAGTAAAAACTTTTTAAAATTTATAATAGCATTAATTTTTCGCAGAATTAAAAAGACAACAAAACGTCGACAATTGTTTCGCCTCTAAAAGAGGCATTATCACGACTGTCTCAGAGAGAACAGCCTGTTCGTTTTGTTGTCTTTTTAATTCTGCGAAAAATTAATGCTATTATAAATTTTAAAAAGTTTTTTCTTAAAAACATTTTACTTACCATTGATTTCTTATTATATTTATGTATACTGTATCTATGTGATGATACCTAAGTGCTCTAACTATTGCTTCGTGAGAAATAGAGTCGAAAGCCTTGCGATAGTCTACATAAGCCAAATATAGAGGCTTATTAAATTCCTTATATTTTTCAATTATTTGGCTTAACACTTGTATGTGATCAGTCGTCGAATATTTTGGTCTGAAACCTGCCTGTTCTATTGGCTGTTTTTCATCAATCGTCGGACCTATTCTTGATAGTATACATTGAGAGAATAGTTTGTAGATGTTGGACATCAGACTGATTGGTCTGTAGTTAGACATATCCTTTGGGTCACCTTTTTTATAAAGTAGTGTAATTTCTGACTCTGTCCATTGAAGTGGGACTTTTTGCTCTTGTAGGATCATATTGAAAATTTTTGTAATGAGTTCCAACAATATATATTTGCCAATCTTTAGAGCTTCATTTGTAATTTGGTCTTGTCCTGGGCTCTTATTATTGCTAAGGCGGTTTATAGCTAGTATGACTTCCTTACTCGTAAATGTTTGTATATCTGTTGTACCTCTTTGGGGCATTGGCTCTACATCAATTGGAGTTTTTGTCGTGTTGTAGTATAGATCCCTGTAAAAATCTGTAGCAATGTGTACTAGGTCTTCTCTTTTCGCTGTAGTTATTTTATTTTTCGTCAATTTTGGGATCCATGTTTTGTTTTGTAGAGTTTTGAGGGACCTTTTTATGCCACCTGTATTTTCTATACATTTTTGATATTTATTTAGTCTGTAAGCATCATATTCATCCTGTACCATTTTTCTTGTTATTTTGTAGAGTTCTTTCAGTTCTAATTATTCAGTATTGGTTTTGTTAAATTTATGTTGGAGAATATGTTTTCTAGAAATTAATTTCCTTGCCTTTTCCGTTTGTTTCTTGTGATTTTTTGGGTCTTTTGCTTCCATTAAGCTTTCCTGGATAGCCAATTCCATTACGTTGTAGAGTTCTTGCATTGGTAGATCTTCCTTGGCATTTTCACACAACTTACTGTCAAGTGTTATTCTAAATTTTAACTGTTCCGTTTCAAATTGAAGGCTGGATTTTGGTCTAGAGAAACTTTTTCTACTTATTTTCTTTCTTTTCATTACTATCGTGCCCCTCAGTAGTCTATGGTCTGAAGCATAAGGAATTTTTCTAATTACCTCTATATTAGTAAATAAATGTCTTCTATTTGTCAGAATGTAGTCGATTTCGTTTCTTGTTTGGCCATCTGGAGATATCCAAGTCCACCTTTGATTTACCTTTTTCTTAAAAATAGTATTTATAGTAAGCTCTTCTTCTAAACAGAATAATTTTAATCTTTCACCTCGATCATTGCAATCGCCTGAGCCGGTGATCGATAGGACCATACCTATCATAGAGCCAATTTCTGTGTTTGGTATTCCTAGTTTCGATTTGAAATCCCCTAATATAATCAAATTTTCGCAGGACTTCTCTTTGGCTTCAATCATCTCAGAGTAGAACTTCTCTAGGTCTTCATCAGTTGAGTTTTCAGTCGGTGCATAGATTTGTATAATAGAAAACTGTGTATTACATAATTCAATATTCAGTATGGCTACTCTATCGGATATTCCTACAAACTCTATAATATTTGATTTATATGTTTTCTTTACTAAGAAACCAACCCATTTCTGTCCTTTTGTTTGTCCATAGTAGCTAAATAGGCACCAGTCATGCTCTTCTATTCCGTAACCTTCTCTTCTAATTTCTGCTAAGCCTATAATGTCCCAATTTACGTTTCTCAAGGCTTCTTTAAGTTCCAGCATTCGGTATTCGTCTTTAAGGGTCCTCACATTGTATGTGCAAATATATATTTTTTGATTATGTTTTTTTTCATAATCTGGGAGTTTATTGTTTTGTTTTGTTTGGGTTAATTGTACTGGAGGGTTCTTGTCATAGTCTCCCACGGTGACAAGCCGGTTTGGGTGACGTTGTAGGGGGGGAGGCACAGCAGCAGTAGCACGCCGTCACGCTATATTTTGGGGATGTTTCGGTGTAGTTTGGAGAGGTGATGTAGAGGTTTGTGGGCTCATTGTGTTGTGTTTACCTCTCATAAAGTCAAAGGCATTCAATCTTTTTACTTTAGGCAAATTTCCGGTTTGATTTGACGGCGTGTCTTGTGTTGGCGATATTGACATGTTTCTCTTCTTATTTTTATCATGAGACTCTTTTTTTTCTAGTATTCCCAAATTGTCGTATTTAATTATAGCATTATTTCCTTTTAATTTTTCCATGTCCCTTTGTATTTTCAATTCAGCTCTCTTTTCTAAAACTTCTTTAGGATAATCTTGTTTTAAATAATATTTAGTGTTCTCCTCTAGGGTTTTCAATTTTTCCAGACATCTATTTTTTTTCCAAGTGTGGTAAATGATACTGATAGTGGCCTGATTTTCCCCTCTCCTTTTCTACCTATTCTTTGTACAGATTCTAGTTCCGCTTTTACACAGTCTACGTTCATTTCGTGGTGGATCACGTTCAGGATCTTGTTTTCCATGTCAGAGTAGGTACTTTCAGTCTCTTCTATCCCAAAAAATAGTAAGTTCTTCTTCCGCAGTTGTCGCTCCAAGTTCCCTATTTTTTTATTTTGTTCTTCTAATTTTATGTTTAGTTGTTCATTCTCTATTTTCAATTCTAAGAATCTATCATTCATCTTATCACTGATTTTTTCTGCCGTTTCTTCACTAATATTCTTTATTCTTTCTTTCTGATCATTTAATTCTTCTTGTATTTTAATAAGCATCATCTTAATTTCATCCATTTTGCTTGCTCTGGTTATGGAATATTATACTTAATTAATCAACGACAGATCTCTGATTACCCCACTAGGAAAGAGGCGTGATTTTAAGATTGCATGTATAATTAGTTAATTACCAACGACATATGTCAGTGACATCTATCAGTGAGCAGGTGGATTATATTATTTAAATTAACAACACAGATGGTGTTGTTAATATAATCGGTACATCGGTGGTTTGTTAAGTTATTTCTGACAGTGACATCTAGTGGTGAGTAGTCTTTTGAATGTTCTATACGGACAATGACTGTCAATATTCTCAAGTACAAATGGACGATAATAGGTTATAATAATATTCACTTA
The DNA here is from genome assembly GCA_963556515.1 of Nudaria mundana. NCBI lineage: Eukaryota > Metazoa > Arthropoda > Insecta > Lepidoptera > Erebidae > Nudaria > Nudaria mundana. The sequence goes on from OY748301.1 coordinate 8,221,323, forward strand.
AGATTTTCACCACTAGCGTACCTTTAAACCATTAAGGGATGTTGTTTGATGGATGCTTGCACTATTATTTTTTGTAAAATTCACTTTTTTTCGAATGTCGTTATGATTTTGGTAACGGTAATCTCAGAATGTAATTCGTGTCATTCTTTCACTATTCCACTTTCAATCACTTGTTCTTCAATTTGTTTTAGCGGTTTTGCATCTTCTTTCTTCTTTTTATAACACTTTTTGTAGGTTTGCGGTGCAATTTCTAATTTTTATTACAATTTATACACTAAGCCAATGTTTACGCACGAACGGTGGCGCCCCCTTTTTTCGTCGTATCCTCAAACAGCACATAAATTAATGTGGTATTTTTTTGTGAGTAAATTGTATCTTGGTATACAATTGAGCCGAAAGACGGAAAACATCAGAAAATTACAAATTAATATGAACATGCAAAAAAAGGCAGATGAAGCTGCTCGCTCGTTCGCAGCTCAGCGAACGATCGCATCACGTGACGTCATTCGTGAGTTATGTGACGCGGCGATATTCAGTATATTAAGTATACATTTTATACTTCACTGAGGGTATAGTATTTTGTTAATAAATTTAGGTCAGGTAAAATTTAAAAATAAGTAACCCCAATTTAACTCAGATAGAAAAACTGTATACTCAACCAGGAATGGAAAGAGGAAAGAAAAAAACAGAAATGTAATTTGATAAATAAATTAATATTGTTTATGCAATAACCCTATCTTTTCTTACAAACCTCATACCTACTATAAAATTTGATTCCTTAAATATTAATTAACAAAAAGTGCTTAAGAAAATAAAAAAATAATTATATGAATAAAAAAAGAACTTGTGTCCGAGGATTTGAACCTCGGTTGCCGTGTCCACAAAGCATCGGTCATAACCACTAGACCAACATGCCATATACACAATGATTCAAAAAACTTTAATGCTTTCATGTCATTATCAAGGGGGGTTCCTTTTCTCTGAAGCTGACTGTACATAAAAAAAAACAATACTCCTTTAGGAGGAACTCTATCTGGTTTCTGGGGTCAGGTAGGTACTATATCTACAGTTCTTGGTGAGCTGAAATAGGTTCACATACTATATATATTTAATATTTATCTATATATAATATTTTTGGATGTTCTCACAAAACATCATCTATCCCAAACTAGCTTAGTTTAAAAGCTTGTACTATGGGATCTAGACAACTGATAAAAATACTTACATATTTCTAATTACATTTAATTGAAAAATATTTGATTCGACCCGGGAATCGAACCCGAGACTCCGGTGTTAAAAGCCGATCAAGCCACCGAAGCAGTCCAAACTAAAAAATATTATAATATCAAAGTAAGAGCGCATGGCATTCCTCTGCTTACCCCTTCAAGAAAACATGCGTTACATTGTTATATGTTCTCTTAATTCTATAATAACAACTTCGATAACATAACACACAATAAAGAAATAAAACAGTAAAAAATTTCAATACGATTTGTTTCAGACTTCTATGCGCTACTCAATTACAATTGTGTTTCGTGACTACCTCCTGTTTGTAAGGTTTAACACCTTATAAATCTGAACATAAAATATACAATGTTTACACTGAATAGTGTTGCACAATGAGCCCCGACATTCATGTTGTTTAGTTTTGATTTAAATTAACACCAGGAAGTTTTACGATTGATATTTTATTGTAGCATTTTTGATACTACAAAAGCAAGCACATTGGTGAACAGACACTAACTAACTTGCTTTGGTATTTCAGACACAATTATAGAAAGACTCACCGTGAAAGGAAGGATTGTTTAAAAATACCATCGAAATCCTTTCATTGTAGAGTCAGAAAAAAACAGATATGTCCAAATAAGGTTTTATTTGGTAGCGGATATTTTTCTTTACATCTCATGTAAAGAAAAATATCCGCTTGAAATAAGGTTTATTTTCGTATTTGATTTTCAATTGACGCTCCACTTTATAAGAGAGTTTTATTTGCCTGTAATTTCAATTCAACCGTCTTTATTGAAGTACTAGTTCTACCTTTCCCCGTTTGCCCCTTCAACCATGCGAAAGATATAAGTGGAGACGCAATAGTAGTGTAGACCTACTAATTCAACAGGGATAGGTAGATATATAACGGGTACACATTTACGCAACAACAGGAACCCCCAATTAATGAATTTGATCAAAAGATGCCTCTAACTACATCACTACTGCTAATAGTGTTAACCAGGGTTCATTCCGTGTTTGGGGGGACATAATTGAAAATGAATTTTCTAAATTAACGCATAACGCGTGGTGTATTAGTTGCAGCATCTTTCTGGATACATTATGTGTATTATACTATGAATGTAGTTACTGATGATTGAACAATAATGGCCTGGAGTTTTTATTGCCAGGTTATTTTCTCTTTGGCTCCACCCGTTGCTTTACGAATCTGGCTTTAAATGTAAATTCTTATGTGTTGACGTATTATATAAGTGTTATTTTATAACCTACGAGTATATTAATAAATATTTTTGAGTTTGAGTTTGAGATGACACTATAATTTCTGTTATGTTTAGTTGGACGGCTTCATTCTAGAAATTTTGACTTTCGAAAAATAAAAATAAGTTTAAATATAATAATAAATATAATTTAAATATTTTGGACATTCTCACACGACGTCATCTAGCCCAAACTAAGCTATAAGCTTGTGCTATGGGATCTAGAGAACTGATAAACATACTTATATATTTCTAAATATATACATAATATACATAGAAAACACCCAAACTCCGAAACAAACATTTGAGGATCACACAAATATATCATTCGACCCGGGAATCGAACCCGAGACCCCAGAGTCGAAAGCCGATGCACTACCGTCCACGCCACCGAAGCAGTCAATATAGGTATCATGCATATCTTGATTCAGTTTAATTGTGTATATCTAAGATTCAAAGTTTTAAGTTTTGTTGGACTGTCGCTAATGGATTGTAAGAAAGCATTAAATTGACGGGAAATTCCGTGATCCCCTGGTAACCGTTTGAGGTCAGCGGTCAGATTTATGGTTACTCTTTTGTGGAAGATTGAACCCGCGTGGCTAACAGTTTTTTTGTGTAGGTGTAAATCTTAGGAACCGTTTACGATGCCTTTTATGGTGAACGGTATAAGAGGTAGCGGCTGAGGTTGAAATCATTGTCTCATTATGATAGTAGATCTCGCGAACACAGGGGGTATTGCTATGGAAATACCTTCCACTGGAAATACCTATACGCCCGGCCACGGAGTTAAAAAAGGGGGTATCGGCATCGTACTATTGTTATTAAAGAAGACATTACTACTAGAATAATCGGGATCTTTACCATGACACGTTGGTTTGAATGTCCGATATTTTAGAGGAACCTTCGTTGTCATGGCGTTTGTAACAGTGCCGAAATATCGGAAACTCAAACCAACGTTACATTGTAAATATCCTGTTTATTCTAATAGAAATGTAAACGACCATGACAGCTTAAATATTAAAACTTCTCTAGTTATCAGCTGTACACTACTTGCCCTTTTCATTTCTTTAATTCACTATCCATCCAAATGTTGTCTGGAAGAGATCGCTATTAGCGATAATACCGCCAAAGAGTATTTGTTTGATTGAAAAACATTACTGGGGTAAATCAAAAACCTCACTTTGAAATAAATGGTTTTAAATGAAGAAAAACAGTCTTTCGACACAGCTGTGTCGGAACGTGTACAAAACCTAGGATTTAATTACTGTATTTAAACTTAATATTAATTTAATAAGCAGGTTGTCTTTACTTCCGTACAATGGTAATGAATCTAAATGAAGGCAATAACATGATGTCATCCAGGATTACTTAGGCACTAGGTATTTAACCACGGTATACAATTACCCTGAAAGGTCAGCTGTAGGTATGCTCACGCGAAATAACGATCAACAAAACCAACATTGTACCTACTAGATAGTAGACTAGCTGTTGCCCGTAACTCCGCTCGCTATTGACGAAGGATTTTTTTTATCCAACTCGTAAGCTTTATAATATTAGTATAGCTTATTGAAGTACTCCACTTGGACCGCAGTATAACGGTCTTTGCCATAACAGTCATGAAGAGTAAAACAACACTTTTAAGGGATCGTGAAAATTTTAATGTCTTCGCGGTCAAGATTTAAGAGTCACGAGGCATATACCTACTATTAAGTATATTTATCATATGTACCAAATACGAATAAATATATTCATTTACTCAGCATAGCATAGTTTAGTTTTTGGTTCCTAATTGCCATCAGAACACATTAACGTGACAAAAACTTGCATATACTCGTAGGGATAATACAGCTATACACAATTTTTAAAAAGGGCTTGGTATGGATGGCTAAATCCGAAACTATAAGGAATAGCGAATAATGCTCAACGGAGTCACGAGCCTGATTTTGATGAAACTTAAAAACTCATTATTAGATTTTTGAAAAACCAATAATCCTAGCTGGGAATCGAACCCATTTATTTAAAAAATCACACCCTATATTATTACACCATACGAGAGTGTTGCTATTAAGGATCTTATTCTGGGAGGTAATGACATACGGCAAACTAAAGGAAAGAGCTCATCTCTAACAAAATACAATTTTATTTTCTTACGTTAACTGATTAATTGTTCAAAATGTAGACCATTGTTTTCAATACATAGCTGGATTCGAGACCTCAAGGATCGTACTGCATTCAATATTACAATGTTATTGATTCCGTTTAGAATATTCTCCAAAGAACGTATCAAGTCATCAACTGTATCATACGTGTCTTTGTAAATTTCGCTTTTAACATACCCCCAGAGAAAGTAATCTAAGGGGGTAGGATCCGGGGGCGGGGCCCCAAGAGATTCGACTACGTCCTCGCCGTCCGCCCTGGACCCCAACTTGACCACGGTAACGCAGTGGCAAGTTGGGTGACCGAACGTCGATTTCGAGACTTGAGTGGCCAACATTGAGATGAATTGTGCTATCATGGATATGCCTGACGAGACCCCCGGTACTGACACTGCCCTTTCCCGGGCAGTCTCAGCCGACGACCTACCGCATGAAACACGGAATTCGATGCCTCTTGATTTGGGGGCTCGCGTCGCGCCGCCTAGTTGCAGCGCGACGTCGACGCCCCAAGGAAATGTTGCTGCTGGGACTGACGGTGGGTCAGCTCCCAGTAGTGTGAAGGTTAAGGGCCGTTCTGCTTCGCAGAAGAGGACCCTCGAGAAGGAGGGACCGCCACGCGACCGGAGCACTAGTTGCTCTGGATGGAAATATGTCGGGGAGGAAGAAGATTGTGGCTTCACTGGTGGATGAAGCCCAATCCTCCCTCGACAAGCTCCTCGAGCGGAGCGTCACAGAGGAGGAGGCGAAGCTCCGCAAGCAGGTTGCGAGCCTGGAGGTGGAGCTCACTGCCTCCCGAAAGGAGATGGAAGATCTCCGTCGGGAGGTCGCTGAGTTGACCAAAGCGGTCAAGGCACCTCCAGGTCCCATGCTACCTCCTCCTCTGACGGCTGGACCAGCGCCGAAGACGGCGCCTAGGACCGCGCCCACCATGGCGCCCGGCTCGCCGCCGAAGCCTGTACCGACTACGGTCCTGACGGCGATCGAGAGGCGCCTCGCGGTCCTGGAGGACCGGGCGTACCGCCCTCCGCTAACGCGCCCCGCGTTTTCATACGCGGCGGCTGTTGGCGGTGCTCCCGCTCCCGGTCCTAGCGGCACACCTGCTGTCCGCCGCCCCGCTCCGCCCCCGTCCGCTTCGGTGAGCCGGATACCGGCCGAGACCGCGGCCCAGGCGCGGAAGGCCAAGGGGCGCGGCAAGAAGAGTGGCACCCCTGCCGCCTCCTCTTCCTCTATCGTCGCTCCCGCTGCTTCCTTACACCCCTCCAGACGGGAGGGATGGGAAGTAGTGGGAGCCAAGAAGAGGAAGACGAAGGCCGCAAAGAAAGCGGCCAAAGCCGCCGCGGCGAAGGCGCCGAAGAGGCCCCGCCCTCCTCGCTCCACCGCCGTCGTCCTGACGGTGACGACGGTAGGTGTGGAGAAGGGGTGGGGTACGCCGACGTACTGAGGACTGTGAAGTCCTCAGTCAACCTCTCGGCCCTCGATATACAGGGGGGGCTCCGGTGCAAGAAGACACGCACCGGGGCTCGCCTCCTCGAGGTCTCCGGCGCCTCCAGCGGCCCTAAAGCTGACGCCCTAGCGGCTCAGCTTAGGGACGCGCTGGACCAAGAAGCCGTCCGCGTCACCAGGCCCACCAAATGCGCCGCATTGCGCATCACGGGTCTGGATGACGCGGCCACGACGGAGGAAGTTGTCTCCGCCGTCGTGGAGGCGAGCGGCTGCCCCCGTGACCAGGTGAAGGCTGGAGATATCTCCTTCGGCTCCACTGGTCACGGGATGACAGTCGTCCAGTGCCCCGTCGCGGCGGCACTGAAAGTGGCGGACGGACGAAGCCTCCTCGTAGGGGGCTTCCTAAAGGCGCAGGTGCACCTCCTTCGTGCCCGGGAAACCAGATGTTTCCGGTGCATGGTGGTGGGGCACTTAGGAGTGCAGTGTACAGCGGAAGTCACCGTGGGCGATCGGTGCTTCCGCTGCAGCCGGCCCGGTCACAAGGCAAGTGCCTGTGACGCCCCGCCTCGCTGCTTTAGATGCGAGGCGGAGGGCAAGACCGCGGATCACCGGGTCGGCAGCACAACCTGCGCCGCCTCGAGGCCAAAACCTCGTCCGTCCGCTGAGAGCGGTGGGGGTGCCGCCCTTGCGCGGCCAGTTGTTTCGCGGCGGGATGCGGTTATGGACGTCAATTAATGTCTGACGCCCGTATCCGTATCCTGCAAGTGAATTTGAACCACTGCCGTGCTGCTCAGGATCTTCTGTACCAGAGCATCCGGCAGTGGTCCATAAACTTAGCCGTGGTCGCCGAGCCGTACTACGTCCACCCGGGAAGCCCAGTGGACGAGGACGGCTCGGCCTGTTGTATCTTTGGGGGGTCCGCCGCAGACAACTCGCGCCTTGCGATCATTGCAAGGGGCCGCGGGTGTGTTGCGGCGGACTATGATGGGTTGGCAGTCGTGGCCACCTACATCTCGCCGAACATTGACGAGTCTCAGTTTGAGCTATGGCTCACTGAGCTCGACGTCGTCTTCGCTGCGTGCCGTCCTCGCCCTGTCCTGCTCCTGGGAGACTTCAACGCCTGGAGTGAGGCGTGGGGCTCCCGGGAAACCAGGGACAAGGGGAGGCTTCTTGAGGACTGGACCAGAACACGTGGTCTGGAGGTCCTCAACCGGGGGAATGTCGCCACCTTTTGGCGGCGGGGGGGGGGAATCGATCGTGGACGTAACGTTCGCATCCCCTGACCTCGCCGCCCGTATTACAGGCTGGCGCGTGGAGGAGGGTGAGGAGACGCACTCGGATCATCGGTACATCCGGTTCGATGTCGTCCCCCCACCTGACCTCCCACAGCCGGTGGCAAATCCCCCGGATCCGCGTTGGGCACTTCACCATCTGGATCGGGAGGCTCTCCTGGAGGCATCCATCGTGCAGGCCTGGATTCCGGCGCCGGACCGGCCTGCCGATGTGGATGCCGAGGCGGAGTGGTTCAGGAGAGCCATGTCGCAAATCTGTGATGCGGCGATGCCTAGGGTTACACCCAGACCGGCCAGGAAGCAGGTGTACTGGTGGTCGCCGGAGATTGCAGAGCTGCGCGCAGCATGCATCTCCGCCCGCCGCCGGTACACCAGGTTTCGCCGGAGGCGTCGCCGCCCAGACGACGCGGCAGCCCGAGAGGCGGAGCTTTTTCAGGCATACAGGGAGGCTAAAGGTAATCTCCAGGAGACGATAAAGCGGGCCAAGACGGCGGCCCGCGAGGAGCTCCTGGAGACCCTGCAGCAGAACCCATGGGGGCGCCCGTACCTACAGGTCAGGGAGAAACTCCGACCTAGGGCGCCCCCACTGACCCAGAGTCTCCAGCCGCAGCAGCTGGAGCGGGTCCTGGGCTCCCTGTTTCCGACGAGCGCGGAGGAGCACGTCCCTCCGCGCATGGCTCCGTCTCTGCCCGACGCGGATAGCACCAGCGAAGACGACGTACCCGAAGTCAGGGTGGGGGAGCTAGGTGCGGCAGTACTCCGGCTTAAACGCCGGAAAATCACTGCCCCCGGACCCGACGGCATTCCTGGCCGTGCATGGGTCCTGGCCCTCGAAGAACTCGGGCCTCGACTGATGGGGCTCTTTAGCGCATGCCTCGAAAGGGGCCAGTTTCCCAAGGTGTGGAGGACGGGGAAACTGGTCCTGATCCGTAAGGCGGGGCGGCCGGTGGACTCACCGTCCGGATACCGGCCGATCGTGTTGCTCGACGAGGTGTGTAAGCTCTTTGAGCGAATTATCGCGGAACGCCTCGTCGAGCATCTCACGAGTGTGGGGCCAGACCTGGCGGATAACCAGTTCGGTTTCCGTCGGGGACGCTCCACCGTGAGCGCGATCATGCGCGTGAAGAGCCTGACGGAGGAAGCAGTCTCGCAGGGCAAGGTGGTGGTGGCGGTGTCTCTTGACATCGCCAACGCGTTCAACACCTTGCCATGGAGCTGCGTTAGGGAGGCGCTCGTGTATCACGAAACGCCTCTCTACCTCCGTCGTATTGTCGGGGCCTATCTCTCGGAGAGGGCCATAGCTTTCCCCAGCTGGCTCGGGCCAGCTCGGCGAGATGTGTCGTGCGGTGTTCCGCAGGGGTCGGTCCTGGGGCCGCTTCTGTGGAACATCGGCTACGACTGGGTGCTGCGGGGTGCGTTGCCTAGGGGTGTCGGCGTAACGTGCTACGCCGACGATACCCTCGTCACGGCGCGGGGTGCAACGTACCAGGAGGCAGCACTCAAGGTCACGACGGGTGTTGCTCGAGTCGTGGGTCGGATACGGCAGCTGGGACTGGAGGTGGCCTTGCACAAGTCCGAGGTTCTGTGTTTTCACAGACCTCGGAACGGTCCACCAGAAGGTTCCAGCATAAATGTGGGAGGCGTTAGCATCGGCATCAAGCCCTCGATGAAGTACCTAGGGATCGTACTTGATAGCCGATGGAACTTCGGACCACATTTCCGAAGTTGGGTCCCCAAGGTGACGCAGGCATCGGTCGCGCTTTCGCGACTGATGCCCAACCTAAAGGGACCCAACGCCTCCTGCAGGAGACTGTACCTGGGGATCGTGCGGAGTATGGCCCTATACGGGGCTCCCGTATGGGCGGATAGGTTGGCGGTCAAGGGGAACGTGACTCTGTTAAACAGACCACTTAGAACCTTGGCCGTCAGAACCGTACGGGGGTACCGCACGATCTCCGGAGAGGCTGCATGTCTCCTAGCCGGGACCCCTCCATGGGACCTGGAAGCGAGAGCCCTTGCGTCATTGTTCCAATGGCGCAAGGAGGCGCTGGAGCGGGACCACAGGCCTGCGTCTCGAGAAATCGAGGACCAGCGGTCCCAACTCCGCCAGGATATCATGGAGTCATGGAGGGTGCGACTTGAGCAACCCAAGGGGGGTGCCATCTTCATCGCGGCGGTGAGACCGATCATGGACGATTGGCTGCAGAGGCAGCATGGTGACCTCACGTACCGTGCGACGCAGATGGTTGCCGGGCATGGATGCTTCGGTAGCTATCTGTTTCGCATGCATCGTGAGGTCACACCCCGGTGTCAACACTGCGAGGTTTCCGACGACGACACCGCACTCCACACGTTGGTGGAGTGCTCAGCGTGGGCGAGTCAGCGCCGGGACCTCGTAGTGGGTCTGGGCGTGGATACCCTCTCGCTGGGGACCATGCTTCAAGCCATGGTATCCAGCGGGAGTAGGTGGAACGCGGCCGTGTCCTTGCTCGCGAAGGAGGCGGCCGGGAGGGAGAGGGAGCGTACCCTCCCCGCCGAGTTCCGTAGTCGGCGGCCAGGCCGCCCCAGACTACGCGACTACGCCCAAGACTATCGTCCTCCATGATCGGGGCCTGAGGACGGCGGGATCGCCACCCACCGTCCTTACAGAAGCAGGCTAGAAGGGTTGCGTGCTGCGGGGCCTTTGCCCCATAGCACGCAACCAGATTCACTCACTGACGCGGGATAAGACCCGACCCCAATGACGCGGGATTCTCGTCCCGACCAAACACCCGCAGAGACCACAGGGGTGGTCAAAGTCCGCCGGGCGCCACTGGACATACCCTCTGCTAGTAACCAGGGACGCCCGGCAACGGACGTTAGAGCGGCCGCGGCCTTGGGCCGCGGAATTAAAATAAAAAAAAAAAAAAAAAAAAAAAAAAGGGGGTAGGATCCGGGGATCTCGCTGGCCAAGGCACAGGACCATGCGTTCCAATAAAATGTCGCCAAACTGCTGAATCAAAATCTCTTTTACTATACGGCTATTATGGGCTGAAGCTCCATCTTGTTGAAAAGTTGCTGTATATTGGTGTAAGAACTTTTAATATAGTTGCAGTAGATCCAGATGTTACCCACTACAACTACACAAACACAACCTTTACCTCTTTAAAATAGTATATTTATAGAAACATAGATAACTTTTATTCCTGCCATACGATTACTACTATTTATTATAACGTCTACGTTACGTCTTGCAACCTCTAGCATTCTTAAATACCTATCTATACAGGTATAGATAGGTATAGAGTGCTAGGGGTTGCATTGCAAGAACTTCGGGGAACATATCCTCATATGCCAAAGTTGCGGGAATACACGATGTTCTACGAAATATATTCAAGTTCCCAGCAACAACAATGCTTATCCACTGTTAATTAAGTGAGAGGTAAAATACATATTACTGATGAAAAGTGGACGTAGATGATGTGATTTGTGTGTGCGCGATTGCCTTAAAAAAACAAATTGGCCTTTTTTATTGCAGGTACAGTAAAATATTTAATATCTTCGGTATGTATTCGGGCGTCAATCAATTTTAAAAGTACGTTGGCTGGTATCACGAATGTTTTTTAAAGATTTCTTATAGTAGTGTCGAATAGTAGTGTGAATAACGTGAAATGGTCTGGAATAGTAGGCAGTTGTTAGTTGCAGCTGTATTTTTCATATATTTTGGAGACACTTGGTCAGGTAAATGAAAATTACTTTGGCTTTTTACTTGGTAACTTGTATATTTTAGCCACAGAGGCGTTTAGGCTCTTAAAATCATAATGTTAATTTTGTTCGTAAAGCCTTAAGTACTTACTTCCTTTGTTTCCTTACTAATATTATAATGCGTAAGACAGACAGAGTTGTCTTTCTGCTACGCTTTTACGCCTAAACTACTGAACAGATTTAAATGAAATTTGGAGTAGAAATAAGTGGTCTAGATTCTGAGAAGAAACATAGGCATTTCACGTGGGTGGAACCGCGGGCATCAGCTAGTTATCAACCAAATTAAACCATAAGTGGTGCTAAACACTCAGGTTTGAACCCTGGGTCGGAATACAAATTTATGATCTTAGGCTTCTTATGGTTCTGGCAACCTTTCCAGTCAGCAATGACGCAGATTAACAACTGGGTGAACATATAATGATTTTTTTAAATGAAAGCTACTACTTTCAAAGTGGTCAGTGGCCATTTCAAATTTCAATTTGTTTTCATTCCGACTATTATTTGGTCCCATATCGGTAATTTGAAGTCGGTTGTTGTGTAAATTTTTGACGTGTATTTATATAAATAACTTTATGTAAATTAAGTTTATTTTGTACTCTTAGACAAGATCCTTACTGGAAAATATGCGACTCGAAATGAAGTAAATACTTTAGAAGACATGTAAGTAGCTTTACTTACCATTGTAGCCAGAATGTTCGGCAGAACGATGGACCCGAGTGCTCGCCGCCTTTATAGAGACATTACTAAACGCTTAATCGATGCTTCTCAGGACCAGAAGGCTGGCTATTTTCTGACCCAAGGAATAAGTATCGCCATCCAACGTGGCAATACAGCCAGCATTCCTTCCCAGTCGGCAATGACGCGGAGGATTTTTTAAACGATATTTTATAATGTAAATATTTTTAGTATAAATAATACTGTGTATTATAATTCTTATTGTAAATAAATTTGGCTTGACTTTCTAACTATTACGGTTCACGACATACAGTCTGGAGACAGACGGACGGACGGACAGCAAAGTCTCAGTAATAGGGTTCCCGTTTTACCCTTTGGATACGTAACCCTAATAAAGCAAAACAAGTTGTCTTTTTTTAAAAGTCCGCGGCTCAGGGCCGCGGCCGCTCCTACGTTCATTGCCGAGCGCCTCTGGTGACCATGAGCACACAGGGAATTTCCAGAGGCGCCTGGCAGCCTTTGGCCACCTGTGTGGCCTCTTCGGGGGTTTGGTCGTGTTTCATCCCGCGTTGTTGGGTTGGGTTATATCCCGCGTCGGTTAATGAATCTGGTACGCACCCTCTCTCTCTTGGCCGCCTCCTTCATGAGCATGACCTGCTTGCAGAAGGACACGGCCGCGTTCCAATCACTCCCACTAGAGACCATGGCTTGAAGCATGGTCTCCAGCGAGAGTGCATCCACGCGCAGACCCACAACGAGGTCCCGCCGCTGACTCGCTCACGCTGAGCACAACACCAACGTGTGGGGTGCAGTGTCTTCGTCTGAGGCCTCGCATTGTTGACACTGGAGTGTGACCTCACGATGGATGCGAAACAGAAACTTACCGAAGCATCGAGCAATAGCACGATACGTGAGTTCACCATGCCGCCTCTGCAGCCTTTCGTCCATGATCGGTCTCACTGCCGCGATGGTGGCATTTCCCCACTTTGGTAGCTCAAGTCGCACCGTTCATGTCTCCATAAGATCCTGGCGGAGTTGGGACCGCTGATCCTCGATTTCTCAAGACGCAGGCCTGTGGTCTCACTCCAGTGCCTCCCAAAGTCAAATCTTTGGTGCCGGGTAGGTAGCAGATGACATATCCACCTAAGTACCTCTTATTTTAGTATGTCCACATTCTGCCGAACTCCCTGTATGTTATTTAAGTATAGGTACTTACCTACTTAGTTCAGATTATTTGCGATAATATGGATATGGTAAAAGAGTAGACCTTGCGAACATTAAATACATCAATTGGGCTCTTTTTCCCCAAGCAAAATAGCTCACGATGCAAAAATTATTCTTAAATCAAGGAACACTTGTACGTTGTACGTTTCGTACTTGTATGTTTCGTGGAGATCGGATAACAATGTGACTATTACCCCGAAACATACATGCAGGTAGACGAAAACAAAATTATCCAATCTCGAATTGTAGACGCTTCGCTCTCTCGTTCAATTAATTCTTTAAACTCAACAGGGCAGCTGATTCAAACAAGAACGACGCAAGAAGAGTCAAAAATACACGCGACGGCGGTGTAACGTAAATATCTAAATTTTAAATCTTAGTAGGTACCTATAATAATTAATCGTACTTACTTATAATAATTAATCATCATAATAATAACATAGTATAAAACAAAATTACTTTCATTCCCTACCTATGCTTAGATTTTTAAAACTACGCAACGGATTTTGATGCGGTTTTCACAGACATAAAGTGTTTCTCGAAGAAGGCTTTTGTGTAGGTATTTAATTTGTCAAGCGGGTAAAGCCACGGGCGTCCGCTAGTATTACATAAAGTAAGTTTTGTATTTTTGTTGCTAATAAGCCTAAAACGGCAAGACTGGTACGCACGCAGAAGGTTTTTCCAGTGGCGCCCGGGAATAAGGGGCGAGCCTGTCGCGTAATGACTGCATATAACCAGCCACTGTTGGTTATATGCAGTCATTACAAAAAGGGGATTAGGACGTGATATTGTTTGTGAAACGATACTATTCGCTCGATCCCTGTTTTCTTCGTCTGCTGCTTTTAAAATATTCTCAACTGTAAATTGACGCCACACAGGCATGCTTGCCTAATATATTCTTGGTGATACTTTATGTAACGCCAAATAGGAACCTGGCTTTTATTGTAGTATAGGTAATACTTACTAAACCTTAGAAAAAACTGGGATGTTTGCTCACCGAAATAATAATTAAGTATAGGTAATCAGTTTATCCATCGATTTTATTCCAACGCTGTCTTCTCATTCTTTTTTCATTCATTTTTGATTATTGAACTAAACATCCTTTTATTGAGCACTGTACCATGAGTCATGATGACAATATTTTACCAGTTTACCACCCACCGTTTGGTGGACATTTTATTTTAATTTTTTTACATTTCGTTTTGACAGTTGTCTTTTATCTACTTGAATTTATCAACACGTAGAGAATGGTGATGAGATCGTCTCATTCACGTCGTACCTATATAACAGTAGGTCAGTTGAACAAAATTATTCGTTTCATATTCTCATCAGATGAAGAAATATAAATAAAACCTCTGAAATTGTAAACGTACATACATACATTGACTGCTTCGGTGGCGTGGTCGGTAGTGCATCGGCTTTCGACCCCGGAGTCTCGGGTTCAATTCCCGGTCGGGACAAACTTTGTGTGAAGACAGATACGTTTGTGCCGAAGTCTGGGTGTTTCCTGTGTATAATATGCATGTATTTACAAAAAAAAGGTATTTATGTATTTATATCAGTTTATCTAGTACTCATATCACAAGCTAGTTTGAGACTAGATGGCGTTGTGTGAATAGTCCTAACATACCTTACCAACTTGTATTTCTTTATTGCAAATGTGTAACCGCAAATTTTACTGTTCTATCAGCAGGTGGCGACGGCATCAATTCTAACGCTTCCGCCGCTTTACCAAGCCGCAATCTCTTTATAGCCAATACGGGCTCTAGTAATTACAAAATTTGGGGTAGTGCCCAAGAGGCCAGACAAGAATTATTCGTGACATGAATGCACCTTGATGAAATACTCATAGATAAGCCGAAAAAATTAAGAAACAGCGACTACAAAACAAACTTCACCCTAGAGTCCATTGGCAAAGATAAAGTACCTACAAATAGTTTCGAAAACTTGTGAACAATTCAAATATCATAATTTGTTTTTTGAAAATATCAACACAGTACTAATAAAACACTAAATTGGGTCGAGTCTCATTTCTAGAAAATTGAAATGAACCGCCTGTAGTAATTATGAGGCGAATTCAGTTGATGATAATTATTTTTTTGGCTTAGGTACACATACAGCTCTCAACATGATACAAGTTATATTGCAAAAGAGAAACACAATGCTGGTACCGAACACATACACTTCAAGGGAATATTTAATAGCGAGCGTATAATGAAAACGAAGAAAGAAGAAATTAATAAACTCGAAGTAATTAATAATATTAACAGTGAACATTCTGGGAAGATAATAGAAACAAATATTATAAAGTAAACATTTTTTAGTACTGTATTTATGTCTAACATCGCAATAGTAAACTATTTAAAGGTTACCAGCTGATTGCAAACTTACTACTGAACAAAGCTCGTCTCAAAAACTTATAGAAAAATCTGAAAAGGATTTTTTCTGGTCGCAGAAAACTCAGTAAAGTCAATGTTAAATGAGATAAATTGCAAAAAAAATATCTAAGCCAAAAACTGAATTACTTAGTCATAGTTCCAGAAATCACTAAGATACCGTTTTTTGGTGTAGGTCCTCGACGAAGTCGGAAAATCCAGAACTAACTGTGCCAAAGTATTATAAACGCTATGCTACCCTACGGTCACAGTAAACAGAAGAACCCAATTCTGAACGCTCGACTCAAGAGAAAAATGGATATATTTAATAAGGAGTATATTCATCGATGTAGATTAAAATATCGCAATAAAATTATAATATACTAGTAAACATTTGCTGTTTCGTTCACGTGTAGTCAAAACAGTCTCATTATTTATAAAAAATAAATAAATAGGTCTAAAACAAAGTCGCTGTCCTTGCGCTTACATAGGTACGCAACGGAGTTTCTTACAGTCTTTAATATAGTATTACGTAGTATCTTTTTTTTACGTGGTTGGGAATGCATTTAGGCACCTTGCCACCCCGTTGCAGGGCCAGCAGGACGGCTTCGTGTGGGACTCTCGGCCCTTGAGATGGATAACGGTCCGGAGTACCCACTAAACCTCCACGGTGTTTCTTCTTCGCCTTAGCCGGGACTGAAAAACCGGGAATAAAAAACCACCAAAACCGTTTTTAGTTACTTTCTCTCTTTTCTCAAAAATAGCTCTAACGGTTTTTATTTAAATTTTCATTAATTGTAGTTAAAAGAGTTCCCTTATATCGAGCATAAGCGGCATACCCTTGAAAATTAGAAATTTTGAGATGGGTCACCCTGCTGATATATAACGACTGATTCTGCAACATGATATATGATGAATAAAAATGCTGGATGTCTTGTCTGTCGAAGAAAGATAGAATTTTTGGGGGATTTTAAATTGGCTTGTGTTAGCAGGGTGTCCCTGTTCACTGCACTGAAGGCATTTGTCAAGTCAAGTTTGAAGATGGGCTCTTCACTATTACTGCCAAGGTATGGTTCAAGTGCAAGAATTGCAGCCTCAGTGACCTCATTTTGAGCCAAAACCAAGTTGAAGTGGCTGAAATAACCTGGATACCGTTTTATTCACCACCTGTTATCTGCACAAGTAGCAACAATACCAACTGCATACAAAATAAAATAAAATAAAATATAAAATAAAATAAAATAACGTTTATTATCTTTGAAATTTTCAGAAAATTATTTAGATTCGTCAGAAGTTGGTGTGACTCTACCGAGGGTTCCAAAATGCAACGAGACTGAGAAGAGCCCTCAAGAAACTCAGCTCGGCTTTTTTCAAAATATTTCATCTTAAATCTAATACAGAGTTATTTAGAAAGGAGCAATTCGTTACGTTGTTACAACCAGGCCGCCTTGTCATCTAAGAAATCATTAATACTATAATAAGCTTTATGGCACAATTTACTTTTTATTAGTTTTTTAAATTTATTGACAGATAAATTTGCTATTTCGGTTGGCAATGTATTGTACATTCGAATAAAGTTCCCCGCAAAAGAATTACTCACTTTATGAAGCCTAAATTTAGGAACAGCCAGTTTATCCTTATTTCTTAAGTTTAGATTATGATTATCACTATTTTTCACAAATTTACTTTTGTTCTTGTGGGTATACAATAAAATTTCATAAATATACTGTGAATACACTGTAAGGATGTTAATATGCTTAAACTTATCTCTTAATGACTCCCGAGACCCCATTCCATAGATAGTCCGGATAGCCCTCTTCTGCAACACAAAGATGCATTCAATATCGGCAGCGTTACCCCACAGTAGTATGCCATATGTCATGATACTGTGGAAGTAGCTGAAGTAGACAAGACGCGCCGTTTTAATGTCTGTAAGTTGTCGGATCTTTTTGACAGCATAGGCTGCTGAACTAAGCCTGGCCGAAATTTTCCCGATATGAGGCCCCCATTGCAATTTGGAGTCTAACGTTATGCCCAGAAAGACAGTGTCATCGACCAATTCTATTATATCATCCCTAACCTTAACACTGGTTTTAACAAGTCTTACATTAGGTAAGGTGAATCTTACACATTTAGTTTTATTTTCATTTAATAATAAATTATTAGCACAAAACCAGTGGACTATCCTAGAGAGGGTAATGTTTACATCGTCAAGTTCGCGCTGTCCACGTTTAACTTTAAATATTAAAGAAGTGGTACACTTCTTTAAATATTAAAGAAGTGGTATTAAAGAGGTGGTGGTGATACTCACTGATCGTTCGTACCTTTGATGTGGACATGCTCTAACTGAAGTTTTAAATAATATGATGAATTATGTCGTAGTCGTAGGCTCTTACCTGTTGTTTCTTTTTCGTTCGACATTACCAATACATTCTTATCTCATTTCATGTCAATATTTTTTAAATGAACACCGAAGTTCGGTAAATAATAAATTCAGATTAAATTTGCTAAAATATTGATTAAACTGTCAATATTGGAAACTTTTTTCAGGAATGTAGATTAGAGTAAATTGTTTTATTTATTTCAGAAGAAAAAATGGGAGTGCCACGGGAAGAATGGACGACGACGACGCCCTAGAGTACGTATTATCGCACCTCTTCCCTTGAGGCTATAGGTCAAGACCAAGATTTAGTCAGCAGTAACTATGTTATCCCCAGATAAGGGGCGAGCCTAATGCCGCTTATCGGGAACTTAAATATACATACATACAATCCCGCCTCTTTTCCTTTGAGGTAGGCAGAGACAATGGAATTCAAGTCGTTCTTGGCTTACTTCTTTCGCTTCTTTCACTTTTATTGCTATTTTCATGTTCTCCAGTTACGGGTACTCTTAACCTGACCTTTTGACAATACATCTCCGATTTGGTCGAACTATAGGTTGACACTTACCGGCCAGTCCTTTCACTAAGGACATAATATGACCAAACCATCTAAGCATCCCTTTTTCTACCTTGTTCACTACATCTTCTGATACACCACAACGCTCCCGTATCACGCTGTTCCTCAATTTATACACTACCGTTACCCCAGACATACTTCTCAAAAATCTTATTTTCACTGCGTTTATTTTACTTTCATGCTTCTTCTGCTGCACCCGACATTCACTACCGTACATAAGTGTAGGGACTGTGTACAGTCAACCTTGACTTCTGAAACACCTTCTGACTGTTCATGAACTTATGCAGTGTCCTATTCACTTGATTCCCGGCCTTAACTCTTCTATCAATATAATCGTCATATCTTCCATCCCTTGTCAACTTGCATCCTAAGTACACGAACTCTTTCACTTGTTCCACTCTTTTATCTTCAATTTCAGTCGTACAGTTCGTCATAATCTTGTTTCTTTCAAAAACCATTACTTTCGTTTTACTTACATTCACTTTCATTCCCTTCTTATATTATTTGGATATAGAAGGCACTTGATGGTCAATTCATCCATTTTAAATCAACACACACACACTTTCATATCTTTACCTATTATTGAAAGTGATATTTGTAATGAGAGTAAGCTCTAAGGGTCCCCTACTAACATCTCCAGAGCCCAAGTCATCCTAAATATACTCAGTCGTCAGTTTACAAATAAGTAACTTTGATGATCAGAAACGTAAATAAAATGAACTTCATCTGTATGAGATTTGTTTCACATTTGTAAAATATTTTTTTAAGTGTACAAATGGGAGAAACAACACAGAGAGCAAACGACACTGAAGAAGAGTATCTGAACCCATATGCTGTAAGTATATTAGCATTATTAGGTATGGCATGGGATTAAATAGTGCAATGCGACAATACAAACAAACATTTGTGCCGAGTTGAACTTGTAATACAACATAGAACTAATAAAATTTATTTTTTATACATATAAGAGCATAATTAAATAATTTACTTCAAAAATAGACATGCGTATATTTTTTAAAGCAATTAAGTGCTATCTTTTTTCAAAAACAATATGAATCGTAAAATCCTACAGTCGCCGATTCAAGTCTGACCCAAGACTATCGTTAGTGCGATAAATTGTAGCATAATTAAATAAAAATTATATGTTTTACTTCGGAGTTTATGATTGTCATGATATCTCGAGTAGAAATTGCAGTACTTCTGTGAAGTAGAGGAATATAAACAATATTGGTCGTATGGAAACTTACTTATACACATATTTATTGATTGTTATTATTCATTTGTCTTTAGTTACAAATTTTGATAGTGCTATTGAAGTTCTTGTGATTTTTGTTTTAGCTTACGGAGCAGGTTCCATTGATTTTGTCAAAATTTCCAAATACAAATGTAACTACAGAAGTTTTAGGACACACAGCTGAATTTAACGATATTGTACTATTCAAAATATCAGAAGCAGTTAAAAATAATACACGAGCAAATTTTCGAGCCAAAAAAATTTACAAATATGATGATGAAAATCCAGAGAAACCGATTGTATTTATAGTACATGCACTCTCTCCCATGGGCATGTGGGCTTTACCTTGCCTAACAGAAATCAATAGGTTTAAATTACTTGTTGGATACTATCTGCAGCACTTGGATAAATTCGATATATACCTTATGCCGATGGCCAACCCTGATGGGTGTGTGGCTAGTAGACCCAATGTAAGTTACACACATGTCATAATTGAATACTCCTTATTCTTCTTAGTCTGCTACTAGGGTTAGCAGACTAACAGATAGACACGTGTAACGCCGGATAATCCTCGGAAGGAGAACCAGAGGAGGAAAATGAGAAATATTATAAGTTTTACCTGTAAATCTATGTATCTACTGTCTGTCTTTCATCAGAGTCATCATAGCATCCGAAACGTGGACCAATTTTGTTTGAAAAGAGATGTCATCGAGATGGGTTTTGAGAGTGCTATATATTTTAAAGATTAGTAATCTTTAAAATTTATAGCACTTCCTAGATGATGAAAGGTGATCCCAAAATGATTCTACGAGTATTACATGAGGTTCGCTAACTATTACTGCGAAAATCTAAACTGCAGTATGTTTTTACATTTGAAATCGATGTAATTTTGAATTCAGAGAGAAAGTTTTTAGGCAAGCGGCAAACCCCCGAAAAAGTGCTTAGAAATGAAAATGACTGACCAATCAGTGATAATGTGATTTCCCCAATACAAATTTGTACTTTTTGTAAACCTTGGACCAAAAGGCGTCGATTGGTAAGAAAACTAAATTTTTGCGGTTGGGCTATTAATTGTTATAAACAAATTAATTTGTTAACTGATAAAAAGTTGATTTTTATATTGGAAAATGATTTCTAAGAGTAAAACGGGCAAAATAGAACACTTTTTACTTAGTGATTTTTTCGAAAAAATGCGTTTCAAAGAAGTTAGAAGCATTTTAAAGCGCAAAAATGATCACATTCAACATTTTTTATCTCGCCGAGTTTTGATGGAATTCAAAAAATTCTTGCGGTAGATTGCAATGCGGAAGGTTGTGTCGTCCAACATTGTACCGATGTTGGGCGATGGGAGCGCCTGGATCCATAACCCTGGCTCCCATTCTCCAACAGCTAGTAGGCGTGCACGCTCTGAAATATGACAGAAGTGTCAATTAGTGTATTAATTCTCAATTTACAGAGCGGTGAATCCCACTTAAAAAAAATTATCTAAGACCTTTTTTGCTTTGGCATCTGATTTCTCACTGCCTGCGGATTGTGGAACGCTAAAATAACGCCATGTGTATAAATAGATTTTACGATGTGAAAAATGTATATTTTCTCATTTTGAAAAATAGTCAGTTGAAGCTTAAGATCTGATAAGTATTCTGCCGCAAGATTGTTTTGAATTCGTTCTAAACTCGGCGAGATAATGTTGAATTTGACCATTTTTGTGCTTTAAAATGCTTGTAACTTCTTTAAAACGCATTTCTTCGAAAAAATCACAAAGTAAAAAGTGTTCTATTTTGCCCGTTATACTCTTAGAAATCATTTTCCAATATAAAAACCAACTTTTTATCAGTTAAAAAATTAATTTGTTTATAACAATTAATAGCCCAACCGCACAAATTTTATTTTCTTACCAATTTTCTAACAAAAAGTACAAATTTGTATTGGGGAAATCACATTTTCACTGATTGGTCTGTCATTTTAGTTTTTCAAGGGGTTTGCCGCTTGCGTATTTGGAGAAATGTAGGATGTGAAACTATACTGGTTCCGAAACTTTTACTACGGAACCCTAAAAAGTAACCAATTCGGTCCAGCCGTTCTCAAGTTTTAACGAGACAAACGAAGAGAAATTCCTTTTTATTTTTACGGATTTTATTTATTATCTGGTGCCCTAACGTGTTTATTCTTCTGCACGATTTATTTCTTAGCAATATAGGAAGTGAAGATAAATACATCTTGGACTAACTGAAAGATCTAGAGAGAAGAATGGAACAAAAACTACCGCACGAACGGAACTCTTTTTGAAATGATGAAAAGGAGTTATAGTCAAGTTTAAGTTAAATAAATAAAGTTGTTTTAAATATTGCAGCCATTGCCGCAATTTTGGAATAAGAATCGTTCACCACAGAGCGACTGTAATGGTGTTATGTTAGACAGAAACTTTGATGTGGCTTGGAACAGCTCGCATGAAATCAATCCATGCAGTCAGTCCTATCCGGGCCCTAATCCCTTTTCTGAAGTAGAGACAAAACTTATGTCTAACGTCTTCCACTTTTATGCACATAAAATTCAAGGATATATACATGTACATAGTGGAACATACGATGCATCTACCTTTAAGGTATTAAGTCAATTTCTTTAACAATTCAAATGAGATCGAATGAAGAAAGATTGAAAGATGACGAATTTAACGAAAATAGTCCGTCTGTCTGTCTATTTGTTCCGGCTAATCACTGACTAGACCGCTTTTGGGAGTTTCCCTAGTAGATGGTTGGTATTATAAGACGTAACTAAGGCAGATGTGAATATTTCAACAAACGAGAACGCACCTCAATCATACACTTTATTTTTTATTTTAGGTTCTGTATTTGATTTTTTTTAAAACACAGGCGAGCCAAATATTCTAAAGATTTTAGACTGCCTACGTAGTTATCATAATTTAATAGATTCGAGACTTGGGCCTCGTTTGGTAACAGTTATGGTGGAAACAATGGTTTCTTTTCAGGGTGATGCAATTTTGTATCCTCGAGGTTACACAGACGCCACAGGCGATGATGACAGGTACATCAATATCAAAAGTGAAGTCGACGAATCGATGAGAAATGCTTCTTTTCGAGCTATGTCAGTAACTGTTGATCCTCTGTATCGCTGGTACGGCGAAGTTAGTGGTACTAGTGTGGATTATGCTGCTCATGTAAGGAAAATAATAATTAAAAAAAACACACACATATCACGCCTATATTCCCGAAGGGGTAGACAGAGGTGCATTACACACCCACAATTGGTTAGTATTTATAGTTTCACGTAATAGGAGGCAAGCATATTGCCGTCACCGGACATAATGGGTTATGGCCAAAATGGCCGAATGAATTTAATACAAAGTAGCAGCAGTATATTAGAATTTTGGAAAAAAAAATTGAAACCCGTTGCGTTGCGATGAAATGTTGATGAAAGGCAACAAAATCTTACGTGCCAGCCACTATGGCACAGCCAATTAAAGTCCTAGGCGTCTCGGACTATGACACAAAAACCGACTTCAAATTACCGGAATAACAAATAATTGTCGGAATGGGACTATGCAGGAATCTGTAGCTTTTTATTTAAAAAAAAATCAGTTCACCCAGTCGAAAGATAAGGTAACAAACATTTAAAAAAACAAAAAAAAAACAAAAGTAGGTAGAGGTGCAATTACACACTCGCATTTTGTCAGTAGTTCCGTTGTTCCCACGCAATAGGTGGCTTTTCTATTGGATGTGCTGGATTTTCTATTGTATAATATATTTAACCATTATGAAATAATAACCTATATTCCAACTAGCAGTAAATATGTGTAGTGAAAAAGTGTAATAACTTATAATATGTTTTGTTTAATATGTGAATACTTAGTCTGAAAAAAAATATTTTATAGGTTTTTGGGATACAATATGCTATGGAGTTTGTGATGCAACTATACCCTGAGAACTTGTTTGCTGAAAACGTCGAAAATCTTTATGACTACAATGTTCTTATACTTATATGGGAACCTATCATCAAAATCGTATTCGATCACATTGCGCAAAGTGCAGGCGTGGCGAATAAAGTCAATGATGACGACTGAAAATGTCAATTAAAATTGGTTGTATTGATTTATTATTTGTATTTGTGTAAATGTCCCAACATACTCGTTTTGGAGCGACGAGACCACAACAAGAACCCCGCAAGACGTAGCACATCTAGTTACAAGACATGGCTGTAGTAGATACTATACTCGTAGTTTGCCGATTACTGAAACATAGAGGTAGAATAGGGTTCTGTAGCGACCAGTTATGCCTCTATTACTCTTGCAATAACAAAGTTAGGTGTAGTTATAGTATTTCTTAAAAAATCATTACATGGACCAGAATCGTGATTTATTCTAGAATTTTAGCCCACTTTTTGGCTTTTAGAAAAAAATGCGCTTTTAAGTTAAATATTTTGCAAACGAAGACCTACATCATATTAGCAACCCTTCAATATTATTAAAATACCTATTTAACGACATCCCACACTATGAGGTATCGATCAATCTACTCGTTATCCCAGGATATAAAAAAACAATTAGACCAATACATCTCCTAGGTACATTGAGGATAAATACGAGTATTAAAGCTATAAGGTTTTTTGATCCTAAAATAGTTAAGATAATGAGGTCCTCATATTAGGCACACTCATTTTCTGGGCTCTAACGAATTTATAATAATATTAACTAGCACGTGTTTCCTCCCACATATAACCCTGGGTTCTTTAAGCGAAGTTTGCAGCCTAGGTCGTCAAGATGAGGGCCACTCTCTATAGTATTTCTGTGGACTATTAGAGTCGCCACAGCTTACCATTAGGCGGGCGACGACAATTTGTCGACCTAAATATATAAAAAAAGGATTTTTTTGTTATCATAATTTAATATTTTTATAGTTGAAATCTGTTTATCAGTCAGGTTTATTACAATGTTGCTACTGCTTATAATATAGTTACAGTTTTCACATTTCACGCTTCATATAATATATTTTATATGCATGAAATCGATAAACCTTTTAACGTGCTTAAGAAAATCTTTTCGACATGGTCAAAGAAGTACAGAGAAAAATGAGTTTAATTGGCACAACTCTATTGTGTATACATTTGTGTGTGAAAACTGGTACGTACTCATGTTATAAATTATTGTATTTTGCGTACACTGTTTAATGGCACACGCACATTAGTAAGTTAGAGTACGTATTAGCGCCCTAGATGGAGCTCAAACCTAGGCAATTCGCACTATAGGCATTTTTACTATGCTATAGGTGTAGTCACAACCTCAAAAAACCAAACGACAAAACTTATTCCACGTCGGGGACAAGCATTATATTTGCAAGAGCTTCATTCGTCAGTCAGTAGGCACACAGCGTACAGCTAAGAATGATTAGACTTTTACCATTTTAACATCCGTACTAAACGTGATGTAACTTTTTTCAGAGGGCCTAATATACCCATTGAAATCGAAGCCTTCTATGTGGAATGCCCTAAGAAGGTTACTGAACGATGAAGGTAGGTATTTTCATCTATGACAAGGGAATGGACATACAACAAACCCACAACTACCAACGTTAGAATGTAATTTTTAAATAAAGAATCCAGATATAAAAATCAAACTATGACGGCACGTGTTTAAATTGATAAAAAATTGGATTGAGTATTTGATACTTACTCAAATCAGTTTGATATTGAAAATAAACTTCTATGAGCTACATCGTTCATCATCATCATTTGCCTGTCCTTATCCCAATGATTTGGGATCGGCGCAATATGTTTTTCTTTTCCATACATCCCTGTCAGCTGTCATCTTCTCTGTCACTCCGTTACTTGTCATGTCCTCTTTCACGCATTTCTTCGATCTACCTTTGCTACTATATCCCTCTACATTTCTAACTACATAACTGTCCTTTATATCGTAATAAGATAGAGTTCTGACATGTCACTACCGTAACGGGTAAAGTTGTATGTTAGCAAGTTACATCCTTATCCTTACAGATAAATAAAATAAAATGGTCTGTGTTTAATTTAAAATTACCAGCTTTTTAATCAATGCATACGATAGGATACACGATACCGACATAAAAAATGCAAATTTTTGAATTTTTGTCTGGGTGTCTGTCAGTCTGTTTGTTCTCGCTAAACTCTGGAACGGCTGAACCGATTTTAATGGGACTTACACTGGCTAATAGCTGATGTAATAAGGTGTAATTTTTAATTTAATAATTTATTTTCAGGCTACACAAGAAAAGTTACAGATTCTAATTAACTTATTCTTTGGCCCAAAGATACCTTAAAACTAAGAATATATAATAATATAATTATCTTATAATATAAAAACACTAACACTGTATACTATACTATACTGTAACTGTTTTTATTAGTATATTTTGTATTTATTAGTATAGTAGTAGTATGATTTAGTGTGACACTTCGCGTTAGGTAACGTGCCGCGAAAACGTCTATGCACGACACCTTTCGGCTCAAACTCTATGCGTAATATAGGCTATGACCCGAGAGTATGCTCTCGCGGGAATTGGGAATCATAAATCTATTTCACAAGGGCCTTTGCCCTTGTGAAATAGATTTACTGGCGGACGCCCGCGGCTTTCCGCGGGCGTCCGCCAGTAGGCTATATAACATCTCGCTACGGCCAATCGCAGAATAGCGTGCATATTTACTACCAGAGTCGTATAATAAAAATGATTAAGTATAATTCTTTCAGATTCAGGCGCTCCACGAAACGCAACTATTCCTAGTACAATTACGTAAGTAACACATAGGTAGTAACTTTCTTATTGTTGTTGCAATAGATTAAGCATCATAGGTACTCCTATAGTCCGAGACGCCCAGGACTTTAATAGGCTGTGCCATAGTGACTGGCACGTAAAACTTTGTTGCCTTGCATCAACATTTCATCGCTTCAATTTATTTTTCAAAATTATATTACAACTTCTACTTTTTATTAAATTCATTTGGGCATTTTGGCAACCCATTATATACGTGGGACTAAACAGTATTTTTGGTCCAGCAAATTGTGGGTGTGTAATGCACCTCTGCCTACCCCTTCGCGGATATAGGCTTGATATGTGTGTGCGTGTGTGGGGATTTATAATGATGTACTTAATACCTGCACCACTTTGCAGCTCTACACGAATTAATGCAACCTTACAATTTTGTTCCGAATATTTGAACTGGATTAGCTACCTGATTTGAGATTTCTTTTTGAGATTTTGGGGTAGGACTCGGTAAAATAAAGCTACTTACGAAAAATGATCTTGCTGTTAATCAATATTTTTCAATGTTCTACGGCCCTGTATTCAAACTCGTAACGTTCTACGTTACGAGTTTGAATGCAAGTCAGTATAAGTATAAGGAATTATACTGTAATGGTTGAAAAAAAAATATTGTGGGGGAAATTAGCGATCCTGTAACTTGTTATGCATGATTGAATGTATTGCCTATTAGGTTATGAGTTGCTGAACACTACTCATATTTAAATACATACAAATATTATTATATAGATAACTAGCTGACCCGGCAAACGTTGTTTTGCTTTAGGGGTGAACTACCCTTAACATTTAGGGGGATGAAAAATAGATGTTGTCCGATTCTCAGACCTACCCAATATGCAAACAAAATTTCATGAGAATCGGTCAAGCCGTTTCGGAGGAGTATGGCAACGAAAACTGTGACACGAGAATTTTATATATTAGATATGTGGTAAATTTCGCTGGTGTTACAATTGCTGTAGTATATTTGTGAATTTTATTCTAGTATTAAGTATTGTGTCACTGGTTATTTACATAAGTAAATAAAAGAAAATTACATTACTGAGAGTCAGTAAGCCAGTCCACCCGTGACCACGGCTCTTTTAACAGGGCCGAAACGTCGGGTAATAAAGAGGTATGTACATATCTCAATAATCGCGTAAAAGACCCGTTAGTCTTAAGTTTATAATATGTACAAAACGCGAAAGTTTAAAGAAATTACTGAGAGTTTTCGGGATATTACCATGATCATGGAGTTTGCTCAAATATCGGAAACTCAAAACAATAACATGGTAAAATCCTGATATTATATATATCAAAGTCAGTATATATATGCCAGTAGTAACCTATTGAAAGAAAGTCTTTGCTTATCTGACAGAAAGTATATTTTAATTTAACAGAACAACTAGTAACCCAAAGACCATGAAGGAACTAAGTACCACTTTGCAGTTCACTGATATGACTCATGCAGATGCAGATCACACTAAATTTACAACAATGGAACTTATAAAGAAGAAGTGAGTTTTTAATTGATATTATTAGATTATAGAATAATACAAAATAAATAAGAAAATTACTTCCATACCTGTTCTTCTGTAGATAGCAACCCTGTTAATCTATATTTCGAACAAATTTGTATGTTTGTAACGAATAACCTCAAATATTACTGGAACAATTTTAAAAATTGTCTATATCGGCATAATGTGGCATCCTATTTCCTAATAGTGAAAGAATTTTAAATATGTAATGAGCATGTTAGTCTAAAACACTCTTCACTAAATAAAGTTCTATTTTAACAGGGATGAAGAGTTAACGTCAATAAATGAGAAAAGAAATATAAAACTAACCAGCGGCCGTCACTCTGCGAAAATAAGTGATACCAAATCAACACCAAAGGAAAATAACAAAACTAAGTAAAGCTCTATAATATTAAGATATACATTATAAATAAATCCGGCCTTTCTCTAATAGAGAGATGCTCTGATACTGAGCTACGATGACCAATACCGCCAACATCCAATCTTTGCTTCATATTATAATTTATAGTTCGCGTTATCAAGGTTATAATTTCTATCTTAATAATTTAAGAATAGTTTAAGCAAACTCATTGCTTTAAAAACAAAAGTACACATGTAAAATATTTCTCATCTAAACTCGACTGTTTTAGTAGTATTAATACGAGCACAAATAAAACAATACTGTACAGATACATACTAATAAATAGGGGAGCGGAAATGATGACCAGTAGGGGCAAAAAGTTCACAAATTCATTTACCGGACGACACAGGGTGTGTAGGTACCGCATTATGGATTGATCCCGCCACCGGGCAGGCACTGGATGCGAGCAGCATACACCAGCCGTCCTTTCCAGGGAAGGCCTATACCCAGTACTACGTGTTATCTAGCTGCAATGATGATGATAATTACTTAACACTGCCTTTTGACTGCCTCCGTGGCGCAGTGGTATGAGTATGCGACTGCCGTACCTGAAGTCCCAGGTTCGATTCAGGGTCGAATCAAATTATTTGTGTGATCCACAAACGTTTGTTTCGGAGTTTGGGTGTCTTCTATGTATAATAAGTATGTATTTAGAAATATATAAGTATGATTATTAGTCGTCTAGATCCCATAACACAAGCCTATATTAGCTTAATTTGGGCTAGATGACATTGTGTGATAGTGTCCAAAATAAAAAAAAAACATTACCTGCTTTGTTTTAAAATTTTAGTACTAACTAACGGCGAAATATGGGCGTAAAAAGCGCCTCTATGTACCCAGGGATGGAGATGTAATTTGTGTTGTCTTTTTTTTTAATTCCGCGGCCCAAGGCCGCGGCCGCTCTAACGTCCGTTGCCGGGCGTCCCTGGTTACTAGCAGAGGGTATGTCCAGTGGCGCCCGGCGGACTTTGACCACCCCTGTGGTCTCTGCGGGTGTTTGGTCGGGACGAGAATCCCGCGTCATTGGGGTCGGGTTTTATCCCGCGTCAGTGAGTGAATCTGGTTGCGTGCTATGGGGCAAAGGCCCCGCAGCACGCAACCCTTCTAGCCTGCTTCTGTAAGGACGGTGGGTGGCGATCCCGCCGTCCTCAGGCCCCGATCATGGAGGACGATAGTCTTGGGCGTAGTCGCGTAGTCTGGGGCGGCCTGGCCGCCGACTACGGAACTCGGCGGGGAGGGTACGCTCCCTCTCCCTCCCGGCCGCCTCCTTCGCGAGCATGACTTGCTCGCAGAAGGACACGGCCGCGTTCCACCTACTCCCGCTGGATACCATGGCTTGAAGCATGGTCCCCAGCGAGAGGGTATCCACGCCCAGACCCACTACGAGGTCCCGGCGCTGACTCGCCCACGCTGAGCACTCCACCAACGTGTGGAGTGCGGTGTCGTCGTCGGAAACCTCGCAGTGTTGACACCGGGGTGTGACCTCACGATGCATGCGAAACAGATAGCTACCGAAGCATCCATGCCCGGCAACCATCTGCGTCGCACGGTACGTGAGGTCACCATGCTGCCTGTGCAGCCAATCGTCCATGATCGGTCTCACCGCGGCAATGAAGATGGCACCCCCCTTGGGTTGCTCAAGTCGCACCCTCCATGACTCCATGAGATCCTGGCGGAGTTGGGACCGCTGGTCCTCGATTTCTCGAGAAATTTGTGTTGTCTTGTGTTTAAAATTGTTCATTTTATATTTTGCTCTGTTTCTCCAGGCGTGCATCGCGCTTCAAAGTAGAAAAACCATTCAGTTCTTCTAAACCGTCTCATAAGAACCACACGAAAAGAGCAAAAACCACCACGGTCACCCACTCAAATAAACGCAAGAAGTATCTAAGGTTTTTGGGTGGTTTATTACTATACTGAAGCGATGATTCTCGGACATCGCACCTTCGTCACCTAGCTTCAGCTTTACACTATTTGCACATTTTATACCATTACAGACCAAAACGGTTATCTTAAATCACTATCTATTTTTGAAAACCGATTGCAAATTCGTTCAGTAAAGGGAGTTTATCGCAAACAAAAAAGACAAATGCTACGTTTGAAATTGTTTCATAATTATGTTTTAATAAAGATATTTGATATTACTTAACAGAACATCCCAAAGCATCTTCGATCCTAAATCCTGTCTAGATAGACTGAAACAATAGGAATATAATTACGAGTAGTTTCAACGCTGAATTAAATAGATACCTACTATACATTTTACCAGTACTGAGCTCCAAACAGAAAAACTCACAGAATAAGACTAGATTTAAGTATTTAAGAAAGTAATTTTGAGTACCTAATAAATTTATTTTCTGCTCCCAGGATAAGGAACGAAAATAAAGGAATGCCGAGGGCTAAATTGTACCGTAAAGATTCTAAGGAAAGTCTTGAACGCCTTCGTAGATCAACTTTAAGGTATTTATAGGTTTCTTTAACGTACATTAAGATAATCATGCGAATGGGAATCCTTCCGAGTGCGCACTTGACGTGCCCTGCAATGGAAGACGTAGGAGCGGCCGCCACCTAAGACCGCGGCCTGATGAAGCCTAATGACAGACGGCCGAACAGACGGACAGCTAAGTCTTAGTAATAGGGTTCCCGTTTTACCCCTTGGGTACGAAACGCTAAAATGGGTACGTAGAGATACGCCCTGCTTTCGCCAGTAACTTTACTGGTTCGACGAGTCTATTACTGCTACATGGGCAGTAATATTTTCATTCGTCTGCCAATGCATCGAGCCGGTGAGGGTGACTTAGGCCAAAGAGATATTCAGAAGATTCCTTAGCACTATTTTTCATTAAGAAACTGAGCAGGAAACCATGATAATACAATTTAATAACTAGTTAGTGGCTACGGTTAATGCCTGTGGTTAATGCGTCTAGCTCCAGTTCACTAATCATACTATATTATTGTAATAGGAACAAGAGGAACATTTAATTAAAGGGTAATTAATGTTTTGTTTAGAATAACAAAAATGCACCCAAGAGATGATGAAATGCCGAGGTAAAAAGAAATCTTTGTTATTTTTAAAATTTCACTCCTAACTTAATGTTCAATATTTTATTTGAACATACGCACGTATAACACTTTTATATCTTATTCTTCTTCTTATTGACGTCAAGTCTTATTAATCTAAGTGTACCACCGCTTCCTAGGTGCTAGTGGAGAAAAAGCAGCACCTTATTGCTTCTCGACCTTTCGGTTGGATTGCAGCAAATCGTGGTGATGGGCTGACTCAAGAGGATATTATATCGTACATTTTAAGTTATCACGATTAAGTTCCGTTAAGTGAAAATTCTTTATTAGAATAATTTTGTATAGTAGAAGAAGTAGATAGAAGCATTTCACATTTCTAATAACTTTGTTGGTTCAACTTATAAGGCTGTGCCGTAGCTATGCTCGTTTTTGGGGATTTTGATTAAAATGGCCGAATAAATTTAGAAAAAGTAGCAGCAATATTGCAATTTTGAAAAAAAATTGAAACCCGTTGCCTTGCGATGAAATGTTGATGAAAGGCAACAAAATCTTACGTGCGAGCCGCTATGATACAGCCAATTAAAGTCCTGGGCGTCTCGGATTACTTATTATGATTATATTAATGGTATGGTAAAGGTAGACCACCACCTCGTGCATTTGTCTGTAAGTATAGCTATATAGCATCCTTACAGTGTATTCACAGTATATTTATGAAATTTTATTGTATACCCACAAGAACAAAAGTAAGTTTGTGAAAAATAGTGATAATCATAATCTAAACTTAAGAAATAAGGATAAACTGGCTGTTCCTAAATTTAGGCTTCATAAAGTGAGTAATTCTTTTGCGGGGAACTTTATTCGAATGTACAATACATTGCCAACCGAAATAGCAAATTTATCTGTCAATAAATTTAAAAAACTAATAAAAAGTAAATTGTGCCATAAAGCTTATTATAGTATTAATGATTTCTTGGATGACAAGGCTGCCTGGTTGTAACAGAATTGCTCCTTTCTAAATAACTCGGTATTAGATTTAAGATGAAATATTTTGAAAAAAGCCGAACTGAGTTTCTTGAGGGCTCTTCTCAGTCTCGTTGCATTTTGGAACCCTCGGTAGAGTCACACCAAATTTTGACGAATCTAAATAATTTTCTAAAAATTTCAAAGATAATAAACGTTATTTTATTTTATTTTTAGCGTTCAGTTATGGTGACATCTAGGTGGTAGTTTTCGTAGAACTCTTTCATTGGGTACCTAACCTTTTAGCGTCTGGATACTCAGTATGCATGTTTGTGAAAACGGGTCTCTACTTTACTCTACTCCCCTACGTAAAGTCAAATGAATGAATGGATTTTATGATATTTTATAATGTTCATACCTTAGATTAAACCATAGAGTACATCGACAAATATTGTCATTTTCCTAACGGCTCCTTTTCATATTCAAATTTTTTTTTATTGATCGTTATATTTCAGCACTTCTATGTTTCCTGATATTAACAGTCATTTGAACCCGTACGCGGTAAGTATTTTCATAGAGGTCATTCCTCCCTCATCATGCAGCTAGCCTTTTCCCAACGCAGTAGGGGTCGGCTTTCCAGTCTAACTGCGATTCGGCTGAACTTCGATATTTTCCATGAAGCGACTGCCATCTGACTTCCACAACCAAGAAGTTATGTAGTTAGACCGGTCGGATTTTTGATTAAGGGCTCCAACTTCCCCTAACGACTGCCATTGATGTTCGTACAACCGGTACGGACGGCTTAACGTGCTCTCCGAGGCACGGAGTAGTCTCAGTGTCTTAAAAAATGGTCACCCATCCTAAGACGGGCCTGACTAGATGTTGCTTAACCTTTGCAATGTGTTAATATTGTCAATTATCACTAGACCACGAGCCCCTCCGCCTCCTTAAATTGTGGTATTGTTTTACACACCCACTCTTAAGCAGTAATTTTGTTCGTCCATGTAATAGGGGGCAAGCCTATTGCCGTTACCGGGTACTTTAGAAATCCATCACCACTCTGTAAATCAAACCAACAGCCAGGACAGATGGTACAACCACTGAAAAGAATCTCTGCAGTCCTAGTTTACCGGGCTAATTACATGCTGGTTTACAGGTAATCGATTTACTAACAAATTTTTGTACATACATAAACACGTGTTTAGCCCCAAAAGGTTAGAAAGTGTTGTTACATCTATATTTCGCCAGCTAATTTGTTCGTCGCATGCAATAGGAGCCAGCCGCCCGGGCACTTGATATATTTATCAAAGCCTGTATCTCATGTAAGCAAGCGCCCCCCGTGCTGGTAAACAAGCATCCTTTTTTGAATGATAGATTAAAAATAAACATTTATTTTCTCTAGACGAATGAACAAATGCTCAAATTCATAGAGAAAACAAAAGACAAAATGAACATAACCATGGAGAAAATGGCACGTACAGCTGAATACAACGATATAATACTGCTTAAAATAACAGAATTGAGTAGCGCCAACTATCGCGCTAACGATGACAAGTACTCAAATGAACCTCCGGCAAAACCTATTATATTCATAGTACATGGACTATCCGTTTTGGGTATGGCTGGTTTAATACGCGATGAATCTACGTTTGATACTCTAATGTCATTTTATGCCCGCCATTTGAAGAGATTTGACTTGTTCGTAATACCCATAGCAAATCCTGATGGCTACGCAGCTGTTTTAAATGTAAGTGAAAACATTTATTTTGATGGGAGGTTTACAGACATTTATTACAATTATTAGTGGTCGCCGACACGGTCGAACTAGAGCTCACGAACATTAAAAACATTATTTAAGTTTTTTGTCTCCATTTCCTCCCAATTAAACGAAGTTCACGATGAAAAATGTGGTTGAAATCAACGGACACTTGTGGCTCGATCGTCTTTCTATCGACACATACAGACAGACAGACAGACGAAAGCAAAATTGTCGAGTATGATATCTAAATATAGACGCTGCACTAGCTGCGGTCCCTCGGTCAATAACATAATTATTAGCTAAGTATAACTATGGTGAGTGTAGCATAGAAGAAGAAAGGCATACACCACGACCTATAGTGAAGAACAAGAAAATTCTGCCTATCGCGGACTAAAGGAATGACTGTATGTTGGCAGGATAATAATGAGCTGCCATTCTAGTAACATCGTGAGTTGAATCAACTTGGTCATCTCGATACAACTGTTTACCGATGGCACGAGAAAAGAGGAAGTTTAAACCAGTAGGTGAAATATCGAAAAGCGCGGCTGTCGAGATTTGAAATGTCGTGATTTGTCGTGGTTATAAAGGTACAATGTATGTAAATACGGGCTTTAGAAGAAGAGGTCAAAGAGAAAAGGCATGGAATGCGTGAAAGAGGATATGACAAGGAAAGGAGTGACTCAGGAGATCATGGCTGACAAGGATTTGTGTAGGACACAATTTCAAGACACGTTGTCCCGACCCCGAATAATTAGAATAAGGGCAGGTAGATGATAATTTTATATTTTTTCAGTTACGTTACGGAAAGTTTTGGAATAAGAATTTATCTAGACAACGAAGTTGTTCTGGTGTAGCGTTAGATAGAAACTTTGATGTCGAGTTCAATACATCGCAGGGAATCAGCTCTTGTAGTCAACTGTACCCTGGACCTCAGCCCTTTTCTGAGCCAGAGACAAGAGCCATACGGGAAATCTTTCATTTATATCAACGACAAATTGTATCGTATATACATGTACACGCTTCAACGTTCAGCGAATCAATTTTCAAGGTAACTTATATCTAAACTAGGCTTCACCGTGATAATAATAAACGTAACTTATATTACCGACGTAAGATGTGACCGCAGCCACGCAGTCGCACATTGATAATGTGAACGCAAATTTCAAGGTCGGGTATAATAAGTCTTGGTCAATTAGCAGAACGTTCCTCCTGAACAGGGAACAGCCGTTGGTTTGAGTTCAGCCCAAGACAATAGTTTTTGCGATTCATATATTGTAAAATTAATCGGTTGTTACGTTATTGTATTGCAATAACGTAACTATCGTACGTAGATACGATATAGACGTGTTATAAGTGACAACCGTGAAGTTAAAATATAGTTCTTACACAATTTTATGAATATATAATATTTTTAAATATGTTTTTTGATAAGTATTTGTCATCTAGCCCAAATTAAGCTAATATAAGCTTGTGTTATGGGATCTAGACGACCGATAAACATACTTATATATTTCTAAATGTATATACATACTCGTATTATCCATAGAAAACACCCATACTCCGAAACAAACATTTGTGGATCACACAAATAATTTTATTTGACCCGGAATCGAAAATGGGACCTCAGGGACGGCAGTCGCATACTCATACCACTGCGCTACCGAGGCAGTCAAATTCAACATATATGTCCTACTAAGACCACTGGTCAACTTTAATGTTCCCAGTTAGTGACATACTCCCGCGTCGCATTTTGTAGAACAAATATTATAAATGGGCTAATGGTCAAAGAAAATGTAGAAATAAATTAAATGAACAAATATTATGTAATATTTACAATCAGTAAGAAACTATTTAAATGCTTTGAAGTTATAGTCGCTTGCTAGTTAATTAATTGTCACTGCGTGGTATGGTAATAAATAATACATAAATATTTTTACATATTTTTGGACATTCTTACACAACGTCACCTAGCCCAAACTACGCTAGAGCTGTGCTATGGGATCTAGACGACTGATAAACATACTTATATATTTGATCGCGAACAATAATGATGATGATAGTGGGTTTAATTCCTTTAGTCTAGATGTTACGTTCGCGATACGCAGAAACATCACAAGTCTATTTGAGTTTTAATAGCATAGGTACGACTATTGTGTAATCAGTTATTATTTTAGGGTGATGCAATTTTGTATCCTCGTGGATATACAAACGAGCCGTTAGACGATGATAAATATATAGATTTGAAAGGAGAAATCGATGACTATTTTTTGAAGAATGGTTCGTTTAAAGTCATTTCAGTGGCTGTAGAACCGCTATATCTTTGGTACGGAAAAGTGTTGGGGACCAGTGTTGATTACGCGTCAACGGTAAGACTGCTCAATTTCTCTCTCACATACATATGTGTAGTATTACGTAAGTAGGGTAGGCAGATGCCTAGCACATGCAAGAGGGTCTCTTCTAATGCCAGAGTATCTTCCATTGGTCATCTTTGCACCACTGGTAAGTGCACTGCAAAATTTTTAATTTCTGGAATTATTTCATAAACCAAAAGTCTGAAACCCACCCGTAGAGCATGACAGTGTCGACTAAAGTCAATCCAATGATAGAATCGGAGTCAGTAACGCACTCAGACTCGCTAGTGGTAGTCCGCTTTTATTTTTCTTTTTTTATTTCCGCGGCCCAGGTCCGCGGCTGCTCTAACGTCCGTTGCCAGGCGTCTCTGGTTACAAGCAGAACGTATTTCCAGTGGAGCCCGGAGGACTTTGACCACCTCGGTGGTAGTGGTCGTCCGCTAGTTCTATTGGTGCGTAGTCCACTAATATTTCACACATAGATCGTACAAGTTGTATTTATTTTGTTTGTTGAACAAACATAACCTGGCAAAATTCAGGTAGTCAGTTTGACTTTGACATTCACTTATACTCTATACACAGGTTTATTTACAATAAGAATTACAATATACATAATACGCATTTACAATTAATATTGACATTCATAACAACTGTACCTGCCCACCTTCGAGCGCTCACGTACCTCGGCCGCCGCGCGGAACGTTTGGCGGTTGCCGGAAGATAGGTCGCAGCTAGTGTGTCGGCACACGTGGCGTCCCACACTAGTGGGTGACCCATCCTCCATGGTATCATCGACATTCCGTCAGGTTTCTTAACATCGTCCCGTGCAATGTGCTGGGGCTCCAGAATTGCAGGGACGTTTACACTGACGAGACACCGTCGCAGGATGTCGTTGATCGCGGCATGGCGTGACAGGCGGCCAGCACTCGAAGAGCAGGCAAGTCCATGGTGACCTAGGCGATCCACACTCGCTCCACAAGAAGCACAACTATGTTCTGGCCACTAGGCTGACTAGGCCCCCAGCCGGAGACCGATGGCGAGTCGGAGAGTGTTGTGTTCAATGAAAGAACCAGTGTTGGGGGATGGGTAGGCATGGAGCCAGTGTCCAGATTCCTGTCTTGACACTGCTTCCAGCCTGGCGCGATTTTTAAAGATGACGAGGTATCAATGAGGGTTTGTAAAATATAATGGCATGAAATGTTATCCCAGGCCTTCTGATTTTTGTGAGTGGGAGGGAAATTTGGACTCGGTCCAGCTAGCCAGGCAGTTTCTGCCTCGACCAAGCTCGCGATCTCACAGTTTGTAGCCACGGGGCTTTAAGGATTTTTCCTGCGAGGTCAGACGAGCTATGGATTGAGGATAGAAATGCTGGCAGTGCTACAATAGAGATTTTTCGGGTTCCCAGGCCACCATACCTAATTGGTAGGGAGGCTTGGGTCCATGCCTGCTCGCTTAGTCTGATATTTATGATAGCTTCAATTTGGAATTTTATTATATTGTCCAAGTCTTGGGTTAGATCGGGAAATTTCCATACAGGGCAGCAGCGGAGCAGGTACGTGAATTTAGGAACAAATAAACAAAACTTAATGATCAAATGAGCAGAATGGCTGCTAATTTTGAGGAGGCAGTTCGAAATATCATTAAATTTGGAAACCGAATTTGTTAGAAGTGGTGGAATGGTCTCATCAAAAATAGGTGAACCAAGGAGGCTCAGACTCTTCTTTGTTACTATTTTGATATTTGGGTCTACGCTATTAAAATTATTAACTATGGATTGAGCAGAGGTTGTGTTTATTTTGTCGTTAATAAAGAGTGCAGACCATAGACCACCGCGGTCGTCGTATACGCTGTCGCCGTGTTCAGACTTATTAAAATTTAAATGTAAGCCAATGAGGTTAAGATTTTGTTTTAACATTACTAAGTCAGTTAGAACAGTCTGAGCATCCCCGGCTATGGTACCGTCATCTAGGTACCATATATTCAACTTTGAATTTACTTTGTGAAATATCGAATTAATGGCCAAACTGAAGATTGTTGGACTGAGGGGATCACCCTGCTGACATCCCATAGCCGAAATAATTTCATTATTTTTGTTTAATAATTTAGACGGACAGTGATAACACTGTAACATAAAATTGTAGATCTCCGGAACATATAATTTAATTTCACTCAGGAGCGTCCCTGTTGACCGAATTAAAAGCATTTTGTATGTCTAACTTACAGGCAAGCGGCAAACCCCCGAAAAAGTAGGTAGAAGTGAAAATGACTGACCAATCACTAACTAGGTATGCAATGCATGCTACTAATTGCAAATGTTGAGCGGAGCAAATTTTCTTATTTTTTTTTTATGCTCTATTTTCATGATTTCAGAGATATATACTCTCGGGTATGATGTCGACCAGCATGCTAAATTTGGTCAAAATCGGTCGAGCCGTTTCGGAGGAGTTGGCACACAAACGATTTACACTTGTCGTCTAAGATAGAGCTTCGCTTCGCTCCGCTCAAAAATGTGATTGCGCCTATACAAGTTTGTACTTTTTGTAAACCTTGGACCAAAAGAAGTCAATTGGTAGGAAAACAAAATCTGTGCCGGTGGGCTATTAATTGTTATGAACAAATCAATTTGAAAACTGATAAAAAGTTAGTTTTTATATTGGAAAATGTTTTTTTTTTGCCTCCGAATTGTCGAACGCTAAAAAAACGCTACGTGTATAAATAGATTTTACGATGTGAAAAATGTATATTTTCTCATTTTGAAAAATAGTCAGTTGAAGCTTAAGATCTGAGAAGTATTATGCCGCATGATTTTTTTGAATTCGATCAAAACTTGCCGAAATAAAAAAATTTGAATTTGACCATTTTTGCGCTTTAAAATGATTGTAACTTCTTTATAACGCATTTATTCGAAAAAACCACACGAGTAAAAGTGTCTTATTTTGCCCGTTTTACTCTAGAAATCATTATCCAATATAAAAACCAACTTTTTATCAGTTAACAAATTAATTTGTTTATAACAATTAATAGCCCACCCGCACAAATTTTGTTTTCTTACCAATTGACTCCTTTTGGTCCAAGGTTTACAAAAAGTACAAACTTATATAGGCGCATTCACATTTTCAGTGATTGGTCAGTCATTTTAGTTTTTCAGGGGCTTGCCTATAAGGATCACTTCACATTGATCATTTTGAGCAAAGGTGCGTACGGAAAGTACCGTCGCTTCGCAACCTCCACGGGTTCCGAAGCCAACTTGTACGGGTTCGAAAAGGGACTGAAATATTGAACATGTTAGCCAAACACAAATTTTAGATAGATGGAATCACAATAGAATCGGAGATGAATAGCATCATAGTACCTTATTAAAATACCAGCAGTGATTGATCACCGGCATACTGTCACTCAACCTGATGAACAGCTTTAAAAGTTAATAGGGACAATATTTTGTAGGTTTACGGCATTCCATATGCCATGGAATTCGCAATGCAATCATACGACGGAATGGAAGCTTTGGCGCTGCATGAAATTTGGGGACGAATAATCGACGTGGTATTTAACAATATATGGAGAAATACAATTGAGAATGGTCAATTTCTACTAAAATAATTGCTCAGGTGTAAATTTATACTTTAAAGTGAGTAATAAAGTTTATCCCGATGAAGGAAGCTTTTTTATAACGGAACTAGCTGTTGACCATGGCCTGCATGGAAATATTTTCTTGTACCCAATACCCACGATACATACCTACATACATAATTAACCTGCCTATATCCCCTATAGGGTAGACAGAGGTGCAGTACACACCCACACTTTTCCACTAAAATTGTTGGCCTCCCGTAATAGGGGGCAAGTCAATTGCCGTTACCGGGCTGTAAAAATAATCTGTAACCCAACTGCAATCCAAATCAAAATAACAACACCCAGGACAAATGTTAGAAAACCACTAAATAGACTCTCTGCAGTCCGAGCAAAACGGTATTGGTGTAAAAATCACCATTAGATTAGAAATGTCGTAAGCAACAAATTAAGGTATGATTAATGTGTGAATATAGCTGCTACTTTTTATTAAATTCATTCGGCCATTTTGAACATAACCCATTATAAATGTGCCCCGTGACGGCAAAAGGCTTGCGCCCTATTACGTGGGACTAAAAATACTGGCCAATTGTGGGTGTGTGATGCACCTGTGCATCTCCCATCCCTTCGGGGATATAGGCGTGATATATGTGTGTGTATAATAGAAATGTGTTCTTTAATGGGTTTTATATGAATTCAATAATAAATAAAGGCTACAATTTCGTTGAATTGAAATTGATTACAGCCCTATTGAAATTGATTACGCCAGATAGTAAAGATACACGTGTCTATTAAAACATGAGTCAGACAAGTGGACGATCATTTTATATAATCCTCATGATTAGTAGACTGCCACCCATCAGGGTACAAATTACCTTAATTTATTCGTTTTTGTAAAAAGATTTCTTTTAGAAATAACTTACCATGAAGCCTTTTGATCAGTGTCGTATAATAACACGTTCTGTTTTTTTATAATTAGGTCGGTTCGATTAGCGTGATTTAAAAAAAAAATCAATGAATGCAGTTAAAGGAGATTGTCCACTTTGCAATGGACCGCCGTTTCGTAACAAATAATTTTGTATGACAGCGAAAATCGGATATTAAATTGGATTGATATCGTACTTTCATAGGAAATAAAAAATATTCTGTTATTTTGTGGGGTTTTCTGTCATTCTTCGTTTTGCCGTTAAAATTTGAGTTTAGTTTTGAAGCAAATGTCCATCAATCCGTCAAATCAATTTTGTCTCAAAAGTGCCAATCGTTACATGGATGAACATAGATTTAATTCAAATAAGTTAGAAGTAATAATTCCAACACACTTATAAATAACCCTGAAAATGTAATACTTTGATACCTACACATCAATGTTTATATAATAACTCTATTTAATGCATGGTCGCCATGGTAATTAATTATAATTACCATGGCTACCAAAAATTATGGGCCATGACATCTCAGCGTAACATTATCTATTCAATATTGTGGAATATAACATAATATACTACATCCGGTCCGACATAGTGCATTTGAGTAAGAAGACAATTAAAAACGATTACATCACGAATTATATCAAAGTTTAAACGCCACATACGATTTTGTTCGAGTGAATTAAAAGATTGTAATTGTAATTCATGGTAAGTTATTAAAAAAATATTATGTGATTTATCAATTTACTTAGGTTATAATACACTTTTTATTTAGATTTAAAAAAAAGAAACGACTACTGGGCATTGTCCTTTGTTTTTAAAAATAAAATAGTGTCTCCTTTTAGTAATTTCTTATATTTTATAAATAATTAATAAATCATTTCTTCGACATTCTCACACAACGTCATCTAGCCCAAATTAAGCTAAAAGCTTGTGTTATGGGATCTAGACAACTGATAAACATACTTATATATTTCTAAATACATTCATATTATACTCGTACATAGAAAACACCCATACTCCGAAACAAACATTTGTGAATCACACAAAAAATTTGATTCGACCCGGAATCGAACCTTGGATATCAGGACCGGCAGTAGCATACTCATACCACTGCGCCACCGAGGCAGTCAAATCCAAGGCAGTATGTACTACTATTACTATTACTAATGATATAAATATATATTTATATATCTAAGGTACTTTCTCTCCATGAGGCATGGTCTTGGGACGCACTGTATACATTTCGACCCTGTTGCAAGAGCCGTAGTCACGAGATATCAACTCGTGACCACCAAAAGACCCGTCTGTCTTATGTTTATTATGTAGGTACTCTTATTCTAAATGAACACTTATGAATCACATCAATTGGTTGTAGGCAGAGGAATATTATATGCCCGCTTTTCGCCAATAACTATGTTGCTAACACAGACTGCAAGCAGGCCTATTGTCGCTTACCGGGAACTTTGATTAGCTAGCACCTTGTCTGATGATCAGCGGATACACGACTTGCAAGTGGTAAGTTTTGGCCTACAAGATCTCTCTCTATCGACCTACGGGTATTTAAAAACCTCATCAATATCTCCAGGCCATCCCCCCATCGTAAGTGCCTGGAATCGGCCATTATGCCCCCTATTGGGATCAAAAGTGACTCGTGAAATGTGGTCGTAATAAAGCTTATGTCTTCCCCTACGGAGATAATCTATCTATTAGTGGTCGCCCATAAATATGGTCAAACAGTAGCGCGAACTATAAAAACATTTAGGCTTTTGAAACCTATCCTCCTCCCCCTTTTCAAAAAAAAACTCACGATTATATTTTTTATAATCAAGCAATACTTATGCCAAATTTCGTGGAGATTGGATAAAAAATCTGGCTGCTATCTGGCCTGGAACACACATACGAACAGACAAACAGACGAAAGCAAAGTTATCCATTCACGAAATGTAGACACTTCGCTCAGCCAATTAATACTCAGAATCTCTTAATGCGCTGAGGCCTATACTGTTAAATGACACTTTCTCTCGTGTTTGTGAACTATCCGTCATTAGTGTAAATATATTTAGATCAAGACAATTTAATTTTGAATAATGATATAAATTGTCTGCTTAGTTTGAGATACTTGTCAGATCACAAGCATTAAGTCGTCAACGTATGCAAACGAGTTGATTGTATGGTCATATGAGGTCGTTAAGAAGTGTGTCAGTTCTGTTGTTACTTGTAACTGGTTGTGCATACAAAAATATAAGTGATAGTAAAAGAAAGTGAATGTTTCGTATTTCTGGTTTGGATCAGTCAGTTCCTTTTGTTAAGACCTGTCATGAGTTATTCCTAAAGTATTCAGAATACCGTACCCTATGATCGGACTGCAGAAATTGTACAATTTCTGCAAAACATAAATCCTGGTTTTTGGATATAGGAAAAAAACATAAGTTTTCCGTGGGAACTACTAGCAAAATGTGAGTGTATAATTCACCTATGCCTATCCCCTGATATTAACTAATATGTAATGGGTTATAAATATAAAACATTAAAAAGTTAGGTGAAACTAGCTCAGTCAGTGGTTTTATAACCAGAGCCAAAAATACTAGAATACTGTAAGAAAATCACTTTATAATTTAGAAGTCTACTTTGACTGAGGGAGCTGTTCTACTTTAAAAGATCAAGAATAAGCAACCCCGATTGTTAACATCCTACGGATTGATGGGTCGGGATTTTCCAGTCGAACTTCAATATTTTTCGTGAAGCTTGTCGCTTTTCGTATGACTATCGGGACCGACGCACGGCTTAACGTGCTCTCCAAGGCACGGAGAGGTCTCAATGTCTTAAGAAATGGTCACCTATCTTAAGACCGGTCTGGCTAAATGTTGCTTAACCTTTGCAATGTGCTAACGAGTGGGTTACCACTTAGTCACGAGCCACGAGCAAACAGTGGAATTTCATCTGAGCACCAAAATATGGTGCCGGCTGTTTTACAATCGTTTGAGCACCAAACTGGTTTTTGCTGGCGACAAACCATACGGTAAGAAGAGGATTAATTTAGGTTAGAGTCATTTCTTATCTGATATTATATTAAATGACAGATGATCTCATTGTAGTTATCAATTACAAGTTCCGTTAAATCTCCCGTGGGTGGCTCGCGTTTAGTAGTCACTAGTTCATCAAACTCAGTGACATTATACTTTGGAAAATTACAACGAGACAGTTTTTACCGAACCCTTTCTCCTGATTTTAACGACGTTTTATAAGTTTTGCGAAATGAGAGAAGTATTCTACGTAAGAATGGAGCGGTTTGTTAAATTTTAAGAAACTTATTAATGCAACAGATACCAGGTCTCTTGTGACGTTCGTAGTATAAGTTCTCATGTAAATTCTAATAGCACGAGCAGTATTTAGTATAAGACTAGTTGGCATTACAATCAGCTGCCGTCCTGGCGGTAAAACTCTCTGGATATTTAGACATGTACTTATACTGCCCACTTCGCCGATAACTAGTGGTAGAGTGAAGTAATGTGGATTTAGAACGTTAAAAAAGTGTTACTTCTCCAGGAATTATGTTACCGAATTGTATATTGCTAACGTGTAATTAATGTCTAACAACATTAACACAATTTATATAATGATTAGTTTGATTTGCATATCATTAGGCGTAAATTAAATCCTGACCTACTAATTTCAAAGCTAGTAGGTCAGTTAGGCCGTAATGTTAGTCAAACATAAACCGGGTAAAGACGTATTTTTTTCCTGGGTATCCCATGGGACGTGAAGGAGGCCCAAAGTTTATACCGACAAGCACTGACATTAGATACGACTCTTCCCCCAAAGACGCGGGGTGGCATTCCGAGGGCGTACCTAGGACGCCCGGCAAAGGACGTTAAGCCAGCTATTTAAAAAAAGTAGATATGGACTAGTTTTTAGGGTTCCGAAACTTGAACTACAAAACCCTAAAAACTAGTCCATGGTTTGGTCAT
The DNA here is from genome assembly GCA_963556515.1 of Nudaria mundana. Taxonomy (NCBI): domain Eukaryota; kingdom Metazoa; phylum Arthropoda; class Insecta; order Lepidoptera; family Erebidae; genus Nudaria; species Nudaria mundana. The sequence continues at coordinate 8,266,181 of OY748301.1, forward strand.
GTCCGTCCGTCCTTCCTCGGTTTTCCTCCCAAACGGTAAGTGCTCGAAACATGAAAGTTTGCTTGGCAATGTGTATTTACTACGTTGTAAAAATGCTAAAATTAATATACGAATTTTTTTTCTTGCGTTCAATAAACCCGATGTGGGTTTATTGAAAACCAGTTTGTCATTTATTAGTCCTTCGATATAAATAAAGTACTTATATATGTAATAATCAAAATAAAGTATTTATACCCGTCGCAGCCGCAATTTGAATGATACTGGCAAAGCATGATGCGCATCGACACGAGCGCAGTGAAGATCGATATACAAGAAGGTGCGCACGCGTCGCTCTCTAGTGCACACACGCTTCTCGCGTATAACTATAGTCAACGTTTCGTGTTTTGTGCATATTGTTAATTATATATTACAGTTATGGTGCGATTATTGGTTCTTATTGGTGAGTGAAAGTTGTGGTTTGCAATATTTAAAAAAATTTAAAAGATAGTCTCTAAAAGTTAAAAAAAATAAGTCGCAAAACTTGCCATATTTCATCGACTATCCTGCTTTCAACTGAAATTCAAACACAAATTTTCTACATTCGTTACATTCTTAGATATTCTTAGATAACTTAAGATGATTACTTATACGGTTTACTGAACGTTACGCTCTTTTTATTATAAACTTAGAGCTGTAAACTACAATACTACAATGTATCTTTGATCAGCCAAACAGCAAAAATTGATGTCATTCTAAAACTATTGAATAAAAATGCAACTGTGGTGCAGTGATTTTTATTGGTACAGTACCTATCTACATAATAAAGCCACATATTTATCTCGACGGAGAAGTAGAGTTTATATATAAATATATATGTATAATTTCGTTGGTACCACAGAACATGGAGCGAGTCAAATGACTCTATTCTGCCAGACTATCGTCACAGAATAGGGAATAGTATGTAAGTACTTACATACTATTCCCATAAATGAGCAGGTGCATTATTAGCGCTCCAAATACCTGTAACAACTGCCATAGACAACCGGAACCGAGGGCTTAGTGTGTTCTCAGAGGCACGGTAAACTCATATATCTTATTAATAAGGTAGCAACGAATAATATGCTGCATCATTTAATCCTCTTTTTTTTAATAATAGCGTTTTACAAAGTACTTTCTATTCTTTAACTATTGACATATTCACAAAATCGTTTGACGACAAAAACCTATTAAAATTTATAAACAAATTATGTTTCAATGCACTTTTAATTTAAACACGATTAAAACGGCGTACACTTCTTTATGAAAGTATATATTTGTAATTTGAAAATGTTTTTCTTATCGTTGCAATTGTAATTGTGTGGTTGGTTTCCGGCGTTTCAATTGTAAGATTTTCTGGTGTTTATATAAAATCGGATAATTATTTACCACATTACTTACGACACAAGCACTGTTAGGAAATTAACAAGAATGAGACATAACCATAACTTATTTACCAATAATTTATTCAATCAAAATTATTAGTTTATACTTCTTCTATTTCTTACTCAAAAGCCACCATAATAGCTCATTTCACTAATAACATCAAAGTAAAATTCGAGTAATAATATTGAATTTTATATCGCCATTTATGGCTAATTTCTAAAGGAAATATATTCTGAGAGATTGGAGAACGATCAAAGGCCAAGTAATGATGTCAATTGGTATAAAATTGGTCATAGAACTGAAGCCGGATCACTTCGCTGTAAAGAGAGCTCAATTACTTGAAGCCAAAAAAAATACGATAAATGTTGCCACAAATTAAAGAATCGTTCTACGCAAATAATCTGCCCCCAGCTGCCCCCTAAGAGCTTGCGACACAAATATCGACAGACCGAACATTAACAGAGAGTGCACACTTGTCGATCCAAATATATTAAGAGCCATTTCACGTTTTCGCACGAATTTCTAATATTTTGAGCTCCTAAATTACTATAGTCTGTAATAACTAGAAGTTATTGAATATGCGCAAAAAATAGGCCAAGCTTTCGTTTTGACGTTTAATGTAACACATTTACTAAAAATAACTTATTTGATCTATAGTAATCACTTTCCCACAAGCATTTTATTGAAAAACGGGCGCAGAGTTGATTTCAGAGTCGTATTTCAATCAAAAATACTTATAAATTGAGTTTAAAAAAATACGTAAAGCATTGGATATATATTTTAATCGTCATTTAATGTAACAGATGATTGAATTGTATTATAATTATTTAGTCAAAAAATAAACCAATTGGCCAATTTTTGAGTTTAACATCGCAATTTGATCGTGATTTTTGGTTTAAATACACAGTAATTACAAAAATAAAATTATTCCAAAATAAACTACGTTCATTAGAGAACCGATTTCTGCAGTAATATAGGAAATTCTTGCATATACTTTGTCAAAATATTGATATAACTTCAATCAAAATTACAATAAATTACGATACACAAGTGGGCACAGTACTAAGACGGCGCATTTTGTGAAATGGCTCTTAACAATGTACCCGAAACCCGTGCCTCCCGAACTTCTTACCTAGTATGGGTAGGTTAGGTTAGGTTAAAACTGTGACCACCTACGCACGAGCCGAGCGAGCGAAGCGAGCGGTGCCGCGGCAGCGGCCGGCGAGTGCCAGAGTGTCTCCTTGCATTAATAAAAAAAAGAGATTTCTCCCAGGTGAAAGTGACAACTGGACCTAGTTGTAGCCGGCATGATGAAGGCTAGACCTAGTTTTACCCGAAAACAATCGGCTCGTACTAGGTTTAACCAAGAGTAAGTGGCTACACCTAGTTCTAACCGGCTAAAACTAGGTGCAGCCGCACTTCGGGTATTAGCCGTAACATATGCATTGACATTTTATACAAAACGCAGAGTGCTTATGTACACTGCATCTCTAGTCTCTGCTTTATTTTAAAGATCAGAAATCATGGTCGTAGAATATATTTATTTATCAGGATACTTGGATAGTCGCCAAATTGACGTCACTCGCCTGATGGAAAGCCGATGCGACGTCTGACGATTGTGGGCGACTCTCACAGTAAGGAATATGTATTGTGGCGCTCAACTTGGCGACCTAGTAATGTGCCTCTTCACGCTCTGTAGGCTAAATATGACTTACTTTTAATAATCTGCCGTCGCGGGTGCACAAATAATATATAATGTGATCATAATAGTGTAAATACCTATATTTTCGAAATATCGAATACGTATAGACCAAGAATGGTTTATTTGAAATAACAGAATTTTTTTTTAAATGCTACGGGATTTGATTTCAGTACTGTGTATAAGTACTCTAAACTGACGTGATCATAAAGGAAATGCTCGACTGTTTTGACCCGGCGTCGCTTGGTTGAGGAGAAAGTACTTTTAAATGAGATGCTATCGTTTAGGAAACAGCAGCGAACTATAACAAAAGCATTATCTAGAAAGTCGGCGTCATGATGTTATCTTATAACGATATTTGTGTTTTAAAGAGGTTTCGCTGCAGCTTTTAGTAGAACGAACCAGAGTTTCACTTGCAAATCACTTAATAAATTAAGTAAACCTTTATCCATAAAAAAACTTCACATTAACCCTACCCGAGAAACACTCTATTTCTATCCTGGGGTTTTGTGGACCCCAATATATAAAAAAATCATACTTATAAAAGTAAAAAGCTATAAATTACATATTTATTTCGTTTATTCGAACATTTTTATTTATTGTGAAGGACTGCTTATTGGACAACACAATTTTTTTTTGGGGTACATATATTTGTCATAATAATATGACAAATATATGTTCACCGCAAAGAGCTTTTTAGCACACAGATGACCTTTTTTTTTTGTTTTTTAATTCCGCGGCCCAAGGCCGCGGCCGCTCTACCGTCCGTTGCCGGGCGTCTCTGGTTACTAGCAGAGGGTATGTCCAGTGGCGCCCGGCGGACTTTGAACACCTCTGTGGTCTCTGCGGGTGTTTGGTCGGGACGAGAATCCCGCGTCATTGGGTCGGGTTTTATCCCGCGTCAGTGAGTGATTCTGGTTGCGTGCTGCGGGGCCCTTGCCCCATAGCTTCTTCTAGCTTGCTTCTGTAAGGACGGTGGGTGGCGATCCCGCCGTCCTCAGGCCCCGATCATGGAGGACGATAGTCTTGGGCGTAGTCGCGTAGTCTGGGGCGGCCTGGCCGCCGACTACGGAACTCGGTGGGGAGGGTACGCTCCCTCTCCCTCCCGGCTGCCTCCTTCGCGAGCATGAATTGCTCGCAGAAGGACACGGCCGCGTTCCACGTACTCCCACCATGGCTTGAAGCATGGTCCCCAGCGAGAGGGTATCCACGCCCAGACCCACTACGAGGTCCCGGCGCTGACTCGCCCACGCTGAGCACTCCACCAACGTGTGGAGTGCGGTGTCGTCGTCGGAAACCTCGCAGTGTTGACACCGGGGTGTGACCTCACGATGCATGCGAAACAGATAGCTACCGAAGCATTCATGCCCGGATACGATCTGCGTCGCACGGTACGTAAGATCACCATGCTGCCTCTGCAGCCAATCGTCCATGATCGGTCTCACCGCCGCGATGATGGTGGCACCCCCCTTGGGTTGCTCAAGTCGCACCCTCCATGATTCCATGAGATCCTGGCGGAGTTGGGACCGCTGGTCCTCGATTTTTCGAGACGCAGGCCTGTGGTCCCGCTCCATCGCCTCCTTGCGCCATTGGAACAATGACGCAAGGGCTCTCGCTTCCAGGTCCCATGGAGGGGTCCCGGCTAGGAGACATGCAGCCTCTCCGGAGATCGTGCGGTACCCCCGTATGGTTCTGACGGCCAAGGTTCGAAGTGGTCTGTTTAACAGAGTCACGTTCCCCTTGACCGCCAATCTATCCGTCCATACGGGAGCCCCGTATAGGGCCATACTCCGCACGATCCCAGCCTTCACCTGGTCACGGGGGCAGCCGCCCGCCTCCACGACGGCGGAGACAACTTCCTCCGTCGTGGCCGCGTCATCCAGACCCGTGATGCGCAATGCGGCGCATTTGGTGGGTCTGGTGACGCGGACGGCTTCTTCGTCCAGCGCGTCCCTAAGCTGAGCCGCTAGGGCGTCAGCTTTAGGGCCGCTGGAGGCGCCGGAGACCTCGAGGAGGCGAGCCCCGGTGCGTGTCGTCTTGCACCGGAGCCCCCCCTGTATATCGAGGGCCGAGAGGTTGACTGAGGACTTCACAGTCCTCAGTACGTCGGCGTACCCCACCCCCTTCTCCACACCTACCGTCGTCACCGTCAGGACGACGGCGGTGGAGCGAGGAGGGCGGGGCCTCTTCGGCGCCTTCGCCGCGGCGGCTTTGGCCGCTTGCTTTGCGTCCTTCGTCTTCCTCTTCTTGGCTCCCACTACTTCCCATCCCTCCCGTCTGGAGGGATGTAAGGAAGCAGCGGGAGCGACGATAGAGGAAGAGGAGGCGGCAGGGGTGCCACTCTTCTTACCGCGCCCCTTGGCCTTCCGCGCCTGGGCCACGGTGTCGGCCGGCATCCGGCTCACCGAAGCGGACGGGGGCGGAGCGGGGCTGCGGACAGCAGATGTGCCGCTAGGACCGGGAGCGGGAGCACCGCCGCGTATGAAAACGCGGGGCGCGCTAGCGGAGGGCGGTACGCCCGGTCCTCGATCGCCGTCAGGACCTGCACCGTAGTCGGCACAGGCTGTGGCGGCGAGGCGGGCGCCGTGGTGGGCGCGGTCCTAGACGCCGTCTTCGGCGCTGGTCCAACCGTCAGAGGAGGAGGCGGCATGGGACCTGGAGGTGCCTTGACCACTGTGGTCAACTCAACGACCTCCCGACGCAGATCTTCCATCTCCTTTCGGGAGGCAGTGAGCTCCACCTCCAGGCTCGCAACCTGCTTGCGGAGCTTCGCCTCCTCCTTTGTGACGTTCCGCGCGAGGAGCTTGTCAAGGGAGGATTGGGCTTCATCCACCAGTGAAGCCACAATCTTCTTCCTCCCCGACATGTTCTTACTCCCCCGCATGGCCGCGTTCATGCGGGAGAGAATACTCATGATCTCCCGCGCGGGCGGCACACCGATATCCCTGCGACTTCGCAGGGACGGTACAGATGACGGGGGTGGTGTTGGCGGGCGCATTCTGTAGGCTTCGAGACGCGTGCGCACCGTCTTCACCGGCATCTCCTCCTCCGAATCGCTGGAGAGGAGGGACCCCCACCCAGAGCAACTAGTGCTCCGGTCGCGCGGCAGCCCCCCCTTCTCGAGGGTCCTCTTCTGCGAAGAAGAACGGCCCTTACCCTTCACACTACTGGGAGCTGACCCATCGTCAGTCCCAGCAGTGACAGTTCCTTGGGGCATCGACGTCGCGCTGCAAGCCTCCAAATCAAAAGGCATCGAAGTCCGTTTTTCCAGCAATAAGTCGTCGGTTGACACTGTCGGGGAAAGGGCAGTGTCAGTACCTGGAGTCTCGTCAAGCATATCCATGATAGCACAATTAAACGCAATGTTGGCCACTCAAGTCTCGATTTCGACGTTCGGTCACCCAACTTGCCACTGCGTTACCGTGGTCAAGTTGGGGTCCAGGGCGGACGGCGAGGACGTAGTCTAATCTCTTGGGGCCCCGCCCCACACAGATGACCTTGGTTTTTAGGTATTTACCCCTTGGGCACGGATCACAACTTTTTTTAGCAAGATCTTGTTGAACTTAAAGGAATCCCCAGAATACTTAAGTAGGTACTACAAAAAAAAATATTTTTAATGATAATTCCGTAATTAAAATAAAAAAAATTCTTGGACATTCTCACACAACGATATCTAGTCTAAATTAATCGAACATAAGCTTGTGTAACGGGATCTAGACGACTAACTAACAATATATTTCCAATTACATAGGTACGTATTATACATAGAAAACACTCAAACACAAATCACACAAATATTTGGTTCGACCCGGAATCAGATCTGGGACCTCAGGGACGCTAGACTAGTGAATAAACGGCTTAAATGGCATATAAACAAATATTCAACCACTGGGGTTTAGTGAACCCCCGGATAGGGTTTAAGAGTTAAAAATCCTTCTGCCTATAATATTTAGAAGTTGGTTTTACAATGCGTGATTTGTTTTACATTGAGTCCCTAGTTATTGAAAATAAAAAAGGTCAAATTAATCCAGCAGTTTTGTTCAAACTCACGTTAGTGAGTTAGAGAGAACAAAACTAACGAAGAGATATAGACTTTTATGAACCAAACGCTTCTAAGCCCCGTTTGTGTGAAAGGTAGTAATCGTCAAACCGTATCAGTTTACTCTTTAGTCGTACCAAATTGAGAAGCCCTTAGGTAATGACATCTTGCAAGAGCATCTGCCGACACCCCCTTAATTAACGGTGTTAATAATCGTGAAAATTTACGAGATTACAGCCGAATAAACCGGGTTTAATATTTCTATTAACAATCACTATTATGACGAAGAGATTTTTCGTTATTTTTATTTTCGATTCCCTCCAGTCGTTAGGCATTTAGAGGGGAAAAAAGTACACTACATCTATACAGACAAATAAAATTGAACTGTCTGTGTGTAATTTCAAATTAACATCTTTTCAATATAATATGCATAACAATGTAAATAAGGTACATTAAAAAAACAATTTTGTCTGTCTGTCTGCTTGTTCCGGCAAATCTCTGGAATGCCTGGACTGATTTTATTGCGATTTTCTCTGGCGGATAGCTGTTGTTTATGGGTATAATATAGGCTACTTTTTATCCAGGGAACGTGTTCCCGCGGGATTCGGAAACCATTGGCTAGACCGATATGGATAATTTTGATCTATAAATATTAGTGGAAGTTCAGAGAATGTAGTTAGAGAAAGAAAATATGAAAAAATTGAGGCGGTACGAAGTTATCTAGGTCAAATAAGGTAACTGACTAGGCATAAGACCCGATCCCAACGATGCGGGATAAAACCCGACCCGGTCACACAGGTTACCAAAGTCCACTGGGTGCCACTGGAAATTCTTGCTTGTGCTATCCCGAGGCGCTTGGCAATGGACGTAAGTGTGGCCGCGGCCCTGGGCAGTGGAATTAAAAAAGAAAGGTCTCATATAGTGTACCCATAAAAAAAGTGAATAGACTATTTTATTTCACTACCTACTTATCTGAAAAAAAATGAATGAATGTACCGTATAATTGTATAAAGTAGGCGCTGCATTAATTTATCATTAAATACTGCTATGATCTTACTGACTTTCGTGAGAATTACAATTAAATATTTTATTTTATTTCACCCTAATTTAACATTTGCATGTGTATCAAAAAAAATACTTATCAGTAGTATATTTATTCTATTTACAATTTAAGAAACACTATTATTTTGACTATATTGTGTGGTTGAAATATAGTAACTTATAATATTAAGAAAGAAATTATAAATAGATCACAAAAACTGATGTCATCGGCGGGACTCGAACCCACGGCCTTTCCCTAACAGGGGGAGTGCTCTGACCAACTGAGCTACGATGACCACTACCGACGACATCGAATTTTTGCTTCATATCATATTCATAATTTCTACATCACGCTATTAAGGTTAGCGTTGGATCCACCTACCGCAGTTCTACCGAACTGACGGTACCAGTTTATCGTGTTACAACGATGTTTAAACACTGCGTCACCCCGCGTTTGTTCTTCCTCTTTTTCTCCTAGTGGACTTTCCCATGACGTTGTCTTTTTGGTCCAGCGGCTATCGCTAAGTCTCGCTACATATCCAGCTCATCGCCATTTTAGCTTAAGTGAGTAGTTGAGAGCATCGATGGCTTTAGTTTTCTGCCTTATTGTAGTATGACGGATCTTTTGTATTTTCCTAATTTTTAATATACTTCTTTCCATACTCCGTTGGCAGGATGTGATTTTCTTTTTAACTCTACTTGTAAATTTCCAAGTTTGACAGGCATATGTTAATGATGGGGAGTAGACAGGTGATCATAACTTTCGTTTTCAACCGTATGGTCATATCGCTTTTAAGTATTTCCTTGAGACTCCAAAACTTTTTGCATGTGATATTCACTCTTCTTTTCACCAGATCATTATTTTCTCGGTTGAATGAAACTTGCTTTCCCAGATAAGTGTAGGCCTCTACATATGTTAAAGGTGAATTTTCTACATATACTACTATACTAATTTTTTCAAGTAGTTTTTCTTTTTATGGACAGATTTTGCCTATTCTTATGATTTGTGAGAACTTTTAAAATTAAAAATCGTTACAGGTTATTTATTACTACAAACCAAGTAAAGGACCCTCAAACGTAAAAAAAATTGAATTTTTAAAAGTCAACTTCTATTTAATATGAGAAGAGCCTTGCTCTTTTTAGTAGAGTAACCGCCGCTAAACGCTAAACCGCTATTTTTCCTTTCACTTACGCTGCCTTAAAAAATCTAAAAATTATAGGAAACATGTCGGGATAGTTATACCTGTCATCTGCCATGTTTTTAATCTCTGCATTTCAACTGGTATCTGGCGGGGACGGAGGCAGTGTCAATAATTATAGACCTATTTCTATATTGTCCTCACTATCTAAGATATTAGAAGAAGTTCTTAATAACAGACTACAGCAATACCTAAAAGCACAGCAAATAATCTTCGTTGGATAACCAATATGGATTTAGACCAGGAAAAAGTACCGAAGATGCTGTTGTGGAGTTAACGACTACGGTAGCAAAGAATTTTAAAAGTAACCTTAAAACGATAGCTATCTTTTTGGACCTCTCAAAAGCATTTGACACTGTCTCGGTTCCGCTCTTGATCAGAAAACTTGAAGGCCTCGGTAAAAGAGGCATTCCTTTAGAACTTTTTCGGGATTACCTGACTCACACTTACTGATCACAGATTGTTAGAATTGGTAAAAATGAAAGTGAAAAGGAACTCTTAAGCTATGGTGTCCCGCAGGGTAGTGTACTTGGGCCGACATTATTTACCCTGTATATAAATGAAAGATATACAGACTATTTATTTACAATAGGATTTACAATATACATTATTATATACTAGGTACAATAGAAAATGAAATTAATACAAAATTTAATTATTACTATTTAAAAAAAAATGTAAAAAGTTTGGGCCCCGCGGTAGGGTGCCCATCATGGCGGCGGCATTCCCGCGCTGTATGGCGATGCTTATCCGCTGCGCGAGAAATCCGCCGGCTCGTAAGTCTCCCGTTACCTCCCTGAGCCGTTTGCTGAGCTCCTTGAAAAGCGAGTGCGCGCCCGGGCCCCACGGGCCCAGTGTCTCGACACCAAATGCGACAAAGTCGTATTGAGTGCCGAGACAACTGTACTTGCCCACCTTCGAGCGCTCACGTACCTCGGCCGCCGCGCCGGCACGTTTGGCAGTTGCCGGAAGATAGGACGCAGCTAGTGTGTCGGCACACGTGGCGTCCCACACTAGTGGGCGACCCATCCTCCATGGTATCATCGACATCCCGTCAGGTCTCTTACCATCGTCCCGTGCAATGTGCTGGGGCTCCAGAATCGCAGGGACGTTTACACTGACGAGACACCGTCGCAGGATGTCGTTGATCGCGGCATGGCGGGATAGGCGGCCAGCACTTGAAGAGCAGGTAAGCCCATGGTGACCTAGGCGATCCACACTCGCTCCACAAGAAGCACAACTATGTTCTACACAAACCTCGGCCCCCAGCCGGAGACCGATGGCGAGTCGGAGAGTGTTGTGTTCAATGAAAGTACCAGTGTTGGGGGATGGGTAGGCATGGAGCCAGTGTCCGGATTCCTGTCTTAACACTGCTTCCAGCCTGGCGCGATTTTTTATATAATTGATTTGTATATAAATGATTTGTGCAAGCTGTCCATTCCTCACACTAAAATTATCACTTATGCTGATGATATGATGCTTCTAGTTCACGGCTCGGACTGGCTGCAGGCTCAACAAAACGCAGAGTCGGCTTTAGGTGTTATTACTGAGTGGTTAGCCAGCAATTTACTTACTCTCAATTTAGGAAAAACTCTATTTGTAACTTTTGGACCGAGATTGTCATCTCAGCCGACCGCATCTTTCACCCTTCGGGTCCGCAGTCAGGACTCTGGTAATGAATGTACTCTTTTTGAAATAGGTCGGACGCACACTGTTAAGCATCTAGGTGTAATAATAGACAGTACATTATCATGGCACGAGCAAATTGATTCCCTTACTTCTCGAATAAGGAAACTTATATTTGTGTTTAAAAACCTACGGTCATCTGCCGAATTTGCCACACTTAAAACTGTCTATTACGCATTGGCAAACTCTGTTTTGACGTACTGTATTACTGCGTGGGGAAGTGCAGGCAAAACCATTTTCTTAAGGTCCCAGAGGGCAATCTAGAAAGTCATGATCTTTAAGCCCATTTGGTTCCCCACCGTCGAATTATATAGAATCTGTGGCCTTCCGACCGTTAGACATTCCTATATTCTCAATGCCATCTTGCGGAAGCACCAGGAGATTACCTTCAATCCTTCTTATAAATCTAAGAAAAGAAGATATGATAAAATATGTGAAACCATGCTTGCTCCAACAAAGGTCGCCAGACAACTGTACTACTTCCTAGGACCGGTATTGTACAACAGAGTGAACAGAACTTTAGACTTATATCCTCTTACACTGCGAGAATGTAAACTGAAAGCTAGTGAATGGTTGAGAACATTGTCTTACACAGAAATAGAGTTATTGATTACTTGACAGGCTAGTATTTTCGTAGCTCACTTACCTACACACACACACACACACACACACACACACACACACACACACACACACACACACACACACATGCACACACACACACATACACAAGTGTTGTTCAAGTGTTTTAGTTTTTAAGTTAATATAATAACATCTTAAGAAGTGGGCAGCAATAACTGTGACACAGTTCTAAACTAATACGCTTATTGTCGTCCATAATAGCACTGTCTGTCACTTTTAGCGATAGGCCGCAATTTTCTCCATGTTTAAATGTCAATTATTGAAATAAATAAACTTAAATAAAAAATTAAAAGAAGTTAGGTATAGGTAAAAAGGCGTAAGCGGAGCTTTGCATTTGTGTGAGTCGTCGTTGCAGTCTACGTGAACGTATACGTGACCTCTTTTACACACACATGTGTTGTACACACAGCTACAAAAATAGATTTTACTCTACTTATCGTGGTCACTCACACAAATGCAAATCTCCGCTTATCCCTCGCGACCTATACAAGGATTTGCATAATATATCCATGCAAAAGTAATAATAAATAACGATTAATATTCAAACCTCTAAAACCATTATGTTTAAATAATAAGACATCCTTTACGAACGTCCTACCTCTCCAGTTTCAGGATACTAGGAGATATACTTAAATTAATACAGAAGTTTGGAAATGTATTTGGGATATTTTATAATATAATATTTTTATAAACTCGACAACAATATAATACATGGTAAATATCCCGAATACATTTCCAAAGTTTATAATAATAACGACCATGGCAGTTTAAATAACTATAAAATACAGAAGTATTTTTGTTTACAGGTGTCTGCGCGTGTATGTGGCAAGGCAGCTACAGCAGTTATGATAAGTGAGTGGTACTTATTATCACTACATATTATAAAACAAAGTCGCTTCCAATGTTTATATGCTTAGGTCTTTAAAACTACGCAACGGATTTTGATGCGATGTTCACCAATGGATAGAGTGGATCTCGAGGAAGGTTTTTGTGTACATAATTGATAAGCGGGCGAAGCCGCGGGCGTCCGTTAATTTATAATAAAATGTAGGTAGATGGATGTTGTAAATCGTATTTCCTCAAATGCACAATTGCTTTTGCAATTGTTAATGTTATCGATGCGCGTGCAATTGATTCGCTTCTCAAAATGCAGTTGAATTATGTCACATGTGTGAATGTTTAAACTTAGAAATAATTTGATTGAAGCATGATTTTGATTAATTATTCTGTTTTGTTAGTAGGATGGTAAAATAGGGGGATGGTAAAATAGGGGGATTTACTAGCCGATTGCAGGTTTTGGGAACTTTGGGTAGGTATATAGTTTGTCCAAGGGTAATAAATCTAAATTACGGCCAAATACTTCCAATTGATGATTAATGTTCTTACGAGTATAAAATAACACATTGCTTGTCAGTAGCCAGGATGTCAGAGATTATAACGAACGTCGTAATACCTTCTCCTTATTTTCTTCATGATTGCGTCGTTTAAAAGGCAAATGCATTATGCCTAAATGATGTGTTATTTTTCCTTTGTCGACATTATTATTAGACCTTTAAGACGTCAAGCAATGATCCTTCAATAAACTAAACAGTATGCAAGGTAATATATCGTTTTATTTGGTTAGTAAGATTCTGGTTCCTCTGGGAAAAACATTTTCACTATAATAAATGTACTGTATGACATTGCATGAAGTATCACGTGAGCATAATTATAAACCGTGTGACTCTTAGACCAGTACAAATCGTGAGACTGACTGTCTGACGCTCAGCTTGGGGCAAAATACAGGTACTACTTGGATTTTCTTTGAACAAGATCTTATATAAGGAAGAAGTAGGAAGAGAGATATCGTCATAAGGCAAACGCAGATTAGCTGTGGGTGTCACCTAGTTTTAAATATAACAAGCCATTGCGAGACTTTCAGGAAGTCAGGAAGTTTCCTTATTGGCCAATTATGTTGGATACCAATTACCAAGCAACAATACAAGGCGTTTTCTGATAACATATTGCCATTTCAATTTCATGAGGCGCTGAAATATTTTCTTATTTGCAGCCATACGTTGTTACGACTATTACCTGCAAACAATCAACAGTTGGACGCCGTTTTGAAGTTTTATGATCCGGAAGATAAGGTGGAAGTTCTAAAGGCAAGCAGAGGGATCAATGACACATTGGACGTTTTAGTGCCTGTTTCTAGAATAGAGTATATTAAAGACTTCGCGAGGAGCCATGATTTAACCTCTGAAGTAAAAAATAATTATGGACGGTAAGATTTTTTTTTATTATTTTGTTCCTGTGACGTTCAAATGACAGTCGCTTCACGAAAAATATCGTGAAGCGATTGCCATCTGACCTCCACGACCCATGAGCGATATCGAAGTTCTGTAGTTAGACCACGAGCCCCTAGTAACTTCTAATATGTTGTTAAAAATTAGCAACCAAAGTGTTTCTTGGTCGTCCTTTTGGAAGTTTCTTTTGCAATGTTGTTCTTTTACATGTGCCCCTGACTGATGTACGAGTATGACAAACAGTTAGCGTTTATATCGTGATCATGATTACATTAGTTTTGCCGAGTGGGTAAACAGAATCTCTTTTCGCCATTAACGTTTTCCAACGACCGATAATGTTTGTTAGAGCATAATCTGTTGATTGCCAGTTGCACCACTTGCCGTTTAGCTTTACTTTAACTTTGGTTACCCTTTAGAACATAATCGTAATAGAAGATTCGGTTCCGTAGTAAAAATCTCTGAAACCTTATAGTTTCGTCATGTCTGTCCGGATTGAAACTTGAAACCTTGTACGTGAAACTACGCCGACAAAGTGCTAAAATAAAGTTTTGGAAAAGTTTTTTAGGTTACCCCCCCTACACGTAAAGTGGGGATGATATTTTTTTTCTCAAGTCTACCCATCGTGTGGGGTGTCATTAGATAGGTCATTTAAAATCATTGAGAGGTTGCTAAAATGATTTTTTATTTAAGTATCCGTTTGCGAGATATTCAGCTTCAAAGAGCATATTTTAGCAAAAACAAGGCTTACCCTCGGGGTATCTTCTAGGTTCTTCAGGCGAAGAACTTTAAAAAATTCATGATGTTTGTCCATGTACTGGACTTTAAAGGCAAACTATAACTTTGTTAGTTTTGGAGGCATAAGCCTCCAAAACTTGGGTTATATATAGGGTTCCGTAGTTACTCATATAAATGAGTAACTACGGAACCCTATCTTATGCGTGGCCCAACACGTACTTGTGCGGATTTTTAAACTAAGTATTAAATTATTTTGTACTATATTTCCAATAGGTTTTTGGACGAGATAAGCGATCGCACACCCAGAAGAAGAGTTCAGAAGACGTTCAACCTGTTCGAATACAACTCCTATTCTTTGGTGAGTGTTAGATTATAGCAACTACTTGTTACATTTATTAGTACTCATTTTAATAGCATTTAATAGCATGAAAAATAATCATGGTTTATTTGCGTCAGATTCAAGAATACTTGGAAACAATGGTGCGCAGATACCCAAATCTACTGACACTAGAAACTCTCGGAAAAAGCACTGAAGGTCGGACGGTGAAGCTCGCTAAGATTTCACAGAACCCTGATGCCAATAATCCGATCATTTTTGTGGACGCAGGTAAGAGACAATGTTTATTCAGAATTTAGTTTAATGGCAAAAGGTTTTAGGTAACCAAACCTTCACGGGTAATGCTCACTAGCAATGCTCAAGCTAGACTTACTTTAAAGGCAATTCTTTTAAGAAAACAAATATTGACTTCTTTCTGTGAGCTTCTAGTCTTTAGAGGTGGCAACCGGAGTTAGAGTCATGAGTTGGTCTCGAGTTCCAAGCTCAACTGGAAAGCAACAAAGTCTCAAGTTATTGTTTCATATATCCTTCCTCAGAATATGATCGTAGTACGTTTGTTTTAGGTGTTCACAGCAGAGAATGGGTCGCTCCAGCTATGGCGATATTCATGATACACCGTTTGATCACTGACCCTAGGGCATCAGAACGAGGACACGAGCTAGACGGCGTAGATTGGTACATCCTTCCCGTTGTGAATCCCGATGGCTACGAGTACAGTCGCGCCAGTAAAAGCGTTAGTATCTGAACTTGGTTTTCTAAATTATAAACGCAGACAAAACAATGTATTTACCCATATTATGTCGAAGCAACTAAGTGACTGACGAAAAATGGGTGTAAGAAACGTCTCTGTCCAGCACTTTGGAGATAAAGAGGTTTTATGTTGTGTGTTACTAAAATATGCGTTGGAATTTTATTTTTATTTAATCAATATGAATATAAATAATTACAAAAACGATGTTCTCAAGCAGCATTCAAACCTGTGCCTCTATGGGCAAACTTCGAAGTAAACAAATCAGTAGCATAACATATTTTCTTTTAACTACTTACTCAAAGCAGTAGTATCATTACTTTAACGTTGGTACATGTTATATTTCGCCAGTCGCATTCAAAAGCCCGAGTTCAGTAGTAAGGGCCGTTATTGTAATGTCGTCTTAATTATGATGCCAATTTTCTTATGTACACTTTCATTGCTTTAGAACCGTATGTGGAGGAAAACTAGATCAAAGAATGGCAAATGCTATGGAGTCGATGGTAACCGAAACTATGGTTTTAAGTGGGCAGTTAGCGGAGTGTCGCATGACCCTTGCCACCAAGAGACCTATGCTGGTCCTAAAGCCTTCTCTGAGCCCGAGACTAGAATGGTAAGGAATGTAATGATGCAGAATGCAAAACGAATAAAGCTGTACGTCTCACTACACGCATACGGACAGTATTTGGTTTATCCATGGGGATATACAGGCGAGTTCCTTCCAAAAGATTGGAGAAAATTGGATAGCCTTGCAAAGGCGGTATCAGAAAAAGTTAAATCCGCTGGTGGTAAACCATTCAAAGTTCTAAGCGCTGGTAGGTGGTATGCAGCAGCCGGTGGTAGTGATGACTATGCATTTGGAGCAGCAGGCGTCCCTTATTCGTACACTATGGAATTAACTGAGGGATACGAATTCTCTTATCCAGAAAGACTTCTCGAACATGCGTTACCACAATTTTATGAAGGTTTCCGTGAATTTGGTGCTCAAATTAGGAAGGAATTTAGCAGGTCAAGGAAAAAATAACGACGACTGAAAACTGTTATTGTGAAATAATCTAATCTAGTTGTAAATAAATATGAAACAATAAATAAAATTTGTTTTATTTCCTTTTCAATTGAGTTGGTAGTTATAAATTTTCATCTGATACTTTCGATTACAAATATACGTATTCGCCATGAAACATTTAATATTTACGAAAAATATTTATTTATATTTTTTCTTATATTTCTTTAAAGGTGTGTTAATTATTACAAAATCTAATTAGAATTTTAAAACTATTCAGAGATTAATCAATAATTTGTATTTTTATAGTCAACGTAAAAAATATTGCTGCTACAACATGTGGGTAAGTTAACTGACCAAATTACGATAACTGTGTTGTCTGTAGTTGGCTTCAAGTTAATTCAAAGTATCTATGTGCAGTTGCAAGAGTCTCAGACCCTGTTATCAAGAGATGTTGAATGATCTACTTGATATGGACGAAGTAGCTTGCATAGAAGATGCGGCTCGGGGACTAAGTACTGTAAGTGTTAACGCTTATTCAAATCTGAAACTCTGGTTCATTAATTTAGTTTTGTGTTTTTCTTCTGTTTTTTCTAACATATGTCCCATTTAACTTTCATTACTCTGAAACTAGAAGTGAAACTTACTTTCATTTGAGTATTTATTGCCAGATTTATTATCACTGGCTATAACTATTGCCTTGCAAATCTGGCATTATAAATGTAGAACCAATAAGCTTGACTTTACAATTAGAAAATATTGCATTGTCATGCAATTTACAGATTAATGCGTGTTATAATTCAGCACAATCGAAAATCAGGAAGTATGTTAAATTTAAATTGAAAGATTCCGTAAAAGACAGACATCGGAATCGGTGAAAGTAATAAATAACCGTAACCGTACTGTAGTAACATGTGAACTCTAGCAGTACCTTTTCATAGAGTTCACATGTTAAGGATTTTTATTTTTCTATAAAAATCGGCAAAGGGCTCTGTACCAAAACGGAAAAAAATCACGTTTGTTGTGGGAGCCCCTTAATTATTTATTATATTCTGCTTTTAGTACCTATCTGTTGTTATAGAGGCAATAGAAATACATCATCTGTGAAAATTTTAACTTTCTAACTATTACTGTTCATTAAATACAGCCCAAGACAGATAGACGGACGGACAGTGAAGTCTCAGTAATAGGGTTCCCGTTTTACCCTTTGGGTACAGAACCCTAAAACTAGTATGTTTGGAATATTGAATGAGTAAGTATATAATACACGAGTAGCTAATAAACGAATAACTGGCGTATAAAATGTTACTTGCTATCAGAAAGCGTTGAAGCGTGAATTTATCAGATGTCATTATAGCGAGCAGAGTAGCATAAATGTATTAAATTAAAACATTTCTACATAAAAATATGTTAGATTTTATGGATGAATGCGCAAAAGTTTTATGTATGCAGTCGTTACGGGTAGTTGAAGCCCTAATCAAAGCCCTATACAAATCTACCAGTCAATCGGGTTACGACTTTAAATTTTGTCATAAACCTGACAACCTGAAAAACCTAGGTTTTTGATGGAAAACCTGACTTTACCATAAACCTGCGACATATACATAATTATGATTTGCAAACGAAACTGACACAATTTTACAGGTAACGGTGTTTCTGAAGGCACTGAAACAGTATTGCTACGATGTGTTCGATTTCCTTAATGAACATACGACGTATGAAGGGAGAAGTCTTTACGAGGTAAGAATTTATGTAGGAGTTATTAAATGCCTTGTTCTAGGCGTCATCTTTTTCTACTTCGTAAAATACACACATAGGTTTTTTTTTATTTAGGTTGACAAATTGACGCCACGCGCCTGATGGTAAACTGTGGACGTCTGGCGATTGTGGGCGACTCTCATTGTACACAGAAATAGTATAGAGAGTGGCCTTCAACTTGACGACCTAGTAATGTGCCCCTTCACGCTTCGCTTAAAGAACCCAGGGTTATATGTGTGAGGAAGAACGTGCGCAGGCATGGCGTTCCAAGCCACCATCGTTCGGCAGAGCAGGCATTTTAAACGAACGTTTAAAATGCTCGGTTCTCGCGAAGACGGTTTCCACAGTATGAGAGTGACATCTTTGCCCGGCACCATCGTACCATATCACACATAGGCACATAGGTACCATCATCTCGCCTATAGCCTTGAATTCACACTTTGCCAGTAATTTAGTTGGTCCCACATAATAGGCGGCAAGTTTATTGCCATTACCATTATAAACACTCTGTAACCAGTCTGTAATTCAAACACCTGCGGCTATCGTGTCCCATACTTAATAAACGGTTAAAAAGTACCACTTCCAAACTGCTACATCTGCTAACATTACCTACAAACTTTTTGTTATTCATCCAAATTTATTGTATCACCTTCAAAGTATGCTACTTCAGAAACGATACACTTACGCCAATGAATAATCCAATCATCAAAACTTTTTTTGAACGCTGTTTATGTCTTCTACCGATTGAAAACGGGTGCCACGAAGTGGTAATTTGAGTTTAGGAAAAAGAAAGAAGTCAGCTTTGAGCCATATCTGGTGAATATGGTGGTTGCTCGATGGTATTTGTTGAGTGTTTGGACAAAAATTCCTTCACAATAATGGCCTTGTGCGAAGGCGCATTATCGTGGTGCAAAATCCAAGAATTTTCTTTCCACAAATCTGGCCTTTTTCGTCGAATTTGCTCTCTTAGGTGCGCGTCCATTGGCCCGCGCCGGACGCACCGCACGCACGGCACGCAACGGATTAAACTGATTTGCCGATGCCATGCGTCCACTGTATCCGGATATTTTTGTTAGTTTTGAGTGTTTTCTTATCGTGAGTTGACGTGTTTTGCATGGAGGACGAAGATACTATTATTATTAGGTGCTTGTTGGAAGATGACGAACTAAACGTAGAATGTGGGTTCCTAATATCAATTTGAAGCGATTTCTTTCATGACGAAGAAAGATTTTTTAATTACATTCAAATGTCAAAAGCTAAATTCATGAATCTATATGGTTTACTCAAAATCCATTTAACAAAACAAAATACGACATTTAGAAAGGCTGTGGGTCCAGAAGAAAAACTTGTAGTATGTTTAAGGTCTGTTCTGTTTATTGCAATAAGAAAATTAAAAAAGAAAACATTATTTTTTAAATATTATGAAATTGGATAAGTTAGTTACATCCAGAAGAGGTTCTCGTTCTGTTATCTCGTCGTGGGTTTCTTCATGTGCCAGACTAAATTCTGCAAACATAGAGTGCGGTGGCAGTTCAACTGCATGAACATAAAACCAACACGTGCGCAGTGGGTGATGCCAGTGGCGAACTGATTTGTGTGACGTCACCGTCACGCAACGCATTTTTTGTTCATAATCGGCTTTCGATGCGGCCAGTGCGGATAGTGGACGCAGCGCTGTGTAAAATCATACAAAGCAAACTAAAATCCGTTGCGTGCCGTGCGTGCGGTGCGTCCGGCGCGGGCCAATAGACGCGCACCCCGCATAACGCTCAAACAATATTCTTTATTTACCGTTTGACCTTGCGGCAAGAATTCCAAGTGCACAACACCGCGATAGTCAAAGAAAACTGTCAACATGACTTTGACTTTAGATCGACTTTGGTAAAGGAGCATTCGCGGTGAGAACTGAACCCTATTCCGGAAACAGCGTTCAAAAAAAGTTTTGATGATTGAATGATTCGTTTGCGTAAGTGTATCGTTTCTGAAGGAGCATACTTTGAAGGTGATACAATAAATTTGGATGAATAACAAAATTTTGTGTATGATTGGTTTTTTCCCGGTACTTTCTTGACAGAATGTATATATATATATATATATATATATATATATATATATATATGCTATACTTACTATACTTTAACCAAATTTGTTCATCAGTTAATACTTATAGCGGGCTTATCTCTATATATTTGGGCGCCCAGGACTTATTAGCTGTGCCATAGCGGCTGGCACGTAAGATTTTGTTGCCTTTCATCAACATTTCATTGCAAGGCATTTTTTTCAAAATTACAATATGTAGTATAGCTGCTACTTTTTACTAAATTCATTCGGTAATTTTGGATATAACCCATTATATTTTATGTGTGCCCGGTGACGGCAATAGGCTTGCCCCCTATTACGTGGGACTAATAATACTGGCAAATTGTGGGTGTGTACCTAATGCACCTCTGCCTAACCCTGCGGGGATATGGGCGTGATATGTGTTTGTGTTTGTCTGTCTTTTCATACAATGCTTCGGTGGCGCAGTAGTACGAGTATGCGACTGCCGACTCTCAGGTCCCAATCGCGGTTCAATTTCGGGTCAAATCTAATAAATATTTGTGTGATCCACAAATGTGTCTTTCGGAATTGTAGGTAGATGAGCTTATTACCTTATACTCTGAGTATCATCATCATAGACTGGTCCGTCTGCCAGTAGGTACGGATGACTTGAGACTTAAAAATGTTGATATGTGCCCTCAGCACATATTGCACAAAAACAAAACATGTACTTTTCCAAAGTTTAACTTTCTTTGTGTGAATCTGTGGAATGATATATGTATGTATTTTTGTGGAAAATATATGTAACAAATTCCATCAAGTGGCACCCATCGACATTATAAATAGTCACCTTAGCACATTATAAATTTAAGCCTTCGAATGAATTATGATAACTAAGATTTGTGTTGAATAAATTATGATAAATTATAATTATAAGGTCTCATACAAATAAGATAAAGGAAGGGCTCGTGGCTTAGTGGTAACTGGTTAGGTTAACACATTGTAGAGGTTAAGCATACACTAGCCAGGTTGGTCTTGCCGGGCGCTACTGGAAATACCTTCTGCGTGAGTACCAGAGACAAAAAAGAAGGTTGGTCTTAGAATGAACCTTTATAAAGACCACTTTATGTCAAAAAGCATATTATAAGACAGTTAAGAAGATATTATAAGACGATAAACGTGTCTGGTTTGAGCATGGTGCAGGCACCTCATAAAATGCCGTAATTGTAGCATATTTTGTACTTAGGTGACTACAATTTTTTTTGTTGCATTATACACGCTTATTGATTTTGACACGAGACCAATGTACATTCGTCCACATTTAGTCTTAAGAAAATGTGTAAATGTATCAATTATTGAAAAAGAGTGACCAAGAGTTTTATTGCCAGGTTCTTTCTCTCAGTTCTACTTATTGCTTTGCGAACCTGGCAGTACATGTAAATATAGAAGCAATGATATTTTTTATTTTAAGTACTTACTGACGTTTGTAAGAGCCATTTAGTGACCTATACAAATAAATAAATCATTTCATTTCAATTCATTTCATTTCAATGGGTGACCATATCTTAGAATAATGAGTTGATTTCTTACGACTATGATGATTATTTTTTGGAGATTCTTCTTTGCCGTAAAGCCATTGCCGTCGGATCCGGTAACCATACGAACATATATGACAGCCGTTACAGGTAATTGGAGCCCTAAAAATCGAACTAGTCTAACTACAGAACTTCGATTTCACTAATGGGTCGAGAGGTCACTTCACCGAAAATATCGAAGCTCAGCCGCTTCCCAGTTATACTGGAACGCAGACCCCGACTGCGTTGGGAAAAGGCTTAGTGGATTAAGACGTGTTTTTTTAATTGTTCATTGTACATCATACTAATGGATATAATTACCTTTTTAATCCTAAACTTTGGACTAATAATACATGATGAATAAACGCACTTGTACACTATTCCACAACTTTATTTGATTTATTTTCACCGACCGGTTTCACTTTTCAGCATTGTAAAAGGTGTTTTACTTCACTGTCTCACTGTCTCAAGGGTCGGTAAAATAAATCAAATAAAGTTGTGGAAAATTGTCCAAGTGTGTTTGTTCATCATGTATTACTAAATATATAAGGTTCCACCAAGTGCCAACAATCGAAAGTATAAACTACATTTCGACTAATACTTTGTTTTCAAATTGTATTAGTGTACAATGAAGATCGTTCAAACAGTGTATAGCTAGAACTTATACTATGGTTCAACTAATATTTTATTATAAGAATTAAAGTATGTGTAGGTACGCCTAGCCCGCACTCCCCAATCAGTGTCATCCAAGCAAGAGCGGACCGAAGAAACAAAGCCAATAATTATGATAACATCCGGTCTGGAAGGCGGTTCAGAAACAGTTATGCTAGCTTTGTATATAATTGAGCAGTTGGTGGCCTGTGAAGAGCACGACTTCATGCTGACTAATGTGCGGTGGGTCATCATGCCATCCACCAATCCCGATGGCCAAGAATACTCAAGATTTGTATGTATATGTAGTCCTTACTTTTAAACTTAGACGTTTCATTATCTAATCCAGCGTTTTAAGGGCCCCATATACGGCAACACTACAGATCAGTCGTTTCGATCTGTCTGAAGCGACGGATCGTACCGTATATGGGGCTCTTTAGGGTTCTTATACTTTCGTCATGTCCGTAAGTCCGTCTATCTGTCCACCCTCGGTTGTCCTTCCAAACGGCTATGCTAGAAAAAATACGTTGCATGGATTGTGTGTATTTACCATACTGACAAAATGCTAAAGTCAAATTACTTATGTAATATGTTTTTTGGGGTCGGTAGATACAATGGTGAGATGATTTTTTTCTCGTGTCTAACCCACAGTGTAGGGTTTAGATTAGATAGGAAAAACCTTGAAAAGTCGCTAAAACAATTTATAGGGTTCCGTAAATCAAATCTCGAAACCCTTATAGTTCTTCGTTCCGTCTGTTCGTCCGTCCTCGGCTTTCCTCGGCCCGAACGGTTGGTGCTAGAAACATGAAACTTTGGATATTTACAACCAACAAAGTGCTAAAAGAAAATGATGAAAAAAATATTTTTTTTGGTACACGTGGGGATGGTTTTGTTCTTGCGCCTACGCCATAGTGTGGGGTATCATTAAATAGGTATTTTAAAAACATGGACAGGTTATAAAGACATTTATTATTTTATTTAAGTATCCGTTTGTGAAATATTTAACTTTAAAGCGCATTTTTTGTTAAACCAGGGCGTCCCTCCCATCTAAAAGGTAAACTGGCATAAAAATATGAAAAAAATCATTTTGTTAGTTCATGTAATGAACTTTGAAGGAAAGCTATTCGGAACTGACAGAGTCTAACTCGTTGTTAGACTCTGTCAGTTCCGAAGTTATAAAGATTATTATGGGTGGAGTTTGAGGGTATTAATTATTTTAACTTACCCTTCCCTATTTTCAAATAACCTTACAATATGATAATACGAGTACAAAACCGAGAGTTTAGGGCCGAACTGTTCTTCCGAAACGAACGTTCTAAGCTCCAGAAATCGATATCTATTTTTACGTAATTTTATTTATTAAAACCGTTGATTTCAATTTAGGTATATGCTTATAATAAAGCATGTATAGTTTTACTTATTTAATCTATTTAATATTACAGAGCAGAATACCTTGGAAAAAAAATCTAAAGCCGTCGGAAGAGGATGCAAGTTTCGGTGTAGATCTAAGTCGCAACTTCGACAGCCAGTGGGGAGCATGTCCCAAAGTTGATTGGGGATTCTCACAGTTTTACCCAGGACCAAGTGCTTTCTCAGAAAACGAAACTATATTCATAAGGGACGTTATGAATAAGCACAAAAAAGACACCAAACTATATATATCGTTGAATCGGGACGGCCATTCTATAAACTATCCTTATGCACATACGAAGACTGCTCCACAAAACATCAACGTTTTAAGTAAATTGGCCAGTGACGTTAGTGCTAAGGTAAACACGAGAGCTGCTGTAGGTGTACTTATATTCACGAACACATCTATTTATGAAGACTCAGGGAAGGCGCACTGTGGCCACAGTGTGGACTATGCAATGGATTTGGGTATTCCTTATACCTTCGAGTTCCGCGTATTTCTCGGTTCCGACCATCGTATTATGTCCAAGTTTCAAACAATGCCTAAGGGTTACGTGACCTCACTTAGAAACGCATATTTCTCCGGCATAAAAGAACTGTACAATGGTATTGCTCATGAAAAAAAGTACAGACCTACATAATAAACCTTGTTTTGTTAAAACGTTAGGTTGCCTTTCAATCGTACCTCGCTGGCACGTTACCTATGTGTGTGTGTAAATGGGGCGTATATTGGCAGATAGTACGTATATAAGAAGCAAGAATATTGGAATATTGGAATCATTACTTGCCAATTATTCCGTTAAGTTGAGAGGTGCCTACAACTTGAATATCAAAATATTTAAGTAGGTCAAAATTATGTACAAAGTTCTATTGCGATACAGTATTTATTTAGTATATAATGTTGTATCTACAATGGAGGAGTCACTTTTCCACTTTTCGGTAGGATGTCGGTCATGCGCGGTGGGGTTGCTGAAATACGCTTGCGCTAGGGGTGGTACCCGATACTGTTCAACCCGCTATCTTTCTGTATCATTCTCTAGTCAGCCGCGGCGGCGGCAACGCGCCTCGCTCTACTAGCTCTCCCAGTATCCTGATAGTTACCCTTACATATTTTCCAAGTTTTTCCCTAAGTCGAACTCTGCCGCCGCCGCGCCGCTCGCGTTCAAACTGATCATTTTTATTCTTGCGTTTCTTTATTTAATATTAAGAGTTTTATTTCTGTTTCTCGATATGTTAGTAGTGATTTATTTATTCTCAGTTTTTATTATTAAATATCAAGAAGAAATAAAAATTTATTACATTTTTTTTAAATTCATTACTTTTTGTGAACTTATAAAATCTACGAGTCATCGGGCCTGAAGAATGTATGGTAAGTATCTAATAAAATTTTAAGCACTTAGCATCCGGAGGAGCAGGCTGTACGGCGATGGGCGGAAGGCGGTCCCGTCGGCAACAGGTAGGTGAGCGGCGCGTCGGGAGCTCCACGACGAAACGGCGCCTTCTCCCGCTTGCTGAGCTTCGCAATTCCATTAACTGCTAATAAACACTCCGATAGCAGCCTTTTGCGCTAATTAGCAACGAGGGCTTTGTAATATTAATTTTCCGGACTTCCAGAAAATTTCGGTAAAATATTACTCATTGGCTTTATGAAAAGGGAAAATAAATTTTAGAGTCTCATCAGATCTTTAATTTTCGGTGATAAATTTTACTGTTTCATAAAGTTAAAGGATAATTATTTATTAACCAAATATGCGTTATGCGGTAATATTAAAACAATATAATTTATTTTCTGTGTCTAATAAAACAAAAGTTAGATTGTATTGGAAGATTTTCCAATCAATTTTTTAACTCGTAATAATAAATCAATAAAGCGTATATGAATAAATATAAAACAGTGAATTATGGCGTGTAAATTTTTTATACAGCTGTGTAAAATCATTATAAATGCCGATTTTCCAAAATTTACGTTTTGGTCGCACACGTTTTGTGAACACGACTCGTTTTGAGCCCTACTATTTTATAAAACTCCTTTGAAAAATCATGATTATGGTTTTCCTCTTCATCAACATTGGTTAAGTATTTTTGATGTCTGGCCTCTTTCATGGGCTATAAATAAATGAGCACTAACATTATAATTTATTATAAAACGATTTAAATTGTAGCGCCTTTCAAGATCCTGCGCTATCTGTGTTTTTATACATTTTAATGTGATTTTGTAACTTACTGTCCAGCATAAAATAATCGTGGACACTCCTGTACTATTAGAGGTTTCGGGATTTTTGTCATATTTATTTTGTTTCAAGTTTGTCATGTTTGCGTAAAATTTAAAAAATTACTTTCAAAAAATGTAATTTTTCACATTTGATAAAAATAACGGTTAAAAATAACATATTGTCACTAACAGTTTGTCACGATACATATAATTTCATGTTGTGAAAATTTATTACTTATTTCGTATGTTTCCAAATTTCACTTGAAATATTTAATGATCGAAGCAACAACATTTGAAAAAAACTCAAGTAAATATTTTTAAAAGAAATTGTTTAATTAATTATTATTACATATTTTTTAATTGAAGGTTTTAAGGTAAAAATAAAGTGTTCCTAATAGGGCTCGGCGTCTTCTCTACATTTTTTAAAGCAAAAATAATGTTATAGAAAGTATTGTATGTTATTTATGTCCGTAATTAATTAACTAAAAATTGCTCAACCAATTTTAATAATACTTTCACTTAACAGTGTCCTATAAAATTTATTAAGAAAGTACTAAAGTGCTAGAAAAATCACCACTCGTGCTGTAGGCCCCACTGCTCAGTTTTTTTATACCCATTGAAAAATTGATTTGGATTTTTTTCTAAAAAAACACTTTTCTTGAAATAACATTATGTATTTCATGACTCCTTTCTGATAAACGTACCTACGTGAGGTCGGTGCAATTTAGGTACCTACGTGAGGCTGAATTACTGGCGCATTAAGAGCGTATATAACGTCTCTAAAAAAATACGTGATTATAAATGTAAGTATGTTTTTTACTTGGGCCGGGCTCGTTCCGACGGCACATCCGATTCCAGCAGGACCTTTCTGCCAATTTTAAGGTTCCTTATAAATTATGGTAGACGACGGACTATCATATAGCAAATGGGCATAGAGGCAAACATATTGAGGGGACAACAGTTTCATAACTAAAGTTTGAAGTGTTGATAAGAGCTACGGTTTATCGATCGGTCTCATTAACAAGTCAAGCCACGTACCGCGGTGATAAGAGCAGTATGCGGGTGCTTAGAGCAACACAGCTGTCCATATACTGGCGAAACGTGCACTGCTATTGTGCGGTGTGAGTTATTTAATTTTCTTTCACTATATCTTCAATATCTCAATGAAAAATTTAAAAAAACAATAATTTTGTTTCTCTATTTGAATTTCTTTTTAGTGTTCCTCCACCCTAAAAACACATAGGTTTTTTCAAATGATAGAACTCAAATTTCTTAATATCATGTTTCTTTTACAAATACAAAAACAACAAGGAAAAAAAGATTATTGCGAGAAATTGTTATTCTTGCTAAACGGACAATTGAAAAATTATTGTGAAAATTAAATCTTTTATAAATTTAATTATATTTAATTTCATTGGTAAGTAGTCGACTAAAAATTTCTATAATCTGATCCAGCAGAGATAAACAAACAGTAGGTTTTGTGCTTAATTCAACCGCCACCCGTCGGTAACGTGTTTAATTTAAACTTTCGCATTTTGTACATGTGTACAAAATGCGAAAGTTTAAAATAAAAGTTTTCATAAGTTTACAATGTTGTAAACTTATGAAAACTGGGAAAATGTATTTATACTATTAAAAACAACAATCACGTAAAAGACCCAGTTTCCTAAAGAATGGATTTTCAATTAAAAAAAAATTTTTTTTTACTGCAAATCCACACTAACACATACAATTTTTTTGCGGAAATTTGATCCCGTGGGGAAAATGAAAACTATTCTACATAAATATCATCATCAAAAAACTGACTTCAAATTAACAGAATGGTACTAAATAATTGTCGGACCAGGACCAAATTGACATCGGAAGCAGTAGCTTTCATTTAAAAAATATCAAAATCGGTTCACCCACCCAGGGTACATACAAAATACAGTAGAATGAAAAAACCGGCCAAGTGCGAGTCAGCGTCGCGCACAAAGGGTTTCGTACTGAAACGGCAAAAAATAACGTTTGTTGTATGGTAACCCCCTTAAATATTTATCACTAGTGGACGCCCGCGACTTCGTCTGCACAAAGTTTTTGTAATTCTTCTAGTACTTATAATTTTCGGGTTATCCATAAATAGGAATTTCTAGCTAACCCAAAAATCATCAGTTCTGTGAATTAGGCGTGAGAACATAATCGATAGACGGAGTAAACCAATGGTGCTAGTGTAACGGAAATAGTTATCTAATCGTACTTTAATTTAAAAAGAAAGTCAGCCTGTGGCCAGTGTAACCTGGTCGAAACGTCAGGCAATAAAGAAAACCAGCCAAATAATTGTCAGAATAGGTTTCCATAGTCACCCATAGTAGCCTCTATAACTCCTGAACCAACAAAGCTATCTAATCCGCTATAGTTTTCTTTAAAAGTTCAGTACATGGACTACCATAACGATTTTTTTCAGGTATTTCACGCCAGCCGTTTAGATTTTAGGGGAAGGGAGTATGCCCTGTTTTCGCAAAAACAACTATATGGGTTCCGAGCGAGACTTTTACGCAACCCTAAAATAAGCCAAATTGAGAACCTCCTCCTTTTTTGAAAGTCGGTTGAAAACAGAATTCAAATTACCAAAATGGGACCACATTATTGTCAGAATGAGACCTTAATTCCCACCATTTGGGAAGTATCAGTTTCAATTAAAAAAATACACGTCAAAAAATGACACAACAACCGACTTCAAACAACCGAAATCGAACGAAATAGTTGTCGGAATGGGACCAAATTGAAATGGGACCACTTGGGAAGTAGTAGCATCCAATTAAAAAGAAATTCAAAATCGGTTTAACCAGTCCGATGATATGAGGTAACATAAAGAAACATACAGTCGAATTGAGAAACTCCTCCTTTTTTGGAAGTTGGTTGAAAAATTATCAAAATCGGTTCATCCAATCCAAAGATATGAGGTTGGTAACAAATATAAAAAAGTCGAATTGAGAACCTCCTTTTTTTGGAAGTCGGAAGTCGGTTGAAAACAGACTTCAAATTACCAAATTATTGTCAGACTGGGATCAAATTGAAATGGGACGTCTTCGGAAGAGTAGTTTCTAATTAAAAAAATAAACGTCGAAAATTGACTCAGCAACCAAATTAAAACTACCGAAATGAGACCAAATAGTTGTCGGAATGGGACCAATTGGGAAGTAGTAGCTTTTAATAAAAAAAACACATCAAAAATTGACACAGCAACCGACTTCAAACTACCGAATTGGGACCAAACAGTTGTCGGAATGGGACCAAATTGAAATGGGACCACTTAGGAAGTAGTAGCTTCCAATTAAAAAATACTCGTCGAAAATTTACCCAGCCACCGAATTCAAACTACCGAAATGGGACCAAATAGTTGTCGAAATGGGACCAAATTTAAATGGAACCACTTGGGAAGTAGTAGCTTCCAATTAAAAAAATAAACGTCAAAAATTAACACAGCAACTGACTTCTAACTACCAAAATCGAACCAAATAATTGTCGGAATGGGACCAAATTGAAATGGGACACCACTTGGGAAGTAGTAGCTTCCAATTAAAAAAATAAATGTCAAAAATTAACACAGCAACCGACTTCAAACTACTGAAATGGAACCAAATAGTTGTCGAAATGGGACCAAATTGAAATGGAACCACTTGGGAAGTAGTAGCTTCCAATTAAAAAAATAAACGTCAAAACTTAACACAGCAACTGACTTCAAACTACCGAAATCGAACCAAATAATTATCGGAATGGGACCAAATTGAAGTGTGACCACTTGGGAAGTAGTAGCTTCCAATTCAAAAAATACACGTCAAAAATTGACACAGCACCCGACTTCAAACTACCGAAATGGGACCAAATAGTTGTCGGAATGGGACTAAATTGAAATGGGACCACTTGGGAAGTAGTAGCTTGCAATAAAAAAATACACATCAAAAATTGACACAGCAACCGAGTTCAAACTACCAAAATGGGACCAAATAGTTGTCGGAATGGGACCAAATTGAAATGGGACCACTTGGGTAGTAGTAGCTTATAAACGTCAAAAATTAACATAGCAACCGACTTCAAACTACCGAAATGGGACCAAATAGTTGTCGAAATGGGACCAAATTGAAATGGAACCACTTGGGAAGTAGTAGCTTCTAATTAAAAAAATAAATGTCAAAAATTAACACAGCAACCGACTTCAAACTACCGAAATGGAACCAAATAGTTGTCGAAATGGGATCAAATTGAAATGGAACCACTTGGGAAATAGTAGCTTCCAATTCAAAAAATACACGTCAAAAATTGATACAGCAACTGACCTCAAACTACCGAAATGGGACCAAATAGTTGTCGGAATGGGACTAAATAGAAATGGGACCACTTGGGAAGTAGTAGCTTGCAATAAAAAAATACACATCAAAAATTGACACAGCAACCGAGTTCAAACTACCAAAATGGGACCAAATAGTTGTCGGAATGGGACCAAATTGAAATGGGACCACTTGGGAAGTAGCTGCCAATTAAAAATACACGTCAAAAATTGACACAGCAACCGACTTCAAATTACCGAAATCGAACCAAATAATTGTCGGAATGGGACCAAATTGAAATGGGACCACTTGGGAAGTAGAAGCTTCCAATAAAAAAAATATACATCAAAAATTGACACAGCAACCGAGTTCAAACTACCAAAATGGGACCAAATAGTTGTCGGAATGGGACCAAATTGAAATGGGACCACTTGGGAAGTAGTAGCTTACAATAAAAAAAAATCAAAATCAATTCACCCAGTCGGAAAATAAAAAAAACATACACTCGAATTGAGAACCTCATCCCTTTTTGGAAGTCGGTTGAAAAATTATCAAAATCGGTTCATCCAGTACCAAGATATGAGGTAGGTAAATAACAAACATAAAAAAGTCGAATTGTAAACCTCCTTTTTTTTGGAAGTCGGTTGAAAACAGACTTTAAATTACCAAATTATTGTCAGAATGGGACCAACTTGAAATTGGACCACCTGGGAAGTAGTAGCTTTCAATAAAAAAAAATAATTTCAAAATCGATTCACCCCGTCCGAAGATAAAAATAACATAAAAAAAACATACAGTCGAATTGAGAACCTCATCCTTTTTTGGAAGTCGGTTGAAAAATTATCAAAATCGGTTCATCCAGTCCCAAGATATGAGGTAGGTACTTAACAAACATAAAAAATGTCGAATTGTAAACCTCCTCTTTTTTGGAAGTCGATTGAAAACAGACTTCAAATTACCAAATTATTTTCAGAATGGGACCAACTTGAAATTGGACCACTTGGGAAGTAGTAGCTTTCAATAAAATAAATCAAAATCGGTTCACCCAGCCAAAGACTGTCCAAAGTTGGAAAATCCTTTCTTATCAGAAGTACACGCCATCTAAAACTTAGGAGACGTGTTATCTAAACATAGTATAAAACAAAGTCGCTTTTCCTGTCTGTCTGTCCGTATGTATGCATAGATCTTTAAAACTACGCAACGGATTTTGATGCGGTTTTTTTTAATAGATAGAGTGATTCAACAGAAAGGTTTTAATGTATAATACATGTATTACATACTAGAGTAATACCGATTATTTTAGAGGTTTCTAATGTAATGTCGTAAATAAACACATTTTATTGCAAACGCTGACGAAACACTACGAGACAAATCAAAATAATGTACTACAGTATTGTACACCATAGAAAGGTCTACAAAAAAGTCCGCGACAGCATATGTCTATCTCTTAAGGATAACTCACAGTAACCATTTTTATCTTTTATAAATGACAAAAAAATAATGTGTCATTTGCCAAGCTATTTTTACCAATGTAGTATTATTCCTTATCTAATTGAATACTTTACATACGTTGAGCATTTAATGTAGACCAAAATTGCCATTCAAACCATATAATTTGGACGAATGACTTAAGAGATATCTCGTGATGGAAAAAAAATACGAGCGCGGCGACGCAGCCGGGCTGTGGCCAATGACGGCAGTGAACACACAGAGATTTTAAGCAATACAGCATAAATCCTTATCCAATTAAGTACCTTAAATACATTTTGCTTTTAATATAGATCAATATGGCCCTTTACAGCATGTAATTTAAATGAATATTTTCGAAGATATTACAGATTAATAGGATATATCATAGGCTTTTTCATTAAAAATTCATTTTCATTCATTCAATTCATTCGACATTTTTTTCGAAATTCATAATAGGTACCTAGGTTGGATAGGAATTAGAATAAAACAATAGAATTATAGCCAAAAAGCGGTTTAAAGTAATGTAGGTATTTAAGTTCATAAAAGAACTGAATAGGATAGGTATAAAGTCATATCTGAAAGACGTCGTCGTTCAAACATAGGTCGTAGTACAGGGAATGCCCAAAGAGCAAGTTCAGCTAGAGACGAAGATTCGTCAAGGGAATGTGAGGCTCGGCTCAACCAGCTTCGGGCTAGATATAGAGCTGAAGGAGTAAGAGAATCCTCAGTTGAGCGTGAGGCTCGCTGCAGCCAAGATCGGGAAAGTTATAGTCTTCGGAGAGCCAGAGAATCGTCTGCCGAGCTTGAGGCTCGCCTCAGCCAGGATAGGCATCGATTACAGAGAGCCAGAACTAATTCGTGGGTAAATAAAGAAAATTCTGCCATTAATTACGATCCATCGATTCCTTACAAGGACGATCGATAATATCAATTGATAGCATGTCAGTAGTGATTGAACATTGTTTGGCATTGAAATTCAAAGACGAATCTCTCGTTTTCAACTTTAACCTTGAATAACTTTTTTAGCACAAGTCGGATCGATGGGAACTTTTGATATTTGATTTATAATGATGTACTTAATATATACCTGCACCACTTTGCAGCTCTATACGAATTAATACAACCTTACAATTTTGTTCCGAATATTTTAGTTGGATAACTCTGTTAGCTACCTGATTTGAGATTTCTTTTTGAGATATTGGGGTAGGATTTGGTAAAATAAAGCTACTTACGAAAAATGAGCTTGCTGTTAATCAATATTTTTCAATGTTCTAAGGCCCACATACTATATGAGTAACAAACAGAAAAAAACAGTTGAATTGAGAACCTCCAACTTTATTGGAAGTCAGTTGAAATCAGACTTCAAATTACCAAAATGGGACAATATTGTTGTCAGAATAGGACCAAATTGGAATGGGATTACTCAGGAAACAATAGCTTTTAATTAAAAACAAATTTCAAACTCGGTTCACCAGTCTAAAGATATCATGAACAAACTTAAAAAAAAACTCATTTTCTGGAAATTGATTGGTTAAAAAATATTTTGAAAGGAATAAATCCTAATTATTCGTAGGAGTTTTCTTACATCTTAGTTTAGTAGGTACCTATATAAAAAAAACGAAGTGCCATATTAATTTCCAAAGACACGCAAACAGCCGGTTTTTTTGCCGACTTAATTAAATATCACTATCATATTTTGCCAATTTATACGATGTCATCAAAACTTACGAGTATAGCCCACATATTTTTGAAAAATAAACTATATTATTGTAGAGTTTCATTACAATCGGTTGTGTAATTTTCGTACATAGGAGGAACAAAGATCTTAACAAAATTTCCCTTCCTTAAAAATAATTTTAGTAGGACATTCTATTTTTTACTATTTGTTGTTATAGAGGCAACAGAAATACATCATCTGTAAAAATTTCAACTATTTAACTATCACGGTTCATGAGCCCAAGACAGACAAGACAAGACAGGGGTCGTTTTAACAAATTAATGGGTTTTACCATACGTTAAATAACTTGCAAACGTATGTTATGAACTTAGAAGTAAAATTATAACGGATTAGATAACTTTGTTAGTTCAGGAGTTACAGAGGCTAATATGAGTGACTACGGAACCCTATTTCAGCGTGGCCCAACACACACTTGGGCGGTCTTTTTTTTTATTTTATTATAAAATATTACTGATTTTGCTGTGTAAAACGTTGACTTGAAAACAGAAGCAGACTTCCGCATCGAGGTCTTCCACGCGGACCCTTACGGGTCCCGGGGTAACTGTGCTGGGCGTGGGCCCATTATAGTGGTAGCGGTCGCCGCCTGCGATGACAGGCGGGTCCCTTGGTTGGACGTCAAGTCCAGTGGTCTTCTCCGGTGTGTTGTCGCGGTGGCCGGCGCGGTCAAGCCCACAGGATGAGACCCTGTTCAGGGAGGTCCCGTGAGCGACCAGCAGCCGGCGACGACAGGTCGAAGCAGGTAGGCTACAACCCGCCGCTCAGCGGAGGGCGAGCTCGCCGGGTGGCGAGCGCCCGTCGGCCAGCGGCGAGGAGCGGTGTCAGGTCAGGGGGGTGCCCCCTGGAGACGAGGTCACGTGGGAGGCCCTTCCTGTCCGGCGGTCGCCGATGGTATGGCGCGATGCCCCGCAGGCTGCGGGTCTGCGCTCCATCGGCCCGCTCGAACATTGAGGTACTCAGGCGGTGAATGTGGTCGTCTAGGCTCTCCATGCGAAGATCCCTGGCTATCACGTCATTCCGCACGTAGCGCGGGGCTTTGGCTATCGTCCGCAAAGACAACGACTGCTGGGCGCGCAGCGTGGCGCGGGACTTCTTGCTAGTCAGCGCGTACCACGCTGGGGCGGCGTATGAGAGCCGTGTGCGGACGTATAGCTTGTACACCCCGAGCTTAGCGCGGGTGGGGATGTGTGAAGCCAGGATCGGGCGCAGGAGGCATCGCGTGGTGCGCACCTGCGCGGCCACATTCTTCACGTGGGGCTTCATAGAGAGATACCGGTCGATGGTCACGCCGAGGTACTTGACCGCGGGGGACCACTCGACGGGTTGTCCCATCAGCTTAAGCGGGGGCGGGGGCGCCCCGCTTCCCACGAGAATCGCCTGAGTCTTCGCCACGTTGACCTTCAGTCTCCAGTCCTTCAGCCAGGTGGGGAGTGCGTCCAGTGCTCGTTGCATCTTCGACGCCGCATGGGCGCCGTTGAGCGAGGTGGTGATATATGCGGCGTCGTCGGCGTACAGCGCCAGCATGGCGCCGTCAGCAACTGGAATATCGTCCGTGTACCTGCTGTAGCACACGGGCGATAGGCAGCTCCCCTGGGGCACACCGGCACGGATGGGTCGCTCCGTAGACAGGACGTCTTCAACTGCCACTTGAAAGCGCCTGTCCTGCAGGAAGGTGGCCACAGTCCTAACTATTCGACGTGGAATAGTGGACGTGGACAGCTTGTACAGCAGGCCGATGTGCCAGACACGATCGAACGCCTTCTCCATGTCGAGTAGCACCATGACTGCGCACTCACGCTTGTTGCGAGTTGCAGCGAGGTGGTGCGTCACTCTCGTGACTTGCAGCGTGGTGGAGTGCTCGGCACGGAAACCGAACTGTTCGTCGCGTGGCTGAAGGTGGGGCATCATGTGCAGCAGCAGCAGCTTCTCGAAGACCTTCGAGATCGTAGACAGCAGCGTGATGGGGCGATAGCTCCCAGGTAGCAGTGTGTTCTTGCCGGGTTTCGGCAGGAGAATGACTCGCCCGAGTCTCCATGAAGTAGGGAAGTGCCCGGTCCGGAGAATCCCGTTGAATAGTCGCGTCACCACCGCGATAGAGCGCGGAGGCAGGTGACGCAGGGCTTCGTTCGTGACTCGATCCGGCCTCGATTCCGGAGCTTCGTGCGGCGAATCATCCTCTGGACTTGTCCGGGGGAGAACACCACTGGGTCCTCGGTGGGAGCTATCGGTCTCTCGAAGTAGCTTCGAAGGTGCTGTCCGACGGCTGCTGCGTGCTGCGTGTCTGTGTCAGGGTTCGGCGTGAACTGCGCCTCTAGGGAGTCAGCGAAAATCTCCGCCCTGTCCTCGGCACGGTAACGGGGGGTTCCGTCACTGGCACTGAGGGGGCGGATTGGCGCTGGGGTCCCCGAGAGGCGGCGGCATAGGCGGTGGATACCCGTCCAGTCCTCGCCAGGATTCGTTCGAAAGTGTCGCCAGTTCGCTCGAAATCCTGGCTGCCAGAGCGTTGAGCCGGGTAGAAGCAGACTTCCATTTGCCTTTCACCGTATATATATCCATTATTATAATACCAAACAGCAGGATCGGTTGCCTTTGGAATTTAATTCGGCAAGTTACAATAGGTTAGTAGTCGACCCTTCTACAGGCCCACTTCAAAGGGACGCGTCACATTGATATTTAATATTTATTGGGACCGGGGTCGGCAAGAGTTAGATTTTAGTTTCACATATTCGTATGCTTTTATTTACACAAAGAAATCTACTCGATGATATGAGACAGAGTTTTTTTTATATAAAAGGTATGAATGATACCTACACATTATACTCGTAATCACACAATTGTTCCTCGAAAGGGTAGGCATAAGCATATAAGGTATAATTTCGTAAGTCAGACACTACAACGGTCCCATTAATAGAGGGTGAGCCTATTGCCGTCGTGTCAGTGAGAAACGTTTTGCGCATACACCTCTTGCAAGTGAGGTTTTCTAGGGAGCGTAAGAGTTTTGCTTTAGACTTGGACCTATGATCCTATGATCTTTGATTGAATCTCTTGACAACCTGTAGTCATCTAATTGTTTATTACCATTTTAATTCGAAGTCAATCTTGCAATTCACTCGGTACCTACATTCATCTTTTTTCAGTAACTTTAATAGCTTTAGTTTTGTTTTAAATATTGTTTCGTCATCCCGTAATTTTTGAAAATGACATACATACTAAATTTGGCATAAAAATCTGTAGAACATTGCAATAAAAGGGAGCAGGCGTTCAGAGTCTACTTTCTAAAACCGTATTTACATCTAAAGACAAAAGGCGATTCAGAATCCAGACAAACAGTAGGCAGAGTTCATTTAACACAAAGTTAGGGAGGATATTGGCTTTCTAACTCTGACGGTGTATGAATACCATTCAGCCAATTTAGTATTAAACCATGTCCGTGAACCGTAACAACGAGAGTATTAAAATTTGAAGCGGTCAAACTTAGCTCCTTTTAATGTTTATCACGTTGGAAAGTTGGTAGAAATTCATATAAGTCTAAGTTCTAATGAACAGCGGTGGGAAAAGTTGGTCGGTGT
Organism: Nudaria mundana; assembly: GCA_963556515.1. Taxonomy (NCBI): domain Eukaryota; kingdom Metazoa; phylum Arthropoda; class Insecta; order Lepidoptera; family Erebidae; genus Nudaria; species Nudaria mundana. Next base: position 8,303,722 of record OY748301.1, read on the forward strand.
AGTGATCGCTTGCAGACACTCATTTTGACGGCGCGACCGCCACATGATATCAGTTTTGTTGTTCATTAAAGAAATTTGTAACTATTTGTTCACGGCTATACGTATTATAATTATGTATTCGACGAATATCGTATGACGGTTTAAAGTTCAATTAGAGTTTCAACTTGATGTCAGAAGTTGAATGCTTTTAACTGCAGGATGTGTTCGCTGTAAAACGCTCATACCCGAGGGATATCAACAACTTTTGGACTCGGAACTGCTCAAAACTAATTTATCTCAAAATTCAGACGCACAACTTATATCGTTTTTCGTTAATGTCATGTTGAAATAAAATGTGTAGATTAAAGTAAACTACACAACATCTGAATTTCGAGATTGCTAACAATTAGATAGTTGATCATCATTCACAGAGCCTTTTCCCAACTCAGTTGGGGTCGGCTTTCCAGTCTAACTGCGATTCGGCTGAACTTCGATATTTTCCGTGAAGCGACTGCCATCTGACCTCCACAACCCATGGACGATATCGAAGTTATATAGTTAGACCGGTCAAATTTTTGATTTAGGGCTCCAACTACCCCTAACGACTGCCATAGATGTTCGTATGACAACCGGGACCGACGGCTTAACGTGCTCTCCGAGGCACGGAGGAGTCTCAGTTTGTTTAAGAAATGGTCACCAATCCTAAGACCGGCCTGACTAGATGTTGCTTAACCTTTGCAATGTGTTAACATTGTCGGTTACCACTAGACCACGAGCCCCTCTAACAATTAGATATCTAACAATTAGATAGTTGATATAAAAAGAAATCACATAGCTCTCTTTTATAAAAAAATATACTCCTAAAAGTAGGTATCATCTCAATTTTACTTCTAAGAAGATTATAAATTGGCATAAAATCCTCGGGGCACAATACAATAAGAAACCTCGGGATTCTATGGCGGAACATTAGCCCCATCGTTATTTTAAGAGGATTACGGCCAGCACATTTCAGATCTGGTTAAGCTTGAATCCAACATCAGAGGGCTTAGACGTTGCACTTCTCTTTGCTTGGTAATGTTTTTGTTTGTACCTTTATGTTATTTCTTCAGGTTTTATGACAGTCAGGCGTTAGGAACAATTCTTCTGTTCGTGAAGTCTAACCACCCAGCCCTGGAAACCAAGCAAAACCAAGCAAGGGTCTTGATGCCTTGAGCTTCATCAGTCTATCAGCAAGCGCACAGTTGGTTGGCCGTTAGCTCAACTTCATGGTCGGGTCTTTTAAAAAAATTCTTGAACTTTTTGACGGCAAACGAGACACACCCTTATTTTTCAAACTTAAACAAATTTAACAACGGCAATCGTTGCACTGACAAGACTGAATCTATATACATTCTCAAGAATATTGCCTCTGAAAATAAAAGTAATGAAAACACCTAATAGAAATACTTAAAAACAACTAGCAGCCATTATTGAAGAAACTGTGTAGTACCTTATTAGAACGATTCCGACCGATTAATTCATCAAGACATGTCGAAGTATCACGACCCCGCCCAACAAACATAGGGTGTCAGCACACAAACTCATTAGATAAATGAAAGAGTTCAGGGTATGATCGGTCGCCGGCCACAACTATGATAGATCGACTTTAGAAGTAAACGGGACGAGGGGGGAATTCGCCGAAGTTGCTCTCAAGAAATATCGCAAGTTCAGGCATCGAAGGGTGTCGAATTACCCATTTATTCACTCACGTGGAGTGTGTGTTTGAGTTGTGACGCGATATGTCGGCTCTCCTCGCATACTTAGACTGAGAACGATAAATTAGTTCGTGTTGTACAAGAGCGAAGGGATCGTGTTTCAGGGAAATGGAAAAATTTGTTGGATGCAATTTAATTATTTTATGATATAATAATATGTAATAATATGTTGGCAAAATAATATGTTGGCCTGTATATGTAGGTAAAATTATACTTTTACAATAATTTGATCCAAAAAAAAAAGTCATTTCCATAATTTGATTTTAACACTTTGTTAGTGTGGTAAATACATAATATATCCACATGCAAACTTTCATCTTTCTAGCACTAACCATTTGGAAGAAAAGCAGAAGACTGAGGACGGACGGACATAGGTTACAAAACTATGAGAGTTACTAATGAGTTCCAACATGTGAACTACGGAACCCTAATACTGTTACAATGATAATAGGTACTAATAACGTACACCCGATATTGAACACATTTAAAGATGGTGTTACAATTACATTACACGGCATAAAATTGTTAAGTCATTGTTCAACAGAATTGAAAAGTACTAAGCACGTTATCGGCAGTCAGTATTTTTTATCATACTCGTAACTACTGATACGGTTGACTAACTCACAAAGTCACAACTCTTAGGCAATAGAACTCACTTCCTACCAATCCTTTTGAAAAGAAACTTGAAGTAACAGAGTAGTGACCAACAGCCACCCACTTCATTAAAAGTTGCCAATATTAAACCGCCTTAGAATCATGTTTCGTTTTTGGCAATGACCACGACAAACATTACTTTTGTTAATGATATTAGTTAAATATCTATTCTGTTACAAATATCGTAAAGTTGAAAATATGGCTTGTTTGAGCGCCTTAATCTCAATAACTAAAAGATCAGATTCAGAAATTAATTTAAAATAAAATATTATATTTATTGAGAAAGGTTTTAGAAATTATAACGCCTGAAGCAAAGTAATACTAAAAAAAGTAAGAAAATACGAGGATTTTTTGAAATTGAGCTCTTATCTAAGTTTCAATCCGAAATCCGAAATCTTGGCATCGCCAAGACACCATACTGGTTTTGGCCTATAACTTTGGATCCCTTAAGTCTAGGTCAAATTTTCTATTTTTAGGCTTGCCTCCAGATCGAGGGCTTTCCATAGAGGGGTCAACTATCATTGTAGCATAAGCAGTTCTCGAGAGCTAAGGGGGGACAAAAATTACATTTCCCATTTGTATATATAGATATCTCAGAAACGGTGGCTTGTAGGAAAAAAGTATTGATACATTTTTATAGATAATTTTAAGATCTACAATTTTTGCATAGTGTACTTTTATGATAAAACTTACCGTTTTGCTGAAAATTGCGAAAAAGTATTTTTTGGACCTTTGACCTCGATTAAAATATTATCCACACACGGGAATGATGGGGAACTTTTAAATTTTATTTATAATTATGTTCTGAACAATTTTACTGATTTTCAGATTGTTGGGACTTTATGCATCTTCACTCTCATTTTTTGGTCTAAATTGACCGGAGTAAAAGTAGAATTACTCATTTACAAACCAAAATTGTAGAACTACATTTCAAATTCATGCCAGTTATTTTTGCTTGTATGTTATTGACTACCTCGGTGGCACAATGGTACTATGTACGGACTGCCACGCTCGAGGTCTCGGGTTCGATTCCCGGGTCTGGTGGATAATGTATAATTCTTTTTAGAATTTTACTCAGTGAAATTATCCCAGAGTCTGGAACTTCTGCCCGGTAAATGGCAATAGGCTCGCCCCCTATTACATGGGACCTAACATAGCTGGCGAGATGTCGGTGTGTTTGCACACCTCTGCCTACCCCTTCGGGGAAAAAGGCGTGATGCTATGATGCTATGCTATGTTATTGAAACAAACCTTATTGTACGCGAAAAAGAACCTCGATATCCCCGCGAGGTAACGCAATAAATAAATTAAAAGTTTTCACGAAAGCTCGCAAACATTTTGATGTTCATGTTTTAATAATTTGAACTTTTACGGTACCCGTATCCTCTAATCGATAGGGAACTTCATTGGTATCTATATTATCAACAACTTTAATAGCAATTTATGTCATACTCGTAATTACGTTAGGGTACATAAGAGATCCAAAATGCATTAGAGTCCCAAGTCTTCCTCGTCACATCCGTGCCATGATCGTCTATCGTCCATTGCCTCCGGGCGCCCCTGGTATGCACTCGGGAGAATTACACCATGGCTTCGGCGGACTTTGGTCCTGATTTTGTAAAGACGGTGGGATCCCAACCCACTGATAGATATATTAAAATCTCTTATACCTATGCCGTGCCACTGAATATCTACTCCCGCACGCGCGTCTCTCACCATTAAAAATGTCTAAAATCACGCTTATGGTTTATGGCACTGACGACAAAATATACTGCAGCACATTATAATAATAATATCCAGTTAGGTTTGAACTGAGTTAAGCTGGAATATGAAATTTTCTAAAAAAAAATTGTAAGCCTCTTATTTATAAATTGTTATATAAAGTTGATTTTATATTGAATACGAAAACATTGTCCAAACAACAGAAAGGGTTACATTCAAGCCCAAAATAATAAAACAGTGGCTCTCAATAGTAGGACGTACCCAATTACTTACAATGAAATATAAACTATAAAAAAAAATATAAAAATATAAACCCACAACTAAAACTTACTTCGAAAATATGTGGGTTCTTCGGATCATTCATTTTTTCAAGTGGGGTGCTGAGTTTATGTGGATGGAGTTACACAATATAACGGAAATACTTGACAATAAAGTCAACAGCCATGATCAATTCCGGCATGTTAGTGCAATATATTTCGGGGCACTACGGACCCCTTGGTTCTGGTTGCGGTTACTTAGTTTCTTGTCACAGATTGTAGTGACATTTTTATTTTGAATTAGTACCTTTTCTAGGAACCTTACCAGTTAGGAATGATGCAGAGGATTTTTTACACGAATTTCTGTAAAGTACTATTTTTTTTGGAAATTTTAGTATGTAAGTAGGTATTCAAATTTTTGGTGGTTTAAATAAATGTAGACTACATATTATCTACAAATTGTATAAAAAAGCAGTACATCGATTCAAACAATTTGGCGTATTCACCATACAAAGCTGTTCAGTACGAAACAGACCGGAAATGGAGTCTGGTAAACGGAAATCGCCCTCTGTTGGGACGTCGAACGCCCCATAGAGAGTCGTGGGGAACAAACACAATGATAGGAGGCTTATAAGTAGATCGATGCAGTATTTGACCTTAATGAATAACCGAAATATGAATGTAGTTCTGTCATAAATGATTTTTCGTCTATAGGAATATAGGCCTTTTGAAATTAGTGGACATAGCTTTATAAATAAATACCTACCACAAGCTTCTAAATTTGACTGCCTCAAAGACGCAGTGATATGGGTATGCGACCACTGTCACTGAGGTCTCAGGTTCGATTACGGGTCAAATCAAATATATTTAACCTCAAAGTAATAAAACTAGTGGCTCTCAATAGAAGAACGTACCTACCCAATTATCTGTATTAAAATTATAAGGAGGAAAGATTTGAATGTTTGTTTGAATTTAATATGCCCCGAAACTATTGGACGGATTTGAAAAACTCTTACACGTATAAGGCTTAGCGAGTAACATAGATGCTATAACAAAAAATGTTGCAAAAACCACGTTACCACGCGGACGAAGTCGTAAGCGTCCTAAAGTTTACAATACAATAAAATTGCAGTAATAATAAACTCACGACTATACTCTTCTCTCGTTTATTTTTGTGAAGTTGGCTAAAAAGTAACTAACTCGTTTGCTGCAGCTTAAAATAATTTAAACGGCATTTTATTCAGTCAGAATTTGCTATCCACAAGCCTCATTTTATCACCTGACACTGTGTACTGGGTCGCATGACTTTATAGCTCCACGGTCCCCAGAATCATAAACTTACTGTTCATAAACGCGCACTTTCGCTGACATGGAAAATAGTTTACAGGCTGTCTGAGCGCCTTAGACTCTGTTTATCTCAAGTTTACTGCACCTCATCTCCTCCTCTAATCTTAAGAATAAAACTTTATTCCCCGTCTTACCGCACGATTTTATGTACATTTCGTAGACAAAATTAAGCTTAAATGGTTAATGAGTTGTTTGTGACGTTAAAAGTTTTTAATAAAGTTTTTGAATGACGTTTGCAGTCGCAGCGTTTGTTTGATTTTAATGGCTTTGAGTATGGTGTTAAGATGATCAACATCTACATGACCCATCCCTACTTGCGATTCAACTGCTGATCAATAGACAAAGCTCTGATCAATATATACAAACTACCCAGACACGGCAATAGGCTCGCCTCATATTACGTGAGATCATCAATCGACTAGCGCAATCTGGACGTAATCCTAAATGTCTCTACCCTTTTGGGAATAAATACGTATTTTTTTCTGAATTAATATGACGTTTTCACAAATAGAGGAAACTCTAGCCAGGACAACATAATAATATAGGCATTGTTTGATAAAAATTGGATGGCACAAGACACACAAGTTTTCCATGAGGGCGAAGCTGGAAGTACCATCTAGTTAATTTCTAATATTGGTAGGTAATACTAGTTCGGTGAAATCGGTGAAATCGGTGAGATTATAAAATCCAATATGAAGTACGATTATCTGACGACTCCTAAATATCATATTAGACATATATTTTTTAAACTCATGTAACATCAAGTCTTCAATGTGAATGTTCAATATACTTATCCACTATCCTCATGAGTTATTTCCTTCTACCTTATAACTCAATATCCCCTAACAAGCTCATATGAGTTTATCATCTCACTATATTGATGCAGGTACAAGTACCTACATTCCAAGGGGAACCCAATAATCGCAGTTTCTAAGTTTCAGTGAGTCGCGGTTGCGGTATCTCTCCTAGAACAATCGTTTGTTTCAAAAACTTATTACATTCAATATTACCTCATAGACTCATAGAAGTCATAGGTTTAAGTTGTATACCTTTATCGTGTACTAAAAGTTAATATCTTGTAGTATCGAATTTGTTTATTGATTTACAGAGTAAACTTCAAATCTTGAGCAAAGTTTTAAAAAATGGGGAAAATTAATTAATTAAAAACTGTTTGTTTATTCCGCCTAGTCTCTGAAACAACTGGACCGATCTTAACAAAACTTTCACTGCTGATGTTATAAGGAGTTACTTAGCTTACATAACTTAAGAAAAAAAAGTGGTTGAAGCCGCGGGCGTCCGATTTTAAGTCCACAATTATTTCAATTATAATATATTTTTTCTGTAATTATATATATATTTTTCCAAGACATATTGCCAATTAGTTTAAGACAAACCTTCAAAGTTTCGGCACAATCATTTAACGCTATAAAAGCACCCTAATCTTCCGATATAAGCAATATCATGCCGTTTACGTTCCCCAGTCGACGGAAAAACTCTTATTGTACAATAAAAATGTTATGAGGTAATGCTATTCAATGAACTGCTCTGTTATTGAAATCTGCGTTTCGTTTTAAGTAGTCTTTCTTATGGAACGATAATAAACTGTGCTTTATTTCGTACCTTTGTTGTTCTGACGGAATTGTACATTGACTGGCAATTTGTACATAATGCGGTTGGCTTACTCCCACGTTGTGGAGAAATTACCTCATCTAGTAACTCAGTTTGTTTGGTTTTTAAGGTTTTTTATCTTCTCCGTTGCAAGCGTGGTAAAATTTAACGCAATGAGTAGACTAATACTGTGATTTTACTTTATAAGTATCTGAAACATCCAAACCATCTTAGACTATATCCAATCTTTCCATCATTCAATTGTCTCCAAAGGGAATTCTTGCTCTCCGTCCGTCCGCACACTCATAGCTCGAAAACAGTCAGACGATGGTCCTGCTTAATTAGGTGCAAGGGCAACTTTTTGAGACCGGAAGTGTACCGGACTACTCTTTGGAGACAGGAGTGTGTTATTAAGTGTAATGCTCTACCTTTCACAACCTATTTGGAACCCTCTGTTGGAAGTTTACCCAAAGACCTCTAAAAGTGCATAAAATATCTTTTCATAACATTTCACAAATATTGACGGCGTCTTTTAAGCCATCCAATAACTCACTCCCAAACCGCTACACCAATAATACTAGTAATACGCTAAAACGTAGAAAGCCGGTAAAACAACGGTAGTGAATGTACCGATGCAATTCCCTGAAGGATGCGTGCCTCTATTTCCCTGTCTGTGGGTAAAGTCAATATGTCGTCGGAGATGAGTTATTTTTCCATAATTCCGACTGTACACTGCCGGTCGCGCTGAGAATTCCCAAATAAATAATAAATACGCCATCCCATACGAGCTCAGACATGCGAGCACAGAGCAATGCAAACTAAACCATATTTGTTTTAGAATTTAATATTCAGTGATGTGCTTTAGTTGTTCGTTCACTTCCTAGAGTTTTCGATGTTAATATTAAATGACTCGTGTGTATCAGGATAACTATAAAGCCATTTGGTTAAATTTGTTTCCGCAATTTATTTTGTTGCAAAATTATTCAACTATTTCAATAATCACATAATTATTTCACCGGTTAAGGTTATCGACGCGTTAATTCTTCATTTCATAGGTGATAAATGAAAAACGTCATTAGCACCGCAGGTAAACATAAATTTATGACACTGTTTCTATATGAATAGATTCCATATAAAATAGGATTTTATATTTATAACATGAGATTTTAAAGTGTTCTAATAGCAAAAGATTAGATGTAAAACTAATTAGTGTTCATAAGACACAGTGTGCAATTTATGCGTGACGGCCAGACGCGCGTAAATAAAAAATAAACCTAGTTGCATTATTTACATAGCCACTATCCATGTTATTATAAAAAGTGGTATTACGGGTCGGAACTTTTCCTTTGGGAAACCTTTTTCACCTCGCCTTTTATAGTCGCGAACGAGTACCTAATAAATGAATGAAAATGAGTCACACCCTAGTTCACCATCATGAATGATGTAGTCAAAAATATAAGAAATATCTGTAACATGCTTACTCTGTGCTTTGTTTGTTGAAACTCAAGGGAAGCCATGCCACGGAATAACTTTCTAGCAAACTAGTTGCACCCTCAACAGTTGTGTGGTCTCTCATGTCTGCCGGGACCCGCTCGTTGCTTTCTCACCTAAAACTTTCACATTTTAAGACATTTATTTGGTTTCCACGTGGATCCCACAGGACGACGTTGCTAAATTATTAAATTTATCAAACTCGAACGCTTTACTTTAAGAGCTGACGTTCGGTAAAGTGAATCAGAACTTTACTGTTTAAATTTTAAAGATGTATGTCAGATATAAATTAGTTGACACTCTATCAAATCAGTTTCTATCATATAAAAAATATTATATTATTATATCGTTTATTCATTTATATTCTTATTTTATACATTTTTAAATACATTTATAAAAAACACAAATACATTTAAAAATATAAAAAATAGTGACCCACCAGTAGCGGAGTAGAACCCAAACTACCGGTGGTGGAGGCTACAGACTAAGAAACCTCTTAACAATACGGCACGTGTCGAGGATAACAACCTTCTGAATCTGACTCTTGATCCAACAATCTAACGAGAGTCTCTTGAGATGTTGATCGAGACTCTTCGCTATTAATCCGTTTGCCGAAACGACCACCGGGACAATGATCGTCGAGTCTACGTCCCACATGGCGGTTATCTCGTAGGACAAATCGAGGTACTTGCTAAGTTTGTCCTTCTCTGCCTTCACGAGATTCTCGTCATGCGGGACGGCGATATCGACGAGCACTGCCCGACGCTGGGTCCGATCAACCAACACGATATCGGGCCTATTGGCAACAATAGTCCTGTCCGTGATGATTGATCGGTCCCAGTAGAGCAATGCACGACCATTCTCAAGAACTGGCACTGGTGTGTACTTATAGTACGGTACTTCAAACTCAATAAGGCCATATTGAAGAGCAAGTTGCTGGTGGATGATCCTGGCTACTTGATTGTGCCTATGCAAGTACTCGGTGTTAGCAAGATACGAACAACCGGAAATAATATGGCGAAGTGATTCACCAGGACGGTGGCATGCTCGACAAATGTCGACCGTACCGTCCTTCATAATGTATTTCCGATAGTTGTTCGTCTTGATAACCTCATCTGCAATTGCACAGGCAAAACCTTCAGTTTCCCCAAAGAGGTCCCCAAAACGTAGCCAGTTCACCGAAGCGAGCAGGTCTACGTCGGGTCCTGTTAAGACCCGGTAGAACCGCCCGTGTAGCTCCTTACTCTTCCATACGTCCCTACGGTCTTCAGTACCTAGCACCTTTGGTTTACGCCAGTTCTCGTTAGCCAAGGAAAGAGGTGTTAGGCCCTTGTCAACCATCACGACATCGCAATGAATGTCACACCCGTTCTGTAGAAAGTAATCTCTCAGACTGCACACTTCACGGTTGTGGAGGTTCTTGGCATTCAAAAAGCCTCGACCCCCCCACTTCCGCGGAATGTACAGTCTCATGACAGAAGATCGTGGGTGTAACATTCGATGCAATGTCAGTTATTGACGGACTCGCCTATCCAGGGCGTCTAGTTCCGTTTGAGTCCACCTAAGTATGCCAAAGGAGTATAACAATAAAGGTATCACCCAACCGTTGAAAGCCCGCATTTTGTTACCACCGGACAAAGCACTGTTAAGAACTTTTGTCAGGCGGCCAAAAAAACGTTCTTTCACCGATTTCTTAATATCCTCTACCGCTATACCCAATGACTCTGACATACCTAGGTATTTGTATGTTTCGGTCTCGGAGAGAGATCTGAGAGTTATTATCTCAGAAAGTTGTAAATTCGGTGAATTTACAACCTTCCCCCGTTGTACATGCATAACCGCACACTTATCAACACCGAACTCCATCTTAATGGCATTACTAAAAACTTCCGTAGTTTTTAATAATGTCACTAAATCTTGGTGCTTCAATGTGAACAGTTTGAGGTCATCCATGTACATCAGGTGAGATATAACCTCACCCCCTCTACGAAACCGATAGCCTAGCCCTGAATCCTTCAGCAATGTGCTAAGTGGATTCAGTGCTAAACAAAACCACAATGGACTCAAACTGTCGCCCTGGAATATACCACGCTCGATCCTTATCAAGCCTTGCGGGTCAGAGGCGTGCCCACCACTACCTGGTTGACGAAGGACTGTGGTCCACTGCCCCATACACGAGACTAAGAAGGATTTAAGGGTCGGATTAATTTTATACAACTCTAAAATCCTCCTCAGCCATGAATGAGGCACCGAATCATAGGCCTTCTTGTAGTCAATCCAGGCAGTAGAGAGGGCGCCCCTACTCCGCTTGACTTGTTGGCTAATGGCCATATCAATGAGGAGTAGCTCCTTAGTGCCACGAGACCCAGCCCTACATCCATTCTGAGCGTTATCTAAGATATTATTAGATACTATGTGCGAGTTTATTTTACTTCTCAGAATAGATGTAAGGAGCTTGTAGATGGTAGGTAAGCAAGTGATGGGTCTATAGTTTTTAGGTTCCGTGGTACTACCTGATTTATGGAGCAGGAAGGTGATGCCAGTGGTCATGAAAGCGGGTAAGGAACCAGACTCGAGGGCTTCTTGATACTGTGTTGCCAAGCGTTCATGCGAGCTCTGAACCCACTTTATCCAAAAGTTGTGCAATCCATCCGGCCCAGGACTCTTCCAGTTCGGGGCCGTACGAATTGCACAACTAACGTCTTCGTAGTCTATGGTAATAGACTCCATGGGTTCGATGGTATTGCATTCACTTATTATTATTATTATTATTCATTGACCAAAACATTATAATACGTATGCGTATTAATATTAATAATTATTATACGCCTGGTCTTAAAGTATCCGTCTGCCTTACCTTTTGAGGAGACATGCGTAGGTACAGAAGACGATACGAAGAGATAAGACCGCAACATACGTAGATACAATATTTTTTGAAAAACTAGACTATTATCCATACATATTATTTCCGAAACTATGAAAGGTAAACGCTCTCGACATAGTCCCACGTGAGTCAGTAAGCCCCATTGTATCGCTCACTAAGCTGCTAGATCCCAACTAATGGTCACTATACATTTTGTTTATTTCTACCACAGTTACGTGTAGTAGGTACGTAAACTTTTATGAAATTAACAAATTATGAAGTTGCAATACTTTACGAAAAGCTTGACCAGTTTCATAGTAAAGTGTACTGCTAACTTATGTGATATTGTAATGAAATTATAGTTTCTATGCCTTTATAAAAAATAGATACACGACAGTTCATTCGTAAAATGTCAGAGGGATGCCCCCTCTAACACAATATCAATTGGCGGACTTGGATTTTTGCGTAGCGCGTGGGTGGTAGCCCAAACGCTCAATTGCAATACCGAACAACGTTTCCTTGTCCCGCGAACTAGTTCAGAGTAACTAGTTCTTCTGTCTGCGGGAAAAATCAAGCATTACCTTGACATTGGCGAAATCATTGATGAACAACATGGAGCCACGTTTTTAAAAAAAGAAGAAGAAGAAGAATATTAATTGGCGGATTTTAAGTGCTAAAATTAAGTCATAACCTGGTATTAAGTAATTTCTATTACTTTTAACTTTTAAATCAACAAGCACACTTAACAAATTTATTTTCTCTGCACAAATATACCTGTATATTTAAACGTAGACATGCAATAAACGTCCTCAACTATCTGTTAAAACGGTAACTAAACGAATAATGTCGTATGAAATGCAGACTGCAGTAAAATACACGTGTTGCATTGATGATAGCTCGTTCACGAATGGCCGCGTCCGGCCGTTGCACGTAAATTGTACAATGTGCCTATTGAGGGTAGACGGACAAAACCCGAACTACCGTAAAATGGGACGCTGTAATTTGTACATTGCGGGCCAGGCTACACTGTGAGAAATTGCTATCTGCGTTATATAGGTCACATCTGAGATCGTTACGACACAGAATGGCATTTACACCATCCTATTAAGTATGTGTTTCGTTTCCAGAGATTATCTCTTTACCAGGATAGACAGTTTAGTTTGAATTTCATTTATTACCAGCATAAATTTATGTGAAAATACTGTACGGTAAAGGGATTGAATTATTAAGGGTCAGTTCTTAAAAGAGACGGGAATTTTTAATGACTCAAGAAATAATTTAAAATTACGGCCCCAAAATCCTGATGTGGCCTTTTACAGTCGCATTATCAATATAATATTAAGTTCAACGTATGTTAGTATCTATTAATATTAAATAATGTAGATTTTAATGTAGATTTCATCTTGTGAAAAGATGGCGTTCTGACGATGCGGACGAATTAAAGATTGTCAACAGATTTATTACTCGCTCCAGTGAACTCGGCCCCAAAGGGAGATGTTACCTACCTACCTATATAATATACAGAGCGTGCTGTTCTACTGGGTATTTTTGAGAGGAAATAAATTAGGAAAACTTGGAAATTACTTTAAGATTTCCCAACACATTGTGTTTTTCTATTTGTGCTAAGGAAACATAATTGAAAGATATTGTGACAGTGTATGTATATGTGGTTTAGATTTTACAATTACTGTCGACATAAACTAAACTATAGAACACAATACCGGGATATATTTTAGATTTTTTTTCACTTTCAAGTTAGGTACTTCTAAAAAAACTATCGTCATCTCAAAGTGAAGGTACCTAATGTGACAGTGAGCATACAAATTGCTGAAGAAATAAGAAAATAAGACCTAAAAATAAATAAGTGTATAACTTTAACAGTTAAACAATCACTATGGGTCAAAAAATAATCTTTTATAACTTATATACTTCTGAACATAAAAACAATAGTGCAGAATCGAATATGATATAGTATTTTTGTTGGTCGTGCGGTTGTTCTCCTAATAGGGAATGAACTTCAGACAAGAATTCAAGGTCTGAGGGTTCTCGAGGACGACGGGGGCGGTGTGAGAGGGGGACGGAAGGTATTTGAGATACTTACTTGGCAGTAGGGCGAGATTACAGATGGCAAGATAAGCCTCGAATTAGATACAACGAATATTGTATGAAGTTGTAAAGATATTAAGCTCCTTGTAAATTATCTTTGAGAATAAAATATGAGGAAGATTTGCAAAAGCTGTTTACAAATTTTATTCTGTTAATTATAAAGCAATATGAAATATACCTACTTCCGTTGTTAACACTTTTAATATTGGCCGTTGGAATTTAGGAATCGGATTTCGGAAAACAGAATGGTTACCTATTTATTTTTTGTTGTATGTAGAGCCCAGTAACGGCTAATGGGATTCCCCCTATTACATGGCAAAATGTGGGAGTGTAACACACTTCTGCCTACCCGTCCAGGAATAAAGATGTGGTTATATTTTTTTTTTTTTTTTTTTTTTATTTAAACTTTTATTTCAGGCAACTTAGACTAGTTACAGATCTTATAAACTAATCTACGGCCCATAGATATATACCTTAAAACTAAGAATACATAATAATATAAATATTGATTAGGCATCAAGGCCCATAATAATAAATACCTAAACCTAAAATACATATCTATACATAAAACTTAAATCTATGTCGACACATTCCTTTGTGCCTTTTGTTCGGCGTTGTCTCTCGGCCTGCCCCGGAACCGCCGGAACACCACACCCCTCGGCCACAAGTCTTCTTTGGTGAAGGTTTCCAGAGCCGTCGACGGCACACGCACCACGAACGACTTGAAGTTCACGTTGTGACGCGACTCCAAAGGCTCCATCCTCACGACGTACTTGGTCTTGGCTGTGATGTACTCCACGATGTCCTTGGTCTTTGTGGAGTGATGCAGGCGCGAGACATACAGCAGCGTGGTGGGTACAGCAGGTCTCAACAGGAAGTTGGGCCCTGTGGGTGCAGTACCACACTTGTTTCGGCAGGGTTGAGTCCTGCGTTTCTTCTGGACTCTAAGAAATCCATCAGTATCCGGATCCAGATGTTTAGCGGCGGGCAAACTCGCGGCAGCCGCATAGCTAACTCGTGGAGGTGACGTCAACGTGACACGTGCCTGCGCAGCGGGGATCGTGGCGGGGCGCGCGGGGACAATGGGGTCACTGCGCGACGATGCAACTGCCAGCGACGAAGTTTCAGATTTCGCTGAATCAGTCGTCGCCGGTGAACGTACTAATGCTTCATGTTTGTTGATATTGTTTGAAGCCTTGCTTGACCTCGATACCGATGTGGCATCCCGTAACTCTCTTACCTCGTTACGTAGGTCGGTGATGGTGGATTGTGAGGCTTCAAACTTGAGCATCACATCGGCCAGACTTGCCTTAAGAGACACTATGTCTTTTAGGAGTCTGGTGACGTCGACGTGGTCAAACGTGACCGGGGGTAGTCGCCCCAACCTTTTAGCCACGAAAGTGGGCACGTCATCGGGGTCGGTCACCTTCAGCACGCTGATGATGTCCTGAAGGCTTCGGGCTCCTTTTTCATCTCTCCGGCGAGACGGCATTCGGTCACTTTTGTTCAGTGACGCGTACAGCAGCTCCTTGGCACTGCGAATCTCCTCTTCCATGAAGTTTGAAGTACAGATCTGCATGACGCTGACTTCATCCATCACATCCAACTGGTACTGCAGGAATGCCAGCAGCTCATTCGCTATGAGATTTGCGCTCATAGTGAATATAGGGCGGTGTAGCGAGCGCCACACAATACGTAAACAATAACTTGTGCCGTAGCCTTAACACGTCCGCACTGTAACGCGCATGATGCAAGACTGATATATGTATGTACCTATGTATGTTGTATTTTTGACGACTCATGGTGAGACCTACTTGTACGTGTTTGAGTTTTTTTCCCATGTTATCAGTAGTCTAATTTCGACGACGATACAGTCATCGTACCGTATTTCATCAGAAACAGATTTTGTAAAATTTGTAGCGATTGTAGGTGGGGTTGTATCTAATGATTAGACGCGATTGATATAAGTTCGTTCTTAACATAGATCCTATTGCGATTTCTGGTTACTCTTGGTTTCACTTAAAGCTACGTATAGCTATGAATGAACACCTTATTTAGATTAAGTCATATTCTTATAAAAACGAACGTTTATTATCCTCCAAGGTTACATAGTCACGTTAAGTCACTTAACATTTAATTAGACGAGCTAAAAATGCGCAGCGGTGTGCCAACAACTGAATTATAAAAGGCAAAACGAATACCTATACACGGAGCTTACCTTGGCGGTAGATTTCTTAGAGGCTTACGGTTCGGGGGGAATGAGGGAGCATCTTGCCCGAGGCTGCATCCAAACACAAAAACATCCAACCCCCAGATGTTCTTAAATCTCAATTAAGGTTAAAACCGTGTCTCGGGGCCTCACGTACACTGAATTAAATTAATGGCTTCACATATTGCAACTGTTGTGCCCGCTACGGAATTAATTGTGCCTTTTTTGGTTTTTTTTCTTTACAGGTTAAATGTTTTATTACTGAATTGTTTGTTTATTTAGAGGCAAGTGGGAGGAATCGCCATTTGTACTAATCATTGGGTTTTAGTAATTTACGATACGCTCTTTATTAAGATGAGATCAGGATATTGGCAATTTGTTTTCTAGAGTAAGGAACATACAAATTGTTTTAGATTATATTAGAAGCCGTGGACTTATTATTTGTAAGTACCTATTAGCAAATTAAGCTGCTAGGAACCATTGACGTGGTTCACGTGACATAATTTAGTTATTTAAGCGGTTAAATTATACATATTTGAAGGTAAGTAAATGGCGTGACATAAAAACCATGAGGTATGTAGACAAAAGCTCATAATTATTTTGTCATTAATAAGAATAATCTAGCAAAATGCTACGTTGCCGTTCCGAGCATTATTATAACTGATGATGTACGTATCAGTTGATACTAAACACTAAAGCTGATTTAATCCTGCCTTTACATGTCAAGCTAGTTTATAACTCCAAAACAACATGGATTTGGTTTATCTCATTAGCGTTAATAGCGAAGCCTTCAAGTAGGCTATTCATGACTAGAGCTTCATTGTTCAAGGAAAAACTTTGTACGATAAACACACGCACGATCACGTCTTAACAGACAGGGACGTAAAAGACCCATATTTCGCCAGTCACTATATTGGTTTCACTTAATAGGTGGTAAAACTACTGTCGGTACCGGTCCATTTGTCAGCAAGTGGACCGCGTGAAGGTGTAGCGCCCATACAATGAAAATTTTTTTCTGAGACCATGAATACCATTTTTCGATGTACTGAATGTCTTGTGGTAGAATGAATTATTACCGAAATATACCGCTTAAATAGAGACGTGTTGTATTGATGTCTGTCTGTCTGAAGACATCAAGACAACACGTCTCTATGCCCGAAGGGTAGGTATATTATACACCTACAATTTGCCAGTAATTTTTTTGGTCCCACATAACAAGGGGCAAGTCTATTGCCGATACCGGGTAGTA
Organism: Nudaria mundana; assembly: GCA_963556515.1. Lineage (NCBI taxonomy): Eukaryota > Metazoa > Arthropoda > Insecta > Lepidoptera > Erebidae > Nudaria > Nudaria mundana. Next base: position 8,320,961 of record OY748301.1, read on the forward strand.
TAGAAAATACCACTAACATACCACAAAATACAATTTCAGATTTCAGTTGCAGCGTCAAAAATCTCTAATCTTTTTGGTCTCATAGTAAATGGTATTGTCGTCTGATGGTAAATATGGTAGAAATTCAATGAGTAGTATAACAGGACAGGTAAAATATTGACTCCTTTCACAGTCGCAAGAAATGCTAATACTGTTATAATTAGTTAATTACTTTACACGTAGTGAGAGACGTTTGCGTGTACAGACCAGACGCTTTACTATATTCAAATCTACTTCGAAACTCTCCTGGCATAACACCAAAATGACTTTATAACGTAATATTGTAGCAACAGAGTGGAGTACAAACTTCAACTATTTACCTAGTGTACAAGTTTCGCGTGCCGACCGGATGCCTCGAGCGTGTTCCCTACATTAAAATACAGGATAATCTGTATGCTGTTCGTCAAATTTCTCAACAAATCCGACAAGCTGCCGTTGCTATGACAACGGGCCCTTGAAGTAGAACCCCACAGTGAAAAGTCAAAGCGTAAGACGAAATAATGACGCCACGAAATATGAAAGCTCGCTACGTGACATCCATGTTGTCACAAAATATATATTTTGGAGTATCAGCCATTGTCCGTTTGTTTATGGATTCCTGTCGTATGGTTACAAGGTTGACTGAGCAGGGTTGGAAAAGTCAGAGAAAATGAATTAGTTGTTCCCTTAGTTGTTAGAAATAATGTTTATAACATACTATATATATATATATATATATATATATATATAGTTGTGTGTATAGATTACGACTGCACGTGGTGAAATTTTTGACGATAGTTTTACGTGAAAAGGTGGCCATTGCTGGGTCGGACAAGCCAAATTGATTTCGAATTAGAATTACTGACTCCTAACACAAGCAATTTTATTTTAAGCGGAGGGGTTAACGGGAATGGAATAAACAAAAAAAATCTAGTTTCTTTAAAAAACATCGGGTAAGCGTAGCTCTACCACCTATGACCTATTACATAAGGTCACTAAAGTTGACAAATTATGGGCCTCCACTGCTTCATAAACTAACATCATAATAGCAAAAGTTTGAATGTCGAATATTCTTTCACGGCGAAAACTACTGTACGGCATTTCATTTAACTTAACAATAATATAGCTCATAGATCAGAATACCACAAGGCTACTTTTGTGTGTTCTTATGAGAATCGGGAATCAGATAACTGAGCCAATCCACGGAAATCGGCTAGTATTATACACCTATATTCAAAATCAATATTCGCCAATTAGTGTCTCTAATGAACTAGTAGTGTAACGTTGTAATAATATACGAGTAGGTACATTTCGATATTCCAAACATTTGGTTTTGCAAAGGGCGCCGGCATGCGGCATTGCAATGCGGTCACCACACATTCTGTTATGCACAATGCAATTTACCGGCCAAATTAAATGGTTCATTAGTGGACAGTCAATCCACGTCATAGATATAGTAAATATTTATTGGTTTGTATTCTGAATATTGAACATACTAGTTTTATTCAAAGTCCATATTCCTATATATTACCCTACTAGGGTTGTCAGATGTAGAACCAATAAAATAAGTGGGGAAAAGCGTTCGTATTACATATAATATGAGTCTGACTACTGTACATACTACAAGTAGTTAGTAACTGATGTTCATATAAAAGCAAAGATAGAAACGCCCCGAAGATTTTTACCACGACTTCAGTCTGATCTGTTTATCGAATATATCTATTTGAAATCAGTCCAGCCTTCTGTGCCTGTAATACCTACACAAACAATTTAACAATTTTATAGTATACTAGTGGTCGCCCGCGACTTCGTCCGCGTGGTAATTTGGATTGGTTCCCGTTTCCGTCGCAGCGCGTCATATTTTGAACAATTCACACAATATCTTTATAAATTGTAGCCTATGTGTTATTCTGATGTATAAGCTATATTAATGTAAAGTTTCATTAAAATCCATTAAGTAGTTTTTACGTGAAAGTTTAACAAACATCCATCATCAACATACATACTTACATACACACAAACTTTCGCGTTTATAATATTAGTAGGTTAAAAATCAGCTGCATAAAAGGCGTGATTACAGTAAAGTCCGTACACTCATTATTATTTAAACGTACAAATAAAATATTCGAAATTCGTTTATATTTTTCATAACGAATGGGCGCATTTTAAAAGCCTTATTACTGGGTGCTTGACATCCGCCTCTAGGTTATAAATTATCGATGTGCCTGAAATTCATGTTTGGACACTTCTGATATCAATAAAATAAAACACTATTAGGCAGATAGTTAATAGGTCTTTCATGTATTTATCCTTTATTTATCTATACCTACTAAATAAAGAGGAAAGATTTAATTGTTTGTTGTTTGAATTGTATTCGTTCCGTAACTACTGAACTGATTTTTAAAATTCTTTCACTGATATGTAGCTATGTTATCCCTGAGTAACTTTTTATAGCGGTAGTATTCCCACGGGAATTAGGAACGGCTTTATCAATATATCTAGGGCCCAAGTCATCCTTACTTGGAGGCTCTAAAAAATATGACAGTACTTGGAAATGACAATAAGCTCGCCCTATATTACGTGAGACCGAAGAGACCAACCTGCCCCCATACCAAGCTTCTACCTACTAACCTAACTACCATCCAGAATGTATGTAATTGAAATGAAAATATATTGTCAAATAATAATTCATCTTCGTTTATTTTCATTATTTATAGCGTATATAGTTGACACCTAAAAATATGCGTATTCCATTAACTACGGCGCATATTGGGTTCAATAATGGTCCAATAAGTCAGCGCCACTCAAATCGATATGCTGTTTACTTTTTAACTACTAATTGAATTGGGTTTGTACTTACACAGGTCTCGTTCAAATTAATTAAACTCATTCGACGCTTGGAAGCCACTCGGCGTACTTCGGCATTCGCTTTATTGGTAATAAACATTGTGATGTATAAATATATACCTATAAGACGCAACTATGTCTCCTAATATTTCTCACTAGTGGTCGCCCGCGACTTCGTCCGCGTGGTAATTTGGATTTTTTCCCGTTCCCGTCGCGCCGCGTCATATTTTCAACAATTCACACAATATCTTTATAAATTGTAGCCTATGTGTTATTCTGATGTATAAGCTATATTATTGTAAAGTTTCATTAAAATCCGTTCAGTAGTTTTTACGTGAAAGAGTAACAAACATCCATACATACATACATACTTACATACTTACATACTTACATACCTACATACTTACATACTCACAAACTTTCGCGTTTATAATATGAATAAGGATATATACTCGGACTCAGTATGTTTGCTGTGACTTGTTGCATTTGAAATATTACCTAGAGTTCTAGACTGCCCAGGTAAAGTTCAACCTTTATCATCATACACTCCCTCCATCACGAAGAGTGCTATGTTATTTCTAAAAAGTCTATAAAATACTTTATAGACGTATGTGCGAGAAGGAATCCACAGTGCACGTATTGTTGTTTTGTGACAATAAATAAACCGTAAAATTTTATTTTACAGCTGTAAATGAAAGAAGCTAACGAAATTACATTCAATTACGGCACTGTACCCGCAGCATTCCACCGTCGCAATAAAGGCCGCAAAGTAACGTTCCTCGCGTAAATTTTTCGGACATAAAACTCTGTAAAAGTGAAGTTAGTGAGATGTAGAGCGACAATAAATGTTTATAGAGGTTGGAACGCACCCTGACTTTAGGGTAGCTGTGCTACAGTACAGAAACACAGTATCCTGTCTCTATACAAAACGGGCATTCCACAGGTTTATTGTCGAAATAGCAGTGCTAGTTTTTCTGTGACAAGCGAAATATCAATCAAAATGTCCCCGTCGATAACAAATACCTATTTATTATAAAGTTATTTTCCTATCCTGTCCTTGTGAGTTGAAACATCGCTCCCCTTGCCCCTCTCAATTAAGTTTGTGTAGAATAAAAATAAAAAATCTTCCGGCGGTTCCTCGTTCGTAGAACAAACACGAATGAGGCAAATTAAGTGAGCAAAATAACGTACCCTTAAATTAGGTCACGCAAGCAAAGTGAGTCTGAGGGCTCTCCTGTCTTGTTACAGAAACCAAGTATCGCCGCCGCGGTTAATGTAATATCTGTTTTTTAATTTTTAATTTTTCTTTACTTTGATATAGTCGAAATTGTAGAAAGCTTTCTTTTGTGCGTCATTTGTTTCGACACAAAAATTTTAAGCTTTTACTTGTTTCGTATTTTACCCAGATTATTACACTTTTCTTTTGTAAAGTTTTCTGGTTGGATGAGTTTGTTTTTGAAAAAAATACTTTTTGACTTACTGTACTTTGCATCTGTAGAGATGAGTTCCTTTGCAAACTTGTAGGGAACACACTTCTCACTCCGCTTTATTTCACTAAGCAGTTCATACAATAATTATATCAATATTATCTTCATGACAATCCCAAAACACCTTTGTAATCTCATCCCAAAGGTATAATCCTCTACTCCAAATTAGTTGTCACATTATGTCATCACCTCTCAGTTTTACTAACGCCCACGTGTCAATGGTCCCTACAAAGGTATAATTTGATGCGATGTGTTGTTGTGTCTGCTTTGTAATTAGGTACAACCAATTTATGCCTTTTATTGTTTATGGGTTTAGTTGCTACTTCAAATTCCTGCATAACTCTTTGTCTAAAAAAATATTATCCCGACGACATATACCTTATATTGCTTTAAATCAGTATAAAAATACTTATTTAATACATAAATTACATTTATCTTTATATGGTGGCAGAAATTACCCACTAACGTAACCAATTTTCTTACCTTTGACAAAATCACAGCCTCTTACCAATTACGTAACATTACCCAAAGGGGGCACGTGGTGCGAATACTTCCTAACATATGCGGGAACACATTTCTGCATTCTTAACCATGTTACTGAGCATTACGGTACATTTTGGTGTATACATTTTGCCGCAACCAAAAGGCGAACGTCAAGCGAGGTATAAAACACACATTGAGGGTGAATGTAGGCCCATGATAGGCGCTTGTGAGAGATCTGGGACCGCATGTGCTCGTGTCTGCGGTTCCTGTTACTGGTAAAACGAGTCTCGAGACGAGAGAACAAATTAGAAAATCTTTTAGAGAATAATTTAGAGAACCCGCTGTATTTTGTGCCGCTCTGTGTCGCGGTTCGTTTCGCGAGTTTATAGGTAAGGCGATGAAACTTTGTGAGTGTTCATTTGAAGTTCTCATGCAGTGCTTCTATAAACTTTCAATAAAATAATGTTACAAATCAACTAGTGATTTGTAACATTATATTATAATATGTGGAATTTCCGATTTAAATAAATAAACAACAACGTTGACGCTTTGAAGCAATTTTGCTAATAAATTTATATTAATCTAACTTGCTAGTTCTATGTGAAGTACCTACCTTCTATTTTTAACCCCCGACGGAAACCCGTGTGTGTGTGTGTGTGTGTCTGTGGCATCGTAGCTCCCAAACGGATGAACCGATTTTGATTCTGTTTCTTTTGTTTGAAAGATGGGTTAGGGGAGAGTGTTCTTAGCTATGTTTTATAAAAATCGGTTAAGCCATTTCAAAGATATGAGGGGTGAAAGTGGTGATGAAAAATTTCATGTATTCAAATATACCCATATTGGGTATCAAATGAAAGGTCATAACTTATACATCGCGATACCGCAAGTTTTATGAAAATCGGTTTAGCCATTCGAAAGATATCAGGAGTGGAATGTATTTCTAATTCTGTAACCACACTCCGCGCAATTCGTATTAGCTCTGAATAATTGTTGATAGACTAAACGTATGTTGATATTAAATAATGAATTATGTGAGTCGGGGGTTTTTTAAATTTTTTATTTAATTTACTTGTTAATATACTCGTGGAAACATGTTTTATGGGTTAAGACGTTTTGTATTGTATATATTGACGTGTGTGTAGGTATTGTACGGTAAAGAACCAACCACGACGGCCACGGTTACTTCCTTTGCAACGAACATTTTCTTTGACAGTACACCCTTTAAAATTTTTAATTAACCACAACCCTGACTGTTGGTATTTCCATACATTCGGAAATATTTACCACCATCCACGTGTTTCTTACGTGAACGCAAATTCAGGTTTAAATTCTATAATTGAGATAAGATGTTATTAAGATTTTAATGAACATGTTTTACTGGTATGAGCAAATGCCTATTAGCCTAAAATGTTGTTCTTATGACGAATTAAAGCTTCCAACCATATTACGAGTATCTGTATTTAAAATTTGCAAGTGTAAAAAGGTTGTAAGTAGATACTTAACTTAAGACACGTACCTATAATAATACAAACATACTGTCACGCATCTTTCCTGGCATTCTTCTTTCACTTCTTCCGCTTTTATAACTATTATATTTCAAAATAATAATGTTTTCATTACTTCAACAGTTACTTAAGTTGTGAAAATTTTGTTAAGTGATTTGTACGTGAGGGAGTAACAATGAGGTATACCTACCTACTGTATCAGCAGCAATCCAAACATCGATCCAACTTTCCTCGTCAAACTTTCCCGGAGCGATCATATTTTCGTATTTTTCTTGAAAAGCCACGAAGCGTGAACATTTTAAATGTATTCCATAAATCAGGATATACAAAAATAGTTGCTTAAGAATTTGTCGAGAACTCGGTGAACGATTAACAAATGTATTCACAACTCCGTTAACGTTACAGACTCGTCTTAAATTAATAAAGTTTGGGATTGCGTGGAGGCGAGAGCATACGCGCGGATGTAACCGAAGTAATGTAGCTCGCGGTGGGTCCGTCCTATCCTACTACAATATTGACACAAATCCCTTAACTTATAAAATCGTGCTTCCGTCCTCAATGTAGGCAATATGGGATTTCCGTCGTCATTTTGATGTAGAGCCTGGGGCGGCGCGCGAGGGTGTACTGTTTACGCGGGGGACACCTGGCTACTCCTCGCTGTTTGCTGATCGATATGTGCCCACTTTTGTGGATCACTCCTAACACAGTTAATGTAACCAAACCAAAATTTACTTTACTTTTTGTACGACTAGAACCTGCGCCTAAACTCGACGATTTCCATTCACTGACGTGATTTACCAATACGTTTGTATTTGCTACAGCTATAACGAGAAGTGTCCGGGAGAGGCGCACTCCTAATCCCCAATTTGGGGTGAAGTTGCGCTCGAAACGGAATTGTGGAAACAGAAAAATATTTGTCTGACAACACTGTGCAATTGTACTGACTAGCGATATCACGTACTGTTTTATTTCTCAGGTTATGACAATTGCATGTTGTTGGATTTTTACGCTACGGGTTTATGTTCGCCATTAAGCTGGACACGTGAACGAAGCGTGTTGTTGCACGATATTATATTCTCCATGATGAATTGAAAACGTGTAGATAAGAAAGGAAATATAGAAAGGAAGAGACAAACAATCATTATATTTAATATCCAGGAATCATTCAGGGGCTCGTGGTCTAGGGGGCTCGTGGCCACATCGAGTCAGACCGGTCTTAGGATGGGTGACCATTTCTTAAGACATTGAGACCTTTCCGTGTCTCGGTGAGCACGTTAAGCCGTCGGTCCCGGTCGTGATACAAACATCTATGGCAGTCGTTAGGGGTAGTTGGAGCCCTGAATCAAAAATCTGACCGGTCTAACCACAGAACTTCGATATCGCCCATTGGTCAGATGGCAGCCGCTTTGCGGAAAATATCAAAGTTCAGCTGAATCGCAGTTAGACTGGAAAGCCGACCCAAACCGCGCTGGGAAAAAGGTTCGGTGGATGGTGACGATCCAGGAATCATTGAGGGTTAAATAGTTGCCACAACAGGCATGCTTTAAAACAAAAGATTTTATAATTACGTCATTAGTCACTATTTGATATTTTAACACTGTGGCAAGCATTGTGAAATCAGGTGTCCACGACCATGGACATGACGAATGTACTTTGTCATATTAACGGAAGGCCAACGCATGAAGTGGAATTCATAAATACGTAAATATTAAATTTGCATTTCATTTTAAGTTAAAAACGCTTCCAGACTAAACAACTGTTAGTATCAAAATAGTGCACTAAGTAAGCTTATGAGCATGCAGTCTGAGGTTTACTTTGTAACTTTGTGAATATCTACGAAAGCCCCAGTTGCTCTTATGGGGGTGTTATGATACCGCTTCTGAACGGACCTATAATGTTATTGGCGCTTAACGACTTTTGTCTCCTAACATCGGTATTATAGTATGGAAGTCTATATTTTGAAATGAACTCTCTTGCACACTTCCACAATTCTTTTTATTTTATAAACCCTTACCGGTTTCACCGTCTGGCATCATCAAGGGATGAGTTTATTTCAAAATGTATAGGTAAATACATGGGGCACACTAAAAGTTTTGCACTTCTAGCTAATCGGAACTATTTGAATTTCGAATGTTATATTTTTTTAAACGTTGCAACCTTCTTAGTAATAAAAAAAAGTAATTGGCGGGAAATCATTTGTCAATTGTTTTTTATCACACATCAGTTCTGCGTATGCAACGAAAATGGAATTAAGTCGAAAAGATTTTAGAGCGATGATTTTTTATGATTTTAAAAGTTCTCTCTCTCCGCAAGACTGTGCCGCTTGTCTTTGATTGATTGATGATGATTTGCTGAATTTGAGAGAGGTCCAGTTTCTTTACATGACGAATTTCGTGAAGGGCGGCCTTCAACTGCCGTCAACGAAAATAATGTGGCTACTATTAAGCGGTTAATTGAAGAAAACCCACGGATTACCTATGAGACAATTCGAGGACTATTGGGGATTGGTATGAGTCAAATCTAGAAAATTTTACACGAAGAATTGAAAGTTCGGAAACTTTGTTGTCGTTGGATCCCTCATGAACTGACAGCGGAGCAGAAGCGGGCTCGCGTGGAATGGTGCTCACAGATGCTACTGAAGTACGACCACGGACATTCTAATGCTGTTTATGACATTTTCACAGGAGACGAAACGTGGATTTATTGTTTTGAACTCGAAAAAAAACAGCAATCTTGTGAATGGTTGTTTGAAAATGAGAACAAGCCAACAAAAGTGAGGCAGGCGAGAAACGTTGATAAAAAAATGATCGCGTGTTTTTTCTCATCTACGGGTCCCATCTGTACAATTCCACTTGAAGATCAAAAGAGTGTTAATGCCGAGTGGTATTCTACCATTTGTTTACCCAGGGTGTTAGAAAAAGTTCGCGAAAGACGACCCAAAAGCCGCGTTCTCCTACATCATGACAACGCTTCTTCACACGCGGCCAACAAAACAAAGTCATTTTTAGCTTCCGAAAATGTACAACTCGTCACCCATCCTGCGCATAGCCCCGACCTAGCACCATGTGATTTCTGTATTTTCCCCAAAATCAAAGATTTGATGAGAGGTTTCACTTTTACCAACTCCGAAGAGGCAGTGATAGCGTTCAATCAGCACGTAGATAACATGCCTTTAGATCTGTGGTCCTTCTGTTTAAAAAAAAAATTCGATCGCATGAAAAAATGTTGAAAATGTAAAGGAGAGTATTTTGAAAAGCAATAAACATAATATTTTGGTTTTAACACGTTGTTTTTTTAAGTTACGCAAAACTTATAGTGTGACCTACGTATAAGTTTCACCAAGTGCCGACAATCGAAAGCATAAAGTATTGATGTGTATTAATCGAATAGTATGAATCGACATTGCTTTTATTACTTTTACATTCATACCTATGAATGCCCGCGGCGCCTGTGTGGTATAGTTTTCTCGTATCAGATCCCTATAGCCACATATTACCGGGTAAAAAGGTTAAAGTTTAATATATCTCTGTGACAAATTTCATAATGATCCGTCCTGTCGTTTTGGTGCCCAAACAAATAATAACTAAAATGAAATGAAATAGAATTTAATTCCTATACATTCTTTATGGTTTTTAATTTATAATAAAATAGTAATAATAAATCAAGAATTGATGCCTCATGTTTTTTTTAAATGTACCTAATACATATCTAGTGTAAATACCAGGTGTTAACAGAAAATCCTAGGTTCTAAATTCAAAGAAATATTTACCTATAAAATTTTCTGCGCAATTTAATTCCTTCTATATTCTTCCCGGTTTACTTCACCAGGCGGTAGCAGTCGTCTGAGGCACTTAATGCCTTTACGCCGTGTTCCCAGATTGAGTCCACCGCAATTTAACTGGATCGCTTTACACCGAGCACTGCCTTAAAGAGCCGTTCGCTTTTATATCCTAATGACCCTATAAAATGTCCCGTTGTTAAGAGGTTTTTATTGGTTAGTACCTAAGTAAGTGATTCGGAAAATAAACAATAATAATAAATGTACTTAATCCAAATGAGACTTTGATATTAAAATGATTTTATGATAGTGATATTATTTGTTTAACATAATTTTATGTAGCTGTACATTGCCACAAATGTAAGGAAATAATACTGGTTTGAATTTTAGATCTAGTAATCTTAAATATAACACACACACACACCGTCTAGCCCAAGGTAAAAAGCTAATCTAGACAATGGATAAATATACTTACTTAATTATTTTTAAATGTATACGTACGTATTTTTAGAAGATACCCATACTGCGAAACATACATTAGGTATTTGTGGATCACACAAATATATGATTCGACCCGAAAATCAAAACCGAGACTCCGATGTCGAAAGCAGATCCACTACCGACCACAATACCGAAACAGATATAGCATTGAATCTAGTCATTCGTATGCTGTTGAGGTTTTGGTTTGAAACAATAATCTTGATAAAATAAACTCGTCAAACGTTAACAAAAACTGACTTCAAATTACCGGAAAGAGACCAAATAACTGTCGCAATGGGGCTAAGTTGAAATGGGACCACTCGGCAAGCAGTAGCTTTCAATTAAAAAAATCAAAATCGGTTTACTCAGTTGAAAAATATGAGTTAACAAAAAAATGACACTTACATTCGAAATCAGAACCTCCTCTTTTATGTGAAGTCGTTTAAAATGAATCTCCCTTCACGAAGTCAGTTTGATTGTTGGAAAGCTTTACAAATAGTTCAATGGCGAGGTTATTGAAAACCTAAAGAAGAACACCGAAACACAAAAGTTGAACTTGTTGCACCGACGAGAAAGCTAATAAATGTTTCCCGAGGCGAATATAAGAGGCGAACCAGTGGCAAAGTGTGACATTAAACTTGGGCATAAAGTGAGCGTGCAATATCGAGTTAGCGAGTTTCACAGACCAAACAAGACGGCATCGGACTTCCTGGCGTAAACTACTTAAATCTTGACGCGTCTTGTGCCCGGCGTCTGCTTCAGGCGTTGTAATAAACTTACCTCACCATAGCTGAGCATGTGGCTAAACATTTTCATGCTACTATAACCCTTATATGAAAGGATTGAAATTGAAATTCGTACATGATATAATATTTCTGTTACGGGGCATGGTATAGTAGGATTAGAGAGAGATGTATCCGTGTACTTTCAACAGATAACGCACTGTGTTGTGGAGTGCCTTGTTCGGTTGATTGACATTACGTTCAGTGGCTTTTAGCTGCAAACGTGGACACGCGTTGAAGTATTCCGACACACACAAGGAACTGCTTTGAAGTGCCATTTCATTGTGGTGTTCGTCCGAAAATACAGATGTTGGTTGATAGTATTTGCGGTATAGAGTACTAGACAAAGTGTTGTTATGCCTAATCCATTTATCTAAGCTGGAACTTGGAATATATAGTTAAATTTATATAGGCTTTAGAGTTGCAAATGTATTTATGGCGGGTACATTTTATAATTTGTTTACGCACTTTCCTATCCTTAAACACTGAACGTAAATTGTTTAAGATAGGTACCTAAAAATAACAATCATACAAAACTGAAGTAGAATTATAAACCCGTTCAGATAAAGACAAGACTTTTTATTGTACATGGTACGCATTGTACGCAATTGACAGCTAGTAAAGATGAAGTTTCTTATATCTTACATGGCCAATCAGCTACATGTAAACCACCGAAAATACAATCCTTATAATGCAGTTTTGAATCACCACGAGAAGAACATGAGCTTAAAAAAATCCGGTCTAACTTGTCTCAAATAAAAATGTGACTAGACTTCACCAGACCCAACAAAAAGCCAAGCGAACGGCAATTACATTCAAATTTATAAAAGGAGCCACCTGTTGGTACGTGCAGACAACTGAATGTTCTCGAAAAAGGTTTTATTGGTGGTAAATGTTGGCTTTTGACGACAGATGTTCACGGGATTTGCTTTCAGCTCAAACTTCTGTTTAAGAGCACTGCAATTCCACTCGAATTCTGTTTATTGCGTCAAGTATTTTAAGAAGACATCTTTTGCATTTACAAAACCGGCAAAGGATGCATTAAATGACTGCCTGGAATTATCTAAAACATATTTATGTCTTTGAAGCATCATCATTAATGCGCTAAACTCCTTACGTTTTAAAAATATGTATATGTCTTGAATTATCTTTAAAATTTTACTGATGTTATTCAAACAAAATCAGTGCCTTATTAATTTGTGCACATAATAATGAAGTTGCAAAGTTCTAAAATATTAATACGAAATAGACAACATCAACAAAAAGTGTAGAGGCATAAGCTTTGGCGGGTGCGGGGAACACACGGACCAATTACCTAAAACACAAACCGCACTTAACCTCAAATTTCACTAATGAAAATTTCCATACAGGATGGTGGGCGCGCCTTATCGCTTATCACTTGGATTGTTTTACCGTTCCTAATTATGGTATGGAGTTTCTTTGTTTGATGAAATAGAGAGTATTTTAAAATATAGCAGTATTTTACGAAACTTTATTTTACAAATTCGATACCTACGTTTTTACTGGAAATCTGCGGGGCGCCACGGGAAATATCTCCCACCAGAGACGGCCGGCAATGGACGTAGGAGCGGGGAACTTAGAAATAAAAACCTACGTTTACAATGATACAGAGAATATTAAATGTTGTGTGATCTACCTGTATCATACTTTGTCCACTACCTTGATTCAGAAGTTTAATGTGCTTTGAAAAAGCGAATGAATAAAAACTTATTTTTCCCTGCGAGATGTAACATGTACTGTAATGTTTCATTGCTTATCGAAATCGTTGAAAAGACAAGAAAAAAGTAGTAGGTAGATACGTTTTCATTAACATGTTCCAAGGTTTTAATATTCGAATTCCTCAAATAATAAATTGATTGGTTTTGAATGCAGTTGCAATAAGTAAAATTAAATGAAGCCACAAACAAACGTGAAGGGGCTGTGGAACAGGACACAATTTATGTCACCATTCCCCACCGGCCACCCGACCGTCTGTATCGATGTCGTTTGCATCTGAAATCTTTAGAGCTACGACAATATTAGAGAGGGGAATTGGCTGGGATCTTAATTTATCGAAGTTTTTATGGTTTAATTAACGGAATTCACTTAAACGAGGGTCGGCACGGCGGGCGCGGGTGTGCGGCGATGCGGTGTGCTGTCGCCGTCGCGGTTTACGCTTTATTTTAAACTAATAGATATCCCTGGACCACGCTATAATTAGCGCCCGGACGCCATTGAAAGTTTTAATTGAAAAGCCTTTGTGCAGTTTTATAGTCAGTTAACAATTTTAGACTGTATTTTCATGCAGTCAACCTCGACTAACCCCCGTTAATCTTGACACCTCTACATTAACTTCTGCTGAGATAGTTACTCATTTCACTTGTTCAGAGTTCCTGAAAGGTAATATCGTAGCGCAGAAAATGAGTTAGGTCCTTTTGATCGAGATTCACAAGTTTAATTAATTGACTATGATTATCCAATTATACCGACATGATTGGAACTAGTGAAGTATTCAAAAATCAAATAAGTTAACCGACACATGCCGACAACGCAGGTCGACACACATCTCGCTAAATTAGTTAGGTAAAACTTTTCATAATGTTATTACAATGTTGTTCTTGAAATAGACACCAAATTAATTCACCCCTTATGAAATTTGGAATTCAAAACTGTAAATTTGTAGCCTGTTGCCCCAATTATTGTAAAATTTATTCTTTATGGGGTAAACAGATCCCTATTTATTAGGGTTCATTATTCGAATTAATTTGTTTGTGTTATATTGCGAGGTCGGGAGGAGATACAACTCTGGCTAACCGCGCGTAAAGAGCCTGTTTTGATATTCAAATGAGGGTAGCGGTTTGATTGTGGCCATTGAGTAGGACCGTTTGAGGTCGGAGGTCTCGGGTCCCGCGCGGGTATCGCTCGCCGACGCCGACGCGATGACAACCTTCATTCCCGCTACACGCTGGTTTGGTTAATTCGTTCTCTTTTCATTATTTAGCTATTGTGACTTATATCAAATGGTATTTTAATTAAAGATAATAAACAGGCTTGATAAATAAGTACCCATTTGAAAGATAAATATACCGTGGCAGAGTTTTGGGGAATTGGGGTGCTCTTCTAACTTGACTGACTGAAAACAGTAAAATATAAAGGACATTTAAAAATTCGCAGTTTCTAAGTTTAAAGAAAGAACAGAATCAAAAATAAATAACATAAATTCGTCAATTTAATGTGTTTTTATGTTACCTTTTAAGTGGATTACTAATGTTTGACCAAAAAAATATTGACAAATGGACATTCCACAAACAACTTTAAACAAAATGTTCATTTGGCAAACGAGACATTTGACAAAAGTATCATCTTACAAAAACTTACTTAGCAAATGATCCATTAGCAAACACTGTACTTGTTAAATGTTTTAAATATTAAAATGTCAATTGACCTTTTTTAATTTCACCAAATAATATGTTTCGCAAATTAAGCATTTGTCCAAATGTCATCAATGAAATCTGAAATCATCAATGAAAAATCAACCAAATGTGATCAATGTCACAATGTTTTTTTATAAAGTTGCACTTGTTTTTTGCAATGGACGCAATATGACGCGGCAACTTAAAAAAAAAGGAATATGATTATGACAAATGATTGTGGCACTTCGCCGGCCGCTGCCGCGGCACGCTCGCTTCGCTCGCTCGGCTCGTGCGTTGTCTTTGATGTTCTAACATAACCTAAACTCACTGATGTTTTCCAAATATTGTGTATTAATTTGACCCATACCATATTTATTATAAGATTGATTAATAAACGAAGCATTTGTCAAATATTTGGAATTTAAGTGTTGATCATTTGGAAAATAATAATAATAATAATAATTAACTGGCAACTCTGAACGTCTCATACATCATTTTCATTCTTAAAATATTTTAATATTTTTATTTTTATATTATTACCTAAATTTATACAATTACTTCAGATTTCATAATAATATCAGCAAAAAGTCAATACATAAAGGATTTTATAATATTTTAGAACTTTAGAACAATAAACATAGTCTACAAAATATGCAACGAAGATTTGACACATGTCATTCAATGAATTCAAAAATATCAACATCACATTCAATATTATGGCCAAACAATATGAAGTGATTGTGAGATGCAAACAAGAGCCAGAAGCAGAAATGCGCAAATAACACCCCCGGACTCGTCAATAAACTCCGCCTCGCAGGCACCGGACCGCACATCGCTGACACAGGTGCTCGCTGAGGCGTCGAGCTCTTCAAGTGACGAGTATTTCTCTCCGCCGACGTCGCCAACACCTGTACGCCGGCGAGGGAGAGGCCGGCCACCGAGCAGTTTGGGGCCCCGAAGCCTACCAGCTTCGAGTAGGGTCCCCACTACCGGTGGTATTGTGCACCGCATGCGATGGACTTCATCCATCAATGAAAACGTCATGCGGGCATATTATGAGGCTACAGATGGGGAAACCAACCTGACTGCGTACCGTTCAAGGATGCTTCCTTTGTTTCAGGCTCTTGAACCAACAATGACTGTTGCCGTCCAACGACTATCGGATCAAGTGCGGGCTATCCAACGATGTAAGTTGTTGGATCAATCTGTGCTTGATCTACTACGCCGAAGTATTATCTACTCGTACAGCTCCAGTGTCAACGAGAGCACCGTCACCTGTGACACAGACGGTTGCTACAAGTGCGACGTTAGCAGAGTCCGCACCCGACGCGGGAAATGATACGAGTGATACATCTATCGAGGTAAGCGAGCAATTGAGGAGTACTTTGGAAGATGTGATCTCGCAGTATAGGTTTATACCTAATTCTAGACCGCGGCTACCACGCTTGCCAATGCATAAGCGAAATCTGGCGTTGATGGGAGCCCTGAATGCATTGCTAGAGCCGTACTTACGGACTAGCAGTGATTTGCTTGATACTCACTCGATTCTTTACTGTGGAGCTATTGCCGCTTGTCGTGTTGCACGCGTTAAATTCCCCGAAGTTAACCGTGCACCGCGACCGGATGGTGTACCCGTATGGCAGGCAAGAATCGAGCGACGTATCGGCACATTTAGGACTCTCATTGCAAAGCTTATCTCTTTCAGCCGGGGAAATAGTCGTCCCCGGGTCATGCGTTTCGTGATTCAGGCATTTGCTGGGACCGGCATTCGTCCCCAGCAATACTTAGCCAATGTCACGGAACGTATTGACTTTCTGAAACAGAAAGTGTATGCATGGGCAAGCCGTATCCGTCGTTATAGAGAGCGTGTAAATAGATACTGGCAGAATCGCATCTTCCAAAGTGACCAAAGGAAGGTGTATCGAGAGTGGGAGGGAACTGGACAACGTTTGGGCGACGGACAACTGCCAAATGCTCACACCATGAATCAATTCTGGCGTGACATATGGTCGGTGCCCGTCGAACATTCGGAGGGCGACTGGATCCGTGTCGTCGAGCGTGAATGCAGTATCATCGAACCCATGGAGTCTATTACCATAGACTCCGAAGACGTTAGTTGTGCAATTCGTATGGCCCCGTCCTGGGCCGGATGGATTGCACAACTTTTGGATAAAGTGGGTTCAGAGTTCGCATGAACGCTTGGCAACACAGTATCAAGAAGCCCTTGAGTCTGGTTCCTTACCCGCTTTCATGACCACTGGCATCACCTTCCTGCTCCATAAATCAGGTAGTACCACGGAACCTAAAAACTATAGACCCATCACTTGCTTACCTACCATCTACAAGCTCCTTACATCTATTCTGAGAAGTAAAATAAATTCGCACATAGTATCTAATAATATCTTAGATAACGCTCAGAATGGATGTAGGGCTGGGTCTCGTGGTACTAAGGAGCTACTCCTCATTGATATGTCCATTAGCCAACAAGTCAAGCGGAGTAAGGGCGCCCTCTCTACTGCCTGGATTGACTACAAGAAGGCCTATGATTCGGTGCCACATTCATGGCTGAGGAGGATTTTAGAGTTGTATAAAATTAATCCGACTCTTAAATCCTTCTTAGTCTCGTGTATGGGGCAGTGGACCACAGTACTTCGTCAACCAGGTAATGGTGGGCACGCCTCTGACCCACAAGGCTTGATAAGGATAGAGCGTGGTATATTCCAGGGCGACAGTTTGAGTCCATTGTGGTTTTGTTTAGCACTGAATCCACTTAGCACATTGCTGAAAGATTCAGGGCTAGGCTATCGGTTTCGTAGAGGAGGTGAGGTTATTTCTCACCTGATGTACATGGATGACCTCAAACTGTTCACACTGAAGCACCAAGATTTAGTGACATTATTAAAAACTACGGAAGGTTTTAGTAATGCCATTAAGATGGAGTTCGGTGTTGATAAGTGTGCGGTTATGCATGTACAACGGGGGAAGGTTGTAAATTCACCGAATTTACAACTTTCTGAGATAATAACTCTCAGATCTCTCTCCGAGACCGAAACATACAAATACTTAGGTATGTCAGAGTCATTGGGTATAGCGGTGGAGGATATTAAGAAATCGGTGAAAGACCGTTTTTTTGGCCGCCTGACAAAAGTTCTTAACAGTGCTTTGTCCGGTGGTAACACAATGCGGGCTTTCAACGGTTGGGTTATACCTTTATTGTTATACTCCTTTGGCATACTTAGGTGGACTCAAACGGAACTAGACGCCCTGGATAGGCGAGTCCGTCAACAACTGACATTGCATCGAATGTTACACCCACGATCTTCTGTCATGAGACTGTACATTCCGCGGAAGTGGGGGGGTCGAGGCTTTTTGAATGCCAAGAACCTCCACAACCGTGAAGTGTGCAGTCTGAGAGATTACTTTCTACAGAATGGGTGTGACATTCATTGCGATGTCGTGATGGTTGACAAGGGCCTGACACCTCTTTCCTTGGCTAACGAGAACTGGCGTAAACCAAAGGTGCTAGGTACTGAAGACCGTAGGGACGTATGGAAGAGTAAGGAGCTACATGGGCGGTTCTACCGGGTCTTAACAGGACCCGACGTAGACCTGCTCGCTTCGGTGAACTGGCTGCGTTTTGGGGACCTCTTTGGGGAAACTGAAGGTTTTGCCTGTGCAATTGCAGATGAGGTTATCAAGACGAACAACTATCGGAAATACATCACGAAGGACGGTACGGTCGACACTTGTCGAGCATGCCACCGTCCTGGTGAATCACTTCGCCATATTATTTCCGGATGTTCGTATCTTGCTAACACCGAGTACTTGCATAGGCACAATCAAGTAGCCAGGATCATCCACCAGCAACTTGCTCTTCAATATGGCCTTATTGAGTTTGAAGTACCGTACTATAAGTACATACCAGTGCCAGTTCTTGAGAATGGTCGTGCATTGCTCTACTGGGACCGATCAATCATCACGGACAGGTTGCCAATAGGCCCGATGTCGTGTTGGTTGATCGGACCCAGCGTCGGGCAGTGCTCGTCGATATCGCCGTCCCGCATGACGAAAATCTCGTGAAGGCAGAGAAGGACAAACTTAGTAAATACCTTGATCTGTCCTTCGAGATAACCGCCATGTGGGACTTAGACTCGACGATCATTGTCCCGGTGGTCGTTTCAGCAAATGGATTAATAGCGAAGAGTCTCGATCAACATCTCAAGAGACTCTCGTTAGATTGTTGGATCAAGAGTCAGATTCAGAAGGCTGTTATCCTCGACACGTGCCGTATTGTTAGGAGGTTTCTCAGTCTCTAGCCCCCACCGCCGGTAGTTTGGGTCCTACTCCGCTATTGGTGGGTCACTATTTTTTATATTTTTAAAAGTATTTGTGTTTTTTAAAATCTATTTAAAAATGTATTAAATAAGAATATAAGCGAATAAACGAAATAATAATAACTTTATTGACACCAAAAGAATACATGTTCTCATTATTAGAAGATATGTAAATGACAATTTTGGAATGACAGGAAGACTTATCTATTCTTAACCTTTATGTTTTTGAACTCTGCCCCTTAAACTAGGCTACGGCTGTATCTTAAGAAGCAGTTATCAGCCACGGGTTGTGCATTTTGTTGTCTTCGTGTGGCGCGTTAACAAAAATCTAAAAATCTACTTAACAGAAAGTAATTAATACATAATTGTATAGTGTTATGTATACCATGCAAGTGTTTGTGTGTGTGTGTGTGTATTATGCTCTCACTCTATGAATTGCAACAGGGACTCTGTTGCGTCATAATCAATTCCCAACAGCCAGTCTGTTAACTGACGTTTAAGGTGGAACCTATTTAGTAGAAAAGTAAGTCATTTGTAAAATGATTAATTGGCGAAACCATTTTTTTGCCAAACATTTTTTGTCAAGTGTAATTTTGCCAAATGACTTTTGGTCAAACAGCAGGACACACAAACAAACTTTTAAGTAGGTACTGTTACTAGAGCTTGCAATCATTTAAATAAGTATAATAACTTAGAATCAAGATTTTTGAGTAAGCTAAAAATACAATAGATGCCCAATAGAACCCTAATTCAAACGATTTCAATTCTGTTGAAAAGTTTATTAAAGGCCAGTTTGAGGTTACAATGGAATCGCTATATTCAATTAGGGTTCCGTGCGTTCAGGCGTGTTCGGGATCCGGTTACAAAGCTAATTACAAGTGTCGCGCAGTGGTGTGCCTTACACCCGAGTGTACCCTTGCCTTTACCAGTGAACCGATATCTTGGAAAACTTTTTGAAGTAATTACTATGTACGAGATAACTGCGATGAATTGAGAAAAATTGTCTTTTTCCTTGCATTCTATTTAATTCTTAAATGTTTGTTTATAAACAGTTTTGTGTGAGTGTTTGTGTGTTGCATTATCCTATTGACAACAAACGTAAAAATTTATGAAGTCGTCTGTATGTAGTTACCTAATTACAGACATGAAAATCTCAGATCATCATGTACGGATATTCTTGCGGTTTCTATAAACACTAAGCTCAGTTTAGAACAATATTAGACTTTGTGTCATTGAAATCGGATGGTAGATTAAACCTACAAATAAATTGTTCAGCGCGAGCTGATGCGAGAATCAGTCTAAGATCTAGATCTATATATCTATAGTTCATAAATACAATAAAAATTAGAGCAGTCTATAAAACAAAAACAATACAGACAATACGATCCACGTCGATAGAACTCTATTTATTTAAAGTTTGTTCTCTGATCCAAATGTAGTTCAATAAAAAAATAAAAATAAAGCCGCGGCATATTGTGTGGAAACGCAATCTTCTATTCGCGGGAACAAAATCACATATTCAAACAGACGTCAAGCTTTCGACATGCGAAAGAATGAATGAATGCAAATCTTCAGCGATTTTGCAGGCTCGTTTCACACTGAATACATTTCTTGAGGACATATTGTTGAAAACACTTTAAGTGGGCCAACTCAAGTTTCAATAAATAAAAAATAAGATTATATAATAAAGGTAACTATGTAATAAAGTACATGGAACTTATACGAAGCTTTTAGCTCAACAACTTTTTAATAAAAGGAATAAGTATTAGGAAATAGGCCCGTCTCGCCTACATTTATATTCGTATGTAAAGAATGTCATATAAGGCGTAACTCGCTCAGATACATTTCACACCTCGCTTGACACTTTCCCTAAATCTGTTGTCATTTTGACGCGATCCCGTGAAAATAGGGACAGGAATCCCCTCGGATAGTCAGCATATATTCGAAGCTATTATTTGGCCTCTGTGCCGACCTTATCCCTGCGCTTGTCAATACCAACCTCTGTTTAAATACTTTAACACGTAATAAGTAAAGTAATAATTGCGCATATTTCTTCTCGAATAAATTAATTTACTAATTAATTTAAACTACGTAAAAGATGAAAAGGGTATAGTTTTAATGAAAGAAGATGAAGTAAGAAATCGATGGAAAGTGTATTTTGAAAAACTTATGAATGAAGAGAATTCGTGGAGTGGAAATCTAAATGAGGGACGAGTAAATGTAGGTTTAGTGAAGGAGATTGCCAAAGATGAAGTAAGAAGGGCGGTACGAAATATGAAGAATGGGAAAGCCGTAGGGCCCGACGGCCACTTCCAGTGGAAGTGTGGAAGAAATTGGGAGAAGATGGATGTCTGTGGCTGACGTTATTCTTCAATAAGTTGTTGTACGAGGTGTCGATCCCCGATGAATGGTGCAGTAGTTCCCTAGTGCCCATTTTTAAAAATAAGGGTGATGTACAAGACTGCGGCAACTATAGAGGAATAAAGCTCATGTCTCACAGTATGAAAGTTTGGGAGAAAGTGATAGAGAAACGAGTGCGATAGGAAAGCGAGGTTACCCAAAATCAGTTCGGATTTATGCCTGGTCGCGGGACTATAGGCGCCATATTTGCACTCCGCCAGCTCTCTGAGAAATATAGGCGTGCACACAAAAACTTGCATATGGTGTTTCTAGATCTCGAGAAGGCATACGACCGGATACCCAGAACGGTTTTGTGGTGGGCTTTGAAAGTGAAAGGTGTGCCTGGGAAGTATATAGAGTTGATCTGTGCCATTGCACAGATCAACTCTATATACTCTATATACTATATATACTATATATTGTCGATCGAGAACCTACGTACGATGTGCTACTGGTAACACCGACGAGTTCAGTGTGGCGGTAGGCCTGTACCAGGGCTCAGCGCTAAGCCCATATCTCTTCCTGTTAATAATAGATGCCTTGACATCGGAGATAGATTGACAGAGGAGACCCCCTGGTGTATGCTATTTGCCGATGACATTGTTCTTGTCGGTGAAGACGGGCCTGAGGTGCAGAGCAGACTGGAGAAGTGGCAGTGTAAACTGGAGAGTGTAGGCCTGAAAATCAGCAGAACCAAAACGGAGTACATGTTCTCCGATTTCGGTGGTCTCTCCAGTTTTACACCCATAACGCTAGACGGCGTACCATTGCCAGTCTGCTCCGGCTTCCGGTACCTCGGCTCTCTTATCCAGGACGATGGGGAAATCGATCGTACAGTGAAGCACAGAATTGACGCAGGTTGGATGAAATGGCGGCAGGTCAAAGCCACTATATGCGACCCTCAATTTCCTCCGAAATTTAAGGGGAAAATTTACAAGACTGTCGTCAGACCTGCCGTCCTGTATGGACTTTCATGTTTGGCTGTAAAAGCGACGGATGAAAGGAAACTGCATGTAGCGGAAATGCGAATGTTAAGATGGATGTGTGGTGTAACAAGGATAGATAGAGTAAGGAACGAGTATATTAGAGGAAGTTTGAAAGTTGCCCCTATAAATGAAAAGTGAGAAGCGAACGGCTAGCATGGTATGGACATGTTATGAGAAGAGAGGAAAGTAACTTGGTAAGAAAGGTGCAAAAGTATGGATGTAGACGGCTTGATAACTCGAGGTAGGCCCAAGAAAAGATGGATGGAATACGTGAGAGAGGATATGACCAGAAAAGGAGTGACTGAGAAGATGACGTGTGACAGGGATGTATGGAAGATGAAAACATGTTGCGCCGACCCCAAGTAATTGGGATAAGGGCAGGTAGATGATGAATTTAAACTACGTATCATATTGCACGTAAAATAAGTAAAAGTTATATTTTAATTTTGCAGAATACATTACATAATTTACTTAGGTTAGGTTTATAGTATGTTTTCAAGCTTCTGTTAAAGCTTTTGTCAAAAAATGCCTTTTCAGAGCATTTTTTAACAAAAGGTACTTAAATGAGTACTACAACCAGCATTCCGATGGTTTTTGTTTTCAGCTCCGATAGCGTTCGATAGCTAATATAAATTCAGAATGGCATTCATCAAAGCTTTGGTCATCTATTCCTATGAATTTAGGATATTCCTATGAATCATGATAAATCTCGTGTAGGACCAACAAGTACTTACATTAATTTAGCTTGGGTTGTAATTAAATTACCAAGTACATTATGTTGACATAAAATGCGTTAGGGGGCGTGAAAGTCAAGACATCGGTATAAGAAACTTCTGCACTTAGGTCTTTACTGAAGGAATAAGTAATGCACTAGTACATATAGTTTGTGCTATTTCTCTTTGTTCCTTGTAAAATCGACTAATAAACAGCTATTTAAACTTAATTCGCAACCTGAATGCCAGTGAAGTAAACAAAGCAGAGTGACTATCGTTTACATCAACATGTTCTATTAACAGAGAGCTTAACTCGGCTCCGCACCATTTGTGTTTTCCCGTGCAGACAAATCGGTAACAATAAAACGCGGTCCTCCTTCACAATACCCGCACGCATCGCCTACTTTTAATTTGCCCAACGTATATATCGGAACGGCTCCGACGGGAATCGCTTAAAAACACTCCCCGGAAAATCCCACCGGTTACGGGTAGTCTGCGAGAGAATCGTTTGGGGTTCTTGTATGTTTTAATGCCCTTATTTTCATTGCATGTGTAAATTTCCCCATTCAACCTGTTTATTTGTAATACAAACAAATCGGAGCTTCCCCAATTAAACAGCGATCGATTACTCATCAAATCTCATCAGATTTTGAGATGATACGCCAAAGTAGAAAGTAATTAGAGCTGCGTACTTTCTCAGGCATACGATGTTTTGTTGATAATTCAATAATCCGACCCAAGGAGGATCTATTTCACACGACGTTGCTTGTCGCCCCTCCTTACCCGCGCTCAGAGGCTCACCCAGCGAACTGCGAACCCTCCAGTCGATCTCGATAGCATTCTTGTGTAGGTAATCAGTTGTCATTGCTTTTTCATTTTCTACTCGATGGTTAGTGTTCAATAAAGTATTTATATGGAGTTATTTAAATGATTGCTATAAGTTATTTATAGCGAAGCAATATTTAGGATATCTTCGAAATAAATAAAGTTAAATTGGCAAAGTTGTTTAGAGGAAATGGGGATAAGAGTACAGGTGTTTAAGTATAACACTTCAGAATAATATTTACCTACGTACCTATATACACATATGATATAAGATATATATGTTTAAATATGTCAGACGGTATATTTCCCACAACAAATATAATGAAATTATAGAAAATCCTGTAATCAAAACAGTATTGTTTTAGGACTTAATTGAAAGGAAAGCGCTTTTTGATAAAAATCGGGTATAATAAACAAACTTCAAACTGATCTATATTATGTTATCATTGTTTATCTACTTACGTTAGTTATGGGGGAGAGAGGTCCGCCGGGCGCCACTGGAAATACCTTCTGCGTGCATCGTCACCGTCGAAGGAAAACGGGACAATTCATTAATTAAGGATTTAACAATATGTTTGTCACAATGACAGCTTCTACTAATATTTACAGTAAAGAAAACGGAGAATTATGTTTTTAAAAAATAACTTGTTATAAGTAATTAACTCTCAATTAAATATAGGCGGGATTACTAGTTTTCTGAGGCGTGTTCTGAGAAGATGACGTCTAAATAATAGGAAGATAATCCATATACGAAGGTAACCTGTAACACTGTTCAAACTTATAGTGGTTCTAATTTCATGCATTAAGCAGAACTAAACTGAAATCAAAAACACCAACTATTAATTGAGCGAAGCGAGCCGAAGGCGAGCGGAGCTCTCAACGGGTGACTCAAATTACGATTTATGTTAAATTGTGTTAAATTGTTTCTCGGCGAATACTCGGCCGATTTTGGATTTTCTTGCACTTATCAAAAGCTTACAGAATTACCCAGGTTCTTACGAAGCCAGAATTTTAAATTTCGATCAAATAAAAATAATAATTGATGGTAAAAATTCCCATAGCGTAATGACAAAAAAATATTTGATAGAGTTATATCGCTTTGAATCAAAACTCTTTTCGCTCAAATACTTGCTGCAGCGTAACGGTACGTTTCGCGACTGCGGCGACCTAGTTAATTACTCAAATAAAAAAAAAACATTCATATTCGTCAAATAGTTCTGAGCTAAGACAGTTCGTGGCTAATCCACTTACATTTTCGATTCACGACCGCGCCCTTCATTTATCATACTAGTCCATTCATTAACGAGGTCATCGCACTGTAATTTACACCTTATACAGTTCTCAATAAAAATGTATTGCTTTAACAATGTGTGAATTTGAGGACACCATTTTACTAATGATGTGATCCTATACTACTCGGAAATACTCGGCTATTGTCGGTGGTCTTGGGCGACTTTATGAGCTTGCGTCAACACTAGTAAATTGATTCAGCTTTTCCCTTTAATTAATTACAGTTAGTTGACATTTTTATGTTTTAATAAATGAGCTATTAAAGCTAAATACTACCTACTCTACTAGAATTTGTGAACATGTTAATCAGACTCTTTACGATATAGTGACATTATGAATTCAGTCTGTTCTTAAATCATCTTGTTGAAATAATTTGTTTCTGACATGAAAACAAAAAATACGACATCGGAATATGAGCAAAGATACCATATTATCGATAACTACAATGCCACTGTGATCGCTTGAGACAATTCGCAAATAATGTAACAAAAAATAAATCGTATTGTTGAAAAGTTTCATGAAACAGTAACCATCTGAGGCTGAGTGCGGTGAGCGTTCAACATGGGGACCTATTTTCCGGCTCAATCATCCACTCGAGACGTTTCCGTTGTCTGCGAACAAACGATTACTTATGGTACTCGATTGCCATCGAATCTGTGGTGAAGTCAAGTTATACGTAAAGATTGGACTCAATAGGTCATATTGTAAGGTTGTGACGGAACAATAAGTTGTAAAGTAACCCCAAAAATATAATAAAAATCTGCTGCGTCGGCTGAAGACCTCAAACGGCGTAAATATGCTAACCTAGCAGGTGATTACATATTTGAGCCGTTTGGGGTTGAGACACTGGGGTCATGGGGTCCGAGTGCTCGCCGCCTTTACAGAGACATTGCTAAACGCCTAATCGATGCTTCTCAGGACCAGAAGGCTAGCTATTTTCTGGCCCAAAGAATAAGTATCGCCATCCAATGTGGCAACACAGCCAGCATTCTGGGAACCTTCCCAGTCGGCAATGACGCGGAGGATTTTTTAAACGATATTTTGTAATGTAAATATTTTTAGTATATTTTGTACATTTTAATTCTTATTGTAAATAAATAATTCCTCATTTACATGAATATTGCCCTTCGGCCGTGTAGGAAACCGGAGTTTTGTAACCGGTTTCCTAGACGGCTTTTTTAATACGTCTATGTAACTGGTTTCCATGAAGTATTTTTTCATACTTCTACGCAACTGGTTTCGAAGGAGTATTTATTTATACATCTACATAACTGTCCACATATCATTAAGAAAGACGTCATATGACTATATAGACTTGTTGCTGTAGCAAGGAGCAGATTAGAACAACCAACAACTTGGAAGGTTGGCATAGCCGAATTAATCGGTTCATTGGAAAGAAAAATATATCAGTAGCCAATGTACTGGAGCTATTAATTAAGAAAACCAAAGTCAGTAATATTTTTAGAACAAACTGTCAAAAAAGTAAACGCTACAGAATTGTACTGAAATTTTGAGATTGATACCGAAATTGATAATGCCATAAAGGATTTGCAAAACGGCCAAATTACTGTGGGCCACTGCACACATTGAAATAATTTCACCATTTTCATTTTATTTTTGATATTTTTAATTTTTAGTTTATATTTTAAATAAAACAAAATATAAAATTAGTACAACTATTTTTAATTCAATTTAATATTCACTATTTCTCTCCGGCAGTAGGTATAGAGTGACAAAAGAAAACCTACTAAATTATTTTTAGATTATTAGATTTCTTCTCTCTTAGCTTATGGGATATTGGATAAATACTCCTTCGAAACCAGTTACGTAGAAGTATGAAAAAATACTTCATGGAAACCAGTTACGTAGACGTATTAAAAACGCCGTCTAGGAAACCGGTTACGAAACTCCGGTTTCCTATACGGCCGAAGAGGAATATTGAAAACCCCAAAAATACCTATGTATCTATTTCATTTCAAAAAGTTTTCAAGTGGTTTTGATGGAAGGTTCTAAATGAAACCACGAACGTATTAAAATATGTTACTCGCACAGATTATATGAACATGTAGCAGTGCATTGGCAAATGCTTTAATAAAATAATGTTTATTGGTGTATAAACTTTTACATCAAATTTAAAAGCACAAACATATTTTGTGAACATATTATACAGATTTACAAAGCTATGAAAAATATAAAAATACCAGTAAGATTAAAATTGGTGCGATTGCTTCCGAAGATAGCAAGAGCTCGTACTCAATATAAATACCTACCTATCTTTGGAATGAATATTAGATTTCACTATCGTTACAGCGAAATACTGAGAGTCGAATGCGTATTTATTAATTTTGACAAAAATATTTTTTGTAATTTGTGATCATTGAGGTAGCAACGCAAAAAGAACACATACCTACAGTAGCTTTCTGGATTACCATATTACATTAAATGTTTTTTTGCTAAATGTATACTTTGGTGGAAAAGTTCCAAGATACCGTGTCTCAAAAAAAAATACAATCTGACTAAAAACCATTTTAATCAAAATTGTGTATCTTTATAATAAAGAGTTCAGGTTTGTTTTGGGTGTTAGTTTATAATCTATTCTATACCTACAACTGATCCGATTTTGAGAATTCTTTACTGTTTTTGTACAATACTTTCTTTTTAAATATGATCCCATGGGAATTGGGAACAAGAAAACTATGCTACGGTCGGAGCTAATAAAAATAAAATAATACAATTTGAATCGTACATGGACGTCTCCACACCTCACTGTTATTCTTGTCGGTTGTTAAGGGGCGTCGAGACTCCCCTATTGATTACCCAAAAAGCGGAAAATAAAATTGTGTACCTTAGGCTTGCCGTAACATAATACTGCAACCAATGGAGCCCTACAATTTATCACAAAAACACACTAACAGCCCCTTAGCTTCGGCCACTTAAATGAATTAAATCTAGCTTTTTATTATACAATTTTATTTTAACGACATTTTTTCGTTGTTCCATAATGAATTACAGTTTTAATTCTCGACGGATTTAGTCGTCAAGATGGTAAAAGTTGAATAGCAATTTGTTCTAGTGCAAAGACTCAATTAAGTAATAAAATGAACATCGTTTACATAACTTTGATATTGAAATTGTAATGATGTTATAAGTAAGTAAGGTATTATCTTCATAGGTATTATCTTTTTTTTTTATTTTGTATTTGGCTAAATAAACAGCAACATAATATAATATTACTTAAAGTATGGCTATATACATTTTATAATTGTGTTGCCAACGGCATTTACCACAGCTTTTTAAGTTAGTGGTAGTAAAATCTTGAATCTATAAAGAGGTAAAATTTATACTTACATATTATGGGGGCTGATCGTAGAAACCAAAGATCATAATTAGAAAAATATTTTACAATCCCTGTAGCTGCATTATTCCTTAATGCTTCGGCCGGTATCCTGCGGTTATCCTGAAGAAGTCGTACCCGGGACGCCCAGCAATGGGCGCTGAGCTAAACAATTGCAAAAAAATCCCTAATCGCTTTACGCCACTTTTTATCGCGTAACTTATAAAAATGGATTAACTAATAAACAGTTAATGGAATGTAGATCTTTATTTTAAGTGGGTTAAAATATTGACCAGCAGTTACGGCAAACTAATTTGAGTAATTGAATTTGATTTTACTTGCTTAAGATTTTAATCAAATGCTAACGTTGTCATATATTAACTTAATATCCATTGATTAAATTACACCTATAAGTTTAAAAAAACTTTTATCGGAAATAGAGGGAATCAAAAAGGGTTAGAAATTATCGTGATTTTGGGAATACTCTGAACATATACATATAAGCAATAATAAGATTCCGTGAAGTAGATTTTACATCTGCAATTCCCACGAGACCATATTACAGGGCAACAAAGTATACTAGGTATCAATCCGGGAAACGATCTATCTGTGTACAAATTTTGGTCCAAATCCAGTCAACAGTTTTTAAGTTTTTATTTACTCTTTGGTCTGCCCAAAACTTATTTGGCTGACCTAACGCAATAAATATTTAGTACATCTTCCAAAAGAATCAACTTACCAATGATAAGGGAGATACAAGGGATCTCTAAACCCTTAAAAATCTTATTCAAACCAGACGGGCAAACAAAACTAAGCAGAGACTTACACCAAACAACTTGGAAACAAAAAGCTCAATTTAACTTGAACATTATGATATTAAATTCGACAAGTTGTAGCAGAGGAGTCTCTCTCGGCTGCAAACTTCACCGACACGGCTTCCGCGCCGCAATCTTTATCGAATAAAGCAGTTTAGTAAACCACAGGCAGTCTTCTTGCCTTCCTCTATTATCTAATAGCTTACGCCTTCAGGTCCCGTCCGTGTTAATTAGTGTTCTAATTTCTAAGAGCCATGTATATC
Source organism: Nudaria mundana (assembly GCA_963556515.1). Taxonomy (NCBI): domain Eukaryota; kingdom Metazoa; phylum Arthropoda; class Insecta; order Lepidoptera; family Erebidae; genus Nudaria; species Nudaria mundana. Next base: position 8,350,714 of record OY748301.1, read on the forward strand.
TGGACAGGATCCCAAACTACAGAAAATCTAAGACTGTTTTACAACATCCAATGAGCCTTTCTCCAATGCAGTTGAAGCAGTGAACTTCGATATTTTGCGTGGAGCGACTGCCATCTGACCTCCACAACCCATGGGCGATATCAAAGTTTTGTAATTAGACCGGTCGGATTTTTGATTTAGGGCTCCAATTACCCCTAACGACTGCCATAGATGTTTGTATGACAACTGGGTGGGACCGACGGCTTAACGTGCTCTCCGAGGCACGGAGGGGTCTCAATGTCTAAAGAACTGGTCAGCCATCCTAAGACCGGCCTGACTAGATGTTGCTTAACCTTTGCAATGTATTAACATTGTAACATGTATAACCTCTAGACCATGAGCCCCTCACAAACAATTAAGCCAACTAACATACGAAAAGATAAAAACAATGACACTGGTAAATATTTTATTTGACGGTGATTTAAATTAAAAGTTTCTTAAATATTGCAAGTTAATAATGTAAAGATTTAAAATTTATGAACAGATTTATATACAAGTAGGTACCTACCTACCATCACCCCTGAGACTAACATTCGTTTAGTTTACTGCCTTACCTGCCGCTGAAGCCTTTGAACATCATACTTTATTTACGCTTTATGATGTTTCATCTAATTTTGTTTTGATGGATTTAGAGTAACGTGAAGAACGAAAAAGTGTTTTTTACATTTTTTCCTGTTTACTTATCGGTCAAGAGACAGTTTCTGATTCAAAATGGGTATTGATATACTAAATATAATAACTAAAGTGAGTCACAAAGAAAAACACAATGTTACGATAAAAAGTATCGTATCTATGTAAGCTGTCTAATCCACAGAATTATCTAGTTAACTAGATAGGTAACTGCCAAGTTTCATTATAACCCTTTTAGCCGTTTTTTGCTTGAAATTATTAAATAGACGCAAGAATCTCCCCAAGAGCAAATTGGCATGTCTACGTATTCTATAACAACGTTCGAATCCGCATGCATTATCTTTATGTAGGTATTACAAATCTGTTAGTGCATTCAAACTCAACAATTGTGACACAATTTGTCACAGCAACAGCAAAACACAACCCAACTTGCTGCACTATCATTATTTTTGATAAAAATACACTCGAAACTTATCTCCCGTCTGGAAGAAGCCCGTCGAGTAATATTTTGATGTTCATAATAATAATAGAAGAAGCTGCGACATAGGGACGGAGCGGGTGGGTGCAGATTTATTCCAATTTTATTACTTTTTTACGGGCTCTCTATGTGGCATACACCAGGTTATGTTATGACCCATCTCATATTGTATCCCCTATAGCACCTTTATTAGTATTATTAGTATTTATAAGTTTAAAATGTTGTGTTTTATTTTATAAGATACGTTGATCAAGTACTCGGAAAGGTGTGTCTGAATGAGTAATGTGCATCAACGCTTAAAATTAAATAGAAGTTCTTACACAGAATTTATGATAACAGTAGGTACTCGATCTATCACGCGAATAATTTCATTTTCAGAATGTTTCCATAACTAAAAACTTAGAACTTGAATGTATAAAAGTACCTAACAGTGATATCGAAAATGTTTAAAAAACGTGACATAAATTTAGAAATATTTCTTTTTATTTGGGAAATTACTGAATTCTTTCATACGCATATACATACATATGACTGCGATGCAAATATCTTTGTATGTTTGTTTAATCAGGATATTGAATACCATGACTTACTCATCTTTTAAATCCAAAAAAACATTTGTAAGCACTGAGCTTATCTTGAATGTAGTGAACCTTTATGGAGCATATTCATGTAAGAGCACTCGCAACCCTCGTTTACCCTACTCAATAAAACAGTTCGCTATCACAGTTACAAACCAAAGAAGCGTGAAAAATGCCGATTTAATCCTAAACATTGTATCTAAGTGAGAAAATAAAAATGAAGCGAGTCGTGTTCGCGCCCAATGACCGAAACGAGCCGTGAGTGTTTGCATTTGATAAGAAGTGATTCAACCCCACAACCCACCCACGCAATCCCCCAACTCAACGGTTCTACAATGATACGGTTACGTACATCACTTACTACAAGAAACGACTTTTGTTTATTTTTGAATTATAACTTTAAATAAATAAATACGTTAGGATATTTACATATCTACAACGCGTTGTCATATTGTCTTCAACTGAGTAGGTTTAACTCGTGTTTTAACAACTGGTAAACAGCTGTAATTACTTATACTTAGGTAGCTACACTTTCTTTTTGTTAAATGCACATATAGAACAGATGGTGATACTTTACTACAAAGATCCGATCAGATCGCAAAAATATTTATCTAAACTGGGTATGACATTTATTTATAACTAGGTATGCAATACATTCTGCTGTTGCAATAATTGAGCTGAGTTTGTCGATCCGGGTCGAACTCCTAAACGACTGGACCAATCTTTATGAATTCAGATATATGCACTCACGGTGCTGGTCACTATGACCGTGCCAAATTTCAAAAAGATCGGTCCAGCCGTTTAGGAGGAGTTCGATCCTAAACGAAATACACGAGTCGCCTAAGAAACAATAAGAATTACAATGTACATAATAAATATTAAGTACGTACTTCGACCAAATCGGAGATGTTTCGACCAAAGGCCAGGTCAAGAGTACCCATAACCGGAGAGCGTGCATGAAAATAGTTATGAAAGTGGAAGAAGCGAAAGAAGTATGCCAGGATCGGAACAAGTAGAATTCCATAGTCTCTGCCTACCCCCATGGGAAAGAGGCGTGACCATATGTATGTATGTATGTATAATTATGTAGGTACATAAAATATTTACTTGGGTCATATTGCCTTAACTGGGGATTGATCCCGACATTTCGGTAAGACAGGCCGGCCTCAGGCACACTACACACCACACCGAAGTTCAAGTTGTTTTAAATTCAATGAGCTCACATTGAAATGAACAAAAAATCAATGCAAGAATAGCTCCCCTAAAAACAAACGCAAATGATATTGATATCCAACTACAAAACTAATTAAACGAACTTTATACGTCGAACGGGTTGACAAGTTACACAACCGTATATGTATCTGAATATGACAAAACAAATAAAATATGAATCTACAAAATATGGTATTTCATTTTATCACCAAAGGAAACTACTATAAGTATGTACAAAACAAATAATCCACGTTATTAATGCAGAACATTGTGACCGGTCAAACGAAAGAGCTCCACAAAAAGACCAAATACAAAACACAATTTAAAATAGAATTCTTAAAGAGCGAAGACCATTCCGGACAAAAAGATAATTTGAAGCGTCTGCCCGGGGCCCGCGTTTGTCTTTGCTATTGTGAACTTTTGTTTTAGCTCACTTTTATGAATTATACTCAGTTGTTTTTATCACCGGCAAATTCACGTAGCTTCAGGCGAGTTCTTTCAGTCACAGTTTCAGACTGCAAAATTGAATTTAAAGCTTTTTAGAATAATACTTTGCACTATGTCTCTCTTGTTTAAAGTAGCTATTTGTCTGGTAGGCTAAGTATTTTTCTTATACGAAAACTAAAAAACTCTAAGGCCAAACCTACCAGTCTAAATATTATTCGATAACTGTAGAAATTATATTATACTCCTAACATCGATCCTGATTGTTGAAATTTGGGTACGGATTACATAATTCATTTTACTGTATACTGTGCCCGGTTACACCAATAGGCTTGACTCCTATTACGTAGGTCCAACAAAAAATATTCGCAAAATATGAGTATGTAATTTACCTCTGCCTACCCCCTGGATGATATAGGCGTGAATGTATGTATGTGCATGTTTATTGTGATGACTATAAGTTCCCGTGGGAATTGGAAACTGGAAAACTTCTTCGCGTTTAGTTACTAAATAAAACATAAGATAAGATAAATACTGTTTATTGTACATCGTACACAAGCAATAAATAGTAACGTATAACATACATTCATAAAACTAATGTACAAAGGACGGCCTTATCGCTAATAAGCGATCTCTTCCAGGCAACCTTTGGATGGAGAGAGATATATACGATATAATGTGGGTAGTGTACAAAATATAAATAACTTAAGTAATAGATAAAAGAAAGGTGGGGAGAAAAAAAACAAAGATGAGAGAAAGATGAGATGGTGAGAAAAAACATACATTTTGTTTTGGTAAAACAGTCTTTGCTTATGTTGCAACCGAATAAATTAATGGAAAATTACAGTTTGTACCTATGTTAAATACGTGTGTTCAAATAGCTTGTTAGATCCCCTTGTCATGTTAATGCGAGGTTGTGAGCTCGCGACTGAGATGAGAGAATACAGTTGTTATTAGTAAGCGCGGTACACGGACAAGAGTATAATTGGTACATGAATGGCTTGTAATTGATTAATTATTATACAACCCTCTCATTTGCTAGCACTTATAGATTGAGAACATGTAATTGATCACGTAACTTTATACTTGGAAGATTGAGTAAAATAAAGTTGCAGCATGAACTTATTTGTGTTGATAAATATGTATGGATGCAAGGATATGATATCAAAGAGACATCTATCATAAACGTTCAAAGAGACGTATAAAAAGGAATTAAAATATCTTTAAAAATCTTTAAAACAACAGCAAACACAGTAAAAAGATAAATAAAACAAAAACAAGCATTCTTTCGTTCTGTCTATCTGTCTGTATCTACACGTTATTCTCCAAAATTGCTGAATGGTTTTTGACGCGGTTTTCACAGACAGACTAAACTCTACTCAGGGCAATATACAGGGTTTGTTTCATCAAACCTATCTATATTAAAAGCTATCTACATATAAGTTATTCTATGCGGGCGAAGCTGCAGAAATCAGCTATTGTTCTAAAATGTACTAAAAGTGATTCATAGGAAGATGCAACAAACAATAAAGCAAACACTATTTGAATAAAGAAGCGGACAAGAAAAATAAATTTGAGCTTAAAATTTACACGCATAGTGAGCGGGCACCCGTCTGTGAGGAATTCCCGTCTGAGTTGCAAAACAAGCGAATAACATCGACAAATAATACAGTTGACGAAACGAATGAAAAAGATGACTACACTCTCAAATCCAACAAACGTAAAAGAGATTACCCACGCTCCAACTGCTCTCAACTTGTACAAACAAAAAAAGCTCAATTTGCCCGTTTTTAAAACAAGACGAAATTGCTATAAAACAGGCAAAGTAAGCAAAGACGGCAAAAGAATATTAAAAACGCGTTTAAAACTACAGTGGCAGTGTATTGAACATTCTATTGAAAGAAGGGGCAAAGATTCAAATAATATTGTATTCTTAAATATATTCGAAGCTCAAAATATATTAGTAAGTGGTATTTTGATCAGGTCAAAATGTTCAATTCTTTACAGAAATTATTATCAAACAGTTTTTTTACTCTTCCTTAAACTGTTTTATATAAATCGGATGACAGTAAAAAACCCGGCCAAGTGCGAGTCGGATATTCTGTTTTTTTTAGTTTAGTTGTTATAGAGGCAACGAAAATACATCATCTGTGAAAATTTCAACTTTCTAACTATCACGGTTCATGAGATGTATCTCATGAACCGTGGTAGTTAGAAAGTTGCTCAAGACTTTGTGAGCTGTAGCTCAAGACAGACGGACGGACAGCGAAGTCTCAGTAATGGGGTTCCCGTTTTACCCTTTGTGTACGGAACCCTAAAAAGTCATCGTCATAAAATCTACTGCACACCAGCTAGTACTTAAACAATAATAAATAAATAAAATACTTTTTTCTAGAACAATCTCTTAAATTCCAACTATTTTGATTATGGAATAGATTCAGGAAACTAACAGTACCTTGGTTACGAACTCAGTACACTATAAATGTAGATATGTAAGTAATTACACGCCTCGACATCGCGAAACAGTCTCATTTCCATACCCAGGGCTAAGCGATCAAGTTACTTCGCAATATAAAGCGGGAACGTATTTTTGTGTTAACCCCCCCTCGTGATTACACACAAATTGGAATAAATTGAATTTTAAACCTAACCGCCGAGCCCGTATCTACGAAACAAGAACGGCCCAGCAAGGGTTATTTGTTAAGGGCTGTCAACAAATTTATTTTCTAAGAAAGAACGTTGCGGTTAAGTTAAGAAAGAGTAGTAAATGAGTTTCGTTGTGAGTTTAATTAAAACGTTATTACTTTGGCTCTTTGCACTTTGTAATAATTAACATGCTACTGTATTTAACTATAAACACTGTAGTTCTCCTTCGAATAGGATACAATATAATTGAAAAAAAAACAAACTGTCTGATAAGCATATTTCCCTTACGATAAAGGTAGTCAATTCAAATAATTTTAGTATACGAACAACTCATCATTTATCCTCGAAATAATTACATAATATAAACGTTTATTAAATTACCATTTTACCAGTCAACCTGTCGGTCCCATGTAATAGAAGGCGAGTGAGCCTATTTGTACGAAATATCTACTCGTATTATAAAGTTCATTAAAACTGCAGTAAAAATAATAAATTACCTGAGTTGGTAACCCTGACACATTTAACCCAGTATAATGGCTGCGATGATTTCTTGGCTCAAAACGGTGGTTTCATAACAGCTTGCCTGCTACTACTCTCGTCACTCACTTCTAACTTTGTTTTCACTTATAATAAAGCTAATAAAGCTTTGGAATTTTATCACTTACATTGAATCAAGTAGGCAATCTGTGTTTTGAATTCTTTAAAATTTGAAGTCCAAGATTACATTAATTTTATTTGCAAGAAATATAAGTTGTATCATGTAGGTGACTTTAAGATTTATGGTAAAGATTAGAGGGGTTGACCTTCTACTAATTGTTGAATATTGGTGTAGAGTAGTAAAAAGAATTTACATACTATTAATAATAAATGAATAGCATGTTAATAAAGTGGAAGACTGGTTAAATAGTCAAGTCTTGTAAACAAGTGTAAATGACAAGTCCAGGTAGCGGACGATTGCTTAACATCAGAGTAAATTAGTGGTACGAGTATAGTGCGAGTGGCAGCGTTGGAGCGCGATTCTATTGCATTACTGCGGGGAGCCAGCCTTTATTGCTCAATTTGACTTTATTTAACGCAATTCGCAAGCGGCTGGGGCGTGGAGGATCGGGTGTCTCCTCACCCCCAGTCTCGACTGACGGGGAACAGATGAGGTCCCACTCCAATCCACTTAGCACGCGGCAAGCCAGTAGGTGATCGCAATCTGTACACTAAGACACCCGAATGCTTTCTACTATATTTCTTTGCGGTATTCTTAACACTTATATTTTCAATCGACTGCTATAAAATTGGCAAACGTATTTGCCTTTCGAATTCCATTACTATTTTTCTTTTCATGCATCAATTGTTGTTGTCAAAAGTGAAATGATAACAAGTTTCAGTTGTCCAACACTGACACTATTCATGTCTGCGTTGGCATAAATATATACCTATATATTTGCATACCTGCATACAAACATAATAGCAAACTTCGAGACAGTGTAAATTTAATTTAGATACTGCAACACGAACATCGCATGTTTTGGTTAATTTGTGTACAAGTTTGTAGTACACCGCCGCGTGATCTCTCTAACCATCATGTTTATTATCCGAAATACGGAATCGAATCAAGCTTAATCTAAAGCTCAGGGGGAGAGGCGTTAGGGTGTCATTTTCACGCTAGCATATTGCTCGCCACCGAATCATAATTGAATAATAAAATTGTTGCGAATTTCGGAACAGTCTTTTGATTCGTAGGATTTGGTGGGGAAGAGACACCACTCGTTTTTATGTTAGGATTTTGTGGATCTGTCCGTAAAAATGTAGTCGCGTCGACACTCGGAAATGATTTGGGAAGTTACGCCGTTGATGTAATTTGTATCGTGTTGTTATTTATGAGGTCCGCTTTGTAACTTTTGGGGTTCGTTCACTAAGTTAAAGATGTTAAGGGTTGTTATTTAATGGTAGTTGAAAACTCCAAGTATGAATGTTATTTATTTTTAGACATCAATTTTGATTTATCTATCTTATGGGGATACTGCAGCCGTGATGCGGCCGGAGTTAAGTTTTATGCTCCAAAAATTACGTTTTAGCTTTATATTACACAAATAACACGGAACTGTTACGTCATGTTACTCGTATATTCCTAATAACACAGAGAGAGATTGACAGAATTGGTATCTCTGGTTGATAAGAATTCTCAAATAGATATTTCGTAGTATTAAATAAATCAAGCAAAACAGGCGCGTGTAATATGTATCCGAACTCGACCCACTCTTAATTTTCACGACGCTGAATACTAAACACAAATTTCCATTAACGGGTCGCTGTTTACAGTAAAATTCTTTTTCCATCAAACGAGATTTGTTCCGTCAAAAATATGTAAAGTCGGGAGTGCGAGACACTGTAGATAGGGCAAAGGGGGGGGGGGGTTAAAATTAAAATAATATCTAAGTATTCAAGTCACGTGAAACATTAAGTTCACTTCGCTATAAACCGCGCCCTTGAGAGTTTCATGCGGAATTAAAATTTGTCGCCTGATCTCTCCGGTGACGTTCGTTGATGGATCACCAACTTGCCTTATTTTGTTTAATTCCACTGATGAGCTGCGTCAAGACGGAACTCGGGGTGTCAGCCAGTCACGTTGACAACGATTTGTTGGAAAATTATGGAGAAAACAAATTAAAAACAAAAGTTGTCAGGTGATATATGAAACTTAAAAAAAAAAATCAGAACGAGTTTAATTATACGAGAAATATTACGAGATTAATTTTACCATTTAAACGTATTCTAAAGTTTAGGCGTAACTAATTATTTGCTTAATAAAATAAAACGGAGCGGAGAGATTTCATAACTAGATTAATTATGTAACTTAAAAAACAGTTTAGACACATATTATTACGTGGAAATATGTCTCTGTTTACCCCCTCAAGGAAACAAGCGTGACTGTCACAAATTAGGTTTTCAATAATGTGGATATTTGGAACAAACTAAATAAATAATTACAACTTTCCTTTCTGTACTGAATTCGTAGCAAGTGCTACGGCGTAGCACTAAACGGTAGCCAAAACAATTTTGTAGCAGTTTTGTAGCTAATATACAGTGTGTATGAACTTTAATAAACGAGTAACTACTAATAATGTAACGGCATACAAACTAAACTGTAATATGAGCATTAAATATGCCGTAAAAACTCGGGAAGCGGTAAAATAATGAATATAACATGCCGTAAACGAGTTAGGAGGGGGGCGTGCGGAGGAAAAGTGAAGACGTTTTTTTTTAAATCATTTTGTAGTTAGTCTACAGGGTCACTTAGTATGCAGCACGGCCGATGCGGGGGCGCACATATTTTATATTTATTACCGCCAGCAAAGATGCTATGTATCATGAAATTGCACCTTATCCAATATGCATGCTAGCACGTGTTAACCCTACTGACGGCTAACAGCAGATAACTAGATAATGATGTTGTAAATGTCTGACGCCTGCACGAGCTCACTACCAGCATGAAACACTTATGCTCGTATAGTTTATACTTTCGATTGTTGGCACTTGGTGGAACCTATAGTATACATGATGAACAAACACAATTGTACACTATTCCACAACTTTATTTGATTTATTTTCACCGACCGGTTTCGCTTTTCAGCATTATCAAAGGTGTCTTACTTCACTGTCTGAATTCTCTCCAAACATTTTGTAGAACCTCAAATTAAGTCCAAGTTTTTTCTTGACGATACGAAATTTTGTTGTAGTTTTCTCTCCCAAAGCTTTAAAAAAACCATTATCTAGATTTGATGTATACGGTTTAATTTTGTATATCTGACGTCCTATTAATATCGTGCAGCTATATCAAGTCTCAACAATATTAGTCTCATCACCAAGAAATAATACCATAATTAATTGTAATATAAATGTAATAAGGAATAAACGCGTGGTCACAAAGTGGCGTCTTAATGAATGCCTGATAGAATCAATCATCCAATAATGAGATAACCAAACAATGACCCTCGATATACAGACCCCGATACGGCGCAGCGTCGATGTTGGCACAAGAAATTTGTCGAAGCAATATCGCGAGAATCCCTTCGAGGGAATCGCCAATTTTAGGGGAAATCGACAGAGATAATTATGTTTGAAGTTAGTTATTGAGTAGAGTCAATATGAGAGGAGATTAGCTGACCCGCCCGCTCGCCATACAGCTCAGCCTGCACATATATTGGTGTATATATTCGGAATTTCACTTCTTAATTATCTTTAGACATTTATTATGAGCAAATATTGCCTCGACTTTAGCCGGAAAAAATATGAGGAATTTATTTCTGTGAGCAAATTGGAGCAAGACGACGGAACTTGGTTTGTAACAAATTTATTTATTTTTGGAATTTAGGTAGAATTATGAGATTATCTTCTTAATATTTAGTTTATAAAGTTTAGAAAAAGTTACGAATCTTATCGTGGGTGTTCCAGCGTGAAACGATATCACATTCGAGATTAATTATGCTTATTACTTACGCAACGAGCTCTCTGATTTCATTAATTAATAAATGAAACATTCAAAATCAGTTTAAACAGAATCTGAAGACGTCGAGAATTGCTTTAAGCACGTACGGATTTACGTACCTATAAATAATGTTCACACAAAATTACTATAACCGTGTAAGCCGATAGACGTCTGAGACCTTACAAATAGCTTTAATTTTGTTGATAGGTAATTTGTACGCTTCTCCCTCGAGTGTATTTCTTGGGGAATCAACACAAGTGTAATTAACGAATTCATTTAAAGTTATCGTTGCGATTATTTTGACTTAACCCTCTATCGCGGAGCTCTTTGATGTGTATTCTCTTTCGACGGGTATACACGGTTCGGTACGACGGCGACGACGGGTTGACAATGTTTTAAGTCGAGACAACTTGTGTTCTCAGTTTCGAGTCACACGTCACCGCATAATTCAAATCAAGTTAGTTTGATTAATGACGGAGGTAAATTGTCTTTGAGTTGATACCACCAAACATTTAAACTAATTATAAGGTCGTGAATACATTTCAAATACTTCACGCTTTGCTGTCTTTGTGTGAGTTCAAAAAGGCATAACTTTAGCAACAAAAAGACTATAGGCGCTTGTAAAATTACTTTTAAAGTCTATCAAACGCAAACTTTTGTTGTAGACACGAGAATCCAATCATAACTCATCTGTTTCGGAGCATCAAGTGCTAGTATCGTTCAGCTAAACGGCGTTGTGTCGCTTCATTAGCATTTTAATTACCTGTCGAGGCAGCTATCGGGCTGGCTGCCACCTGCGCGACCCTTTTACAACGTGCGCTCGTTTTTGTTTCGCTATTCAATATGCATACTTTTCTGTCAAGTTGGTTACGGTGATTAAAGAGATGAAGTTTGTCGTGTTCTTTGTTTTTGTTTTTTTTTCATCACCGGCAAGTTTTGTAATTTAGACTTTTGTTTTTTTCCTCTCATGCATCATGCAATCTATCCATAGAGTGGGTACATGTAGGTATATATCACATGTATCAAAATGGATTTAGACAAGTACAATAGATTTAATTTTTAATATACATACATTCGATCACGCCTCTTTCCCAAATAGGTGTAGGCTGATGGAAAATTTACTCACACTTTTCGGATTTTTTTGTCCTACGAAATATTATGGATAATATTATTTATCGTGCGATCTATTATGTTTGTCAGATCCTCCTTTTGCAATTGAGGTTGGTTTAAGCCTGTACCACCTGAGCTCTCGGTAGGACCTCTTTGCATCCAATCTTAAACATCTTACTTCATATAGCTATCTATTAAACAAAATCTCCCTGCAATCTTAAAATACGTGTATTTTGCACAACAAGCGGTATTAAAAAATAAACCATGTTCATACAGCTGATTTATTACAGTACCTGCTCGAATAGTTGCTCTGAAGCTCCTTTGTTCTGCATCAAGATTGGCAGTTCGATTATCCTTGGCTCTTGCAAAAGGACAAATAAAAATTAGTCTATATTCCAGACTGCTTAAGCGCACCGCGGGGAGCGAGCTACGTTAAATTAAAACGTCTGAAATATGATATGGCTTCTTAGTTGAGAATAAACCAAGGCGACTCTACTCGAGTAAAACTCAAATGTACAATTCATTTTGGTTTTGCTTCCATATTCCAATTTAATAATTGATTTTTTAAGTTATTTTTTTCTAATCATAAATCATCAATAACTGTAGTCACGGTATTTAGGTTATCAACATAATTAATCAGATGTAATTTTGTATGATTCGAATGTTGTTGGTAAATATTTCAGAAAATTACAGTCGCTCCATTTTTTACAAGTTTTACATAAACGGCTGATTACAACCATAACTAGTAAATTTAACTTAAGGTAGGTAGGTACTTAATTGATATACCTAAATAACAAGTTTACGAACATGTTTAACAAATAACAGCGTAAAATAGAACAACAAAAATATTAATAATTAATAATTATAAAGCAAGGGTAAAAATATGTTATAAAGCAAATCAAACGTAATTAGTCAAAACTATCAATATCTACCTATATAATTCTTGGTAGAAATTCGCAGAAGCCGTTTAAATGTACAACACAAAACCGTTGAAAGCACACAGCCACAATATAAACATGGGATTGTCCTCAACGCGGTTTGCATTTACGTTAGCTTTATTATTTTTAAGTAGCTTCGAGTTTTTAAGTCCCTCGTTTGAAACTTTCACCTTTTCCCCCTCAAATACGGACTGAAAGTTAATTTCTTTTGGTGTATTTTAAAATTAATTTTGCTTTGTGGCGACCGCTCGCCTCAGGACGAATGTAAGCGGTGAAGTAGTGAAAGCCCTCGAAATAAAATGGTTGGATAGTCTTACACTTTTGCACAATGGCGTGGGTGACCGACCTGTACTATGTCTCACAAGCATTTACTGAAAGGAGTTCCACAATTACGTATTTAACTATTTATTTTTTCAAGAATTAGCAAGCATACCTACATTATAATCACGTATAGCGCTTAACTTAATGTTCGCCAGAGTCTCTTCGGTTCATCGACAGATAAGGATCTCGGTGGGACCTCCCATGCAGCTGTAGGACTGTACACATATATGTACTGGTATATTTTCGTCTATTGCGATAGTAATATCCCCATTTCAATTACCTTCTGACCGCGGTAAACCATATGTATAGCACATGCATACATGCTCTAAAGACAAGAAGATTGACAATCAGTAAAGGAAATTGTATGTCAAATTAGAGTCTAAATAGGAGTCTACGCAAGTTAACAATAAACCAACATGAAAGTACCTTTATAATAACAGAAATAATAATATACACTATCTGCATTCTGCATGTAAAAATAAACGTTTCAAGTGTTAATAAATAATATGGAACAAAAGGTCGTGGTTTATTGGCAATGGAAGCATGCTGTTACTTGTCATAATATTTTTGTTCGACAATAAAACTGGATAAATGAACGACACTGTAATCGGCACACGCCGCCAATGGTATAAAATACTACAGAATTTCAACTATTTCTACAAACTTTAAACAAAATAATTCACTGCACAATAGTAATAAAGTTAAAAATTGTTTGTAGAATTTGTAGATGCCTTTTAAGAGAGGGCAATTAAAGATAGTTTAATTTCACGTTTCATTTATTTACGAAATTTCGATAGTAAAGTTTATAGAAAGTATTTTTTGTGATTGTTGAGACAAAATATACATCGAAATACATTGACAAATTTTCTATCTTGAAGTTTCGAGCAACTTAAATAAAATTACACTGTTGCTACTTCAATTATATTAAAACCCATTGCTTTTTTAGGCTCTACTAGTGGCTCTTGTAACTATGACTGCTCTCACTCATTTTTTAATTTAGTAAAGTTTAAACAGAAATACAAGAATAAATATACGAACAAAGGATAAAGTAAGTAATAATAAATCATACAGAAGACAAAACCAAAACCTAAGATATTTCTCGGCGCTGCCGCTGCATCCAACAGGTGCAAAAGCAGACATATCCGACAGACTATCTAAAACTTTTTCATATTTATGAGAGGTTTTGTATCCTCTCTGAAGAACCAAAGCATAACACGCTCACTGTACCGTCTCTTGCAAAATTTTCAAGGTTTATAAAGTTTCAAGTGAATTATTAAGTTAGTAAATTTTTGGAAAGAAATTCTTCGAATTTGTTAGTATGGTAGATTCGATTGTACTTACATTTTTAAATCATCCTAATTTCTTTAACAACGTGAGTTTAATACACAGGCGGTGGAATTTAGGAATAGAGCGTTCAAATATTGAGTAAAATAAACAATAATTATGTGTATTAAACTCACGTTGTTAACATGATATACATCTCGCATCTGACGCGGTTGCTCTCTAGTACTCTTTAATGAAGAGCCACTTTGAAACTAGTGGGTATACACCGAATTGTACGTATTAGTAAACAAACAATTACCAGTGTTAGATCAATACATTACCAAGTGTGTCGTCTTAAATAACCTTAATCGTTTGTGCAGGTTACACGAAGGCAAAGGGCGAGCGGCTACAGCGGCACAAAGGCGCGTGCAACTTCAAAGCAAACAGTTCGGATCAAAGAGGCCGCCCCTTGATAACTGAGGCCGGATAAAACCTTCCCTATCGGATGAGCGCCGTTTGATATCTGATTGTCGGCTGGAGATCACACCATCCAACGAATAGTAAGTAAAAGGTGTTACAGATGTTTCCTTTTTACTGCATTAAGAGGTTTTTGTGACATTTTTTTAAAGCGATCAAAAGAACGAAAGCTTTCTCGAGTTGACGTGAATTCTTTACCACTTTTCTTCAACACTGTATCTATTGCTGAATCAGTAAGAAGGTAAAGGTGACCGGTATATAAAATTTTATGAGTTTAAAAAAGTGAATCAAGATCAAATCTTCCTCTCTTTTAATATTTTAATAAGGAAGTCGCAAAAATTGCATGGTAAGACTATGAACTCGCTTTATGAAGTAGGTACCTACCGGTTTCAAAGAATAAATGCAAAATCTGAAAAACGTGTCTGTCTATTAATTTTATACAAACATTTGCCTAACCTCATATATTAGTTTTCTCAGTTTTTTAATATCTATTGTATAATATCAGGGATTACAGTTTTTCTTTGTTCAATCACTTATTATTGGGTTTACTTTAACTTTATTAGGTTTTATGTCAAAACTTACTGACGAGATAAAGTAAAATAAAAGGTTTCTAGCAGGTGCTCAAGCGAGGACCAGGTAAACCCCTGTGACAGTAAAACAACAGTAAATCTGTATGAAACGTGGCGACGTGCACTTTAATCTCGACAATCAGCTGTAGGTATGTCTCTTTCGTTCGGCGCTAAATCCAACGATGCACTGTCCACGAGTATCCGGTATCCGGTACCCGGATTACCCGATTTACGGGATATGCCTGCGTTCGTGCCGACGCAACCCCTGCAGCGATTACTCCTACTGCCCTTCTTGTTGGTAAAATCGACCCGAGTGGGACGAAGTTCACAGAAGTACAAATAAATAGACATTAAAATGTACTATTCATAGATTAAGATACTGTTTCCAAATAGATTTGAATATTCACTGATTTAATAAGATAACAGAAGCGTAGTCACAGAATAAGTACTAGGGTAGTGTTCCAGTTAAAGTTTTTATATTGGGAAACTGCTTATATAATATTACATAGAACTTCTTTACTAAATTGCCAATTATTAAGTAGGTACACACTAGCTATACAGATGTACCTATGTAGCTGTTATTAATATTTACCCAGCAATGGAGGTTGAGGCGGACATAACAAATGGTAATTAGTCATTATTATCAATGGACCCAAGTATTATATATTATTAACATCTAAAATTGTAATTAATATGATATAGTTACGTTAACTTAAATCTATAATATTAATATTTTTAGTATATAATTAGGTATATTGTACTTCTTATTGTAAATAAATCTTTACTTAAATCTTTATTAGAAAGAACTAACTTCCAGATATCTTTGAAAGAATGTTAGCTGGACATTGAGGTGTGTCATGACGACATTGGTTAAATTCAGGCTTATGCTAGGTACCTACTAATAATTGGTTTATAATATAATTTCGATTTGCCAACTTAAGGACATCTGCTTCCGGAAAAGCTCTTCTTTGTCAATCTGTTTTGTTACACTATCATGATGTACGAGCACGTCGTGTCGTCGTGAAGGTGAAGATTACTGATTGTCAGAAAACGAGTAAAGAAGAAAGATGAGCCGCTCCCTAATTTTACCTTGGAGGTCACGTGTATGCTTGGGCAATTAACACATCTTATGAGATGTTATTGCTTGAGAATACACGTGGCTACTGGGGAGAAATTCATCGGGAGGGCTCGAAGACGAAGATTACAAGAAGAAGCACTATTTTTGTAATTGTTTTCGTATAATTTTGCTATATCAATCGCAAATTAAACGATTATGTAGTACCAGCGACGGTCCTCTTTCCAGGAAAAATGCCCGACATAGTTATATAAGCTTGATATCGTCCGATTATCGTTTTTATGATTAATGTTGTAGAAGTATTTGTGTAAAAGTTAGCAAACTTAATTGTTTGGAAAAATATTTTTGTACGGCTTTTTGTCGTGTGTTTAGTATAGCATTTCATGTACAAGCTGGATGCCTGCCCACCTTCGAGCTGTAGTTTACTCGTTCCCAAATACCACGGGAACATTGCAGATAAAAATTGTCTATTTATACAATATTCTGAAGTATGAGCAACATTATTTTACCATTAGGGTTGTAGATTAAGGTTTGTGATATGATTTTTTCTAAGATTGGTATTAAATTCAATTCAAATTATCTAATTCGGATAAAACTCCATATTATAACTTTGAAAAGATAATTTCAGGAGATTATGTTTTCAAAATTATATGTCAATATAACGTCACTAATTGTATTTATAATTATTTTATAACTATTTATTTTATATATACTCGTATATATGATGAATACATAAATATTGTAAACATACCACTACCTCGGTGGCGCGGTGATATGTGTATGCGACTGCCGTCCCTGAGATCCCGGGTTGGATTCCCGGGTCGAATCAAGTAGTTCTCTCACTGGACTTAGCCCGTGTTTACAATATAGTAATTATGATAAATATTATGGACTATGGTAGCCACAAATTTTTGTTCATACATATCCTGTAAATGGTAATAAGTACAGTATCTAAAATTAATATGTAGGTATGTACCTAATACTTGTTTATTGTGAATTTTTGTTACAGGTAACTAATTTCCAGATATATTTGAGAGGTTAACTCCAAATATATGAGTTCCTTAATATGGAGAATCAGACTGAGAAACATAGTAACACGGTTAGTATTGTTGTTCGACTCATTGGGATGTGCGATGATGCATTAAATAAGGTTTATATATACTGCTACTTACTGGTTTTAATTAACTTAAGCATATCTGTACTTCCATAGAAGCTTTTCTATAGCAATGTTTGTATCAAATGTAATTCATGAAGATCACTGATTCTCGAAAAACGGCTGAAGAAGAAATACGAGAGCCTCTCCCAACTCTTGCCTTGGAGGTCATGTGTATTTTGAGCAATAAACACATTTTAAGAGATGTTATTGCTTGCGAATACACGTAGCTACTGAGGAAAGATTCTTCGGGAGGGCTTGAAGGGCACTCAGAAAGAATTGAGACATTTTTTTTATTTTTGATGATTTATGATTAAAGTTTTGACTTAGGGAAAATTAAATACAGTAATTTTCTTTTAGAATTCATTAGTGTATATTCCTAGTAGTCTTAATTTAGTTTTGTGTGATATTCGGTTGATTCACACATATCAGTGAAGCCTCCGGCTCAGTTCAGTATCAGGGATTTATCGGTTCAAAATATTTTTTTTATGAACGCGTCCCCGCATGTCAGTGTCAAATACGACTCAGACATCACTGACACTGACATGTTAAAAAAAATGCATGAAAGAATATTTTGCACTGATACTGAACTGTGCCGGTACTGTGTCGGACGGAACTGAGGTTTCACTGATATGTCTGAATGGACCTTAACTCGTTTACGTATCAATAATTTAACAATTTTCTTTCTCTCACTGGCAGTCTAAATTCCAATTTTCACAGTATTTGGTTCATTGCGTTATCCACCATCTTGAATTAAATGCTGAATTTCGTTTATTGAAAAACTCGATTGTTTTTACTTTTAGGACCAATTTTCTTTCGGAATTCTTTAAACAAGGCCATTAGTAGTCTACTTTTTGTTTTGCGTGGTATTTGGTTCCCAGCGTTAGCCACAATCTTAATTTAATGGTAATTTTTTGTTAACAATCTGTTTATTTTTCTTTATGTAGCAATTTGCTCTTGCGAGGAGCTGAAAGAGGTCACTGGCAGTCTATATATCGTTTTGCGTGGTGATTGGTTGTATGCGTTAGCCATAACTATGAATTTAAAAGTGAACCTTGTTTGTTCAATAACTCGTTTATTTTTGTTTTAAGTAGCAATTTTCTTTCAGATTTGGTTAAGGGTGGTCACTGGAAGCCTACATTTAGTTTTGCGTGGTATTCGGTCCGTTCCGTTGCGTTGCGGCTTTCGACTCTGGTGTCTCGGGTTCGATTCCCGGGTCGAATCAAATATTTGTGTAATCCACAATTGTTTCTTCTGACTTTGGGTATTTTCTATGTATATTTAGTATGTATTTAGAAATATATATGTATGTATATACGTGCCTCGGAGAGCACGTTAAGCCGTCGGTCCCGGTTGTCATACGAATATCTATGACAGTCGTTACGGGTATTAAGTAGTAATTCCATTAATATTTAGTAGTATTTGTCGGAAAAAGGACATTAATTTGTGTAGGTTATTTTATTATCTACAATTTTGTTCAAAACTATTTTTTGATATAATTCACTGTTTACGAGAAAAATCCAAAAAAGCGAATATTTTCAACTTTAACCTTGAATAACTTTTTTTTGCACAAGTCGGATAGATTGGAACTTTTGATACCTGCACCACTTTGCAGCTCTATACGAATTAATGCAACCTTACAATTTTGTTCCGAATATTTTAACTGGATAACTCTGTTAGCTACCTGATTTGAGATTTCTTTTTCAGTTATTGGTGTAGGACTCGGCAAAATATACGAAAAGTGAGCTTGCTCTTAATCAATATTTTTCAATGTTCTACGGCCCACGTACTATTAATATAAAGTTACGCTGTTCCTGAGTATAATAAAAGCTACAACTAAAAATAAGGCAATGTAAAGTCTCCAACGGAAGCTTTTTTTGGATCTGTACAAATACACAACTTTGAGCGCTCAGATCTCAACTTATCAGACACGAGTTATACTAGTATCACGAGTAGGGGCGCGTGTGGCCACTAGGGAAATATTCGCGGCACCGCGAACTCGAACACAAGGAGCAACGCGAGTGGACATCGTTTAACCGCACCATTAACGCAAAAAATGAAGTTATATAGATATTGATCCGTTGGAAGCCGCCGCCAAACCTATGATGTACTTCGTCAGCGAGAGTTTATCCACTGTATATGAATGGCTCATGTTGTACGGGATCGAAAAAGAGAGGGTAGCATCAGGTTAAAAAGCTCTTCAGAACACATACCGTCGTAAATGCGATATAATGCAGCCAAGAAAGCAATTGTTCGACGCTGCGTAAGTGATTCAAGGCTTCCCGTTACCCAAGGACAATTCCGGCAGTCAGGAGCCTCATGATCGCGACGTCTAAAACGCTAAAATGCAAAAGTTTCATAAACTAGGTACTTATTATAATAAAACATGTACCTATTTCAAGGACAGATTTTCATCATTTTTAATATTCTTCTAATAAAATGATAAAAGTGATTGTAAAATATTTTACATCAGATTGAATTGAAAATCAGTACCTATCCTAAATCAGATATAGTCCTATAACTCCTTAGATCAATCTTTTACGGGGTTACGTAGTTCAAGTCTCGGAACCCTTATAGTTTCGTCATGTCGTCCGTCCGTGCTCGGGACTCCAAACCGTATTTTATATGTAGTTGGGAATGCAATCTATACGCTCCTCGCCTTTCCGCTGCGTGGGCAGCCGGCCTAAAGAGAACGGCGGGTTCCCCGACATACCGCCCATGGCCAGTTTCCGTCAGGGGGCAAGCGTACACTATGCTCAAGCGCCAACTCACTGACCTAGGCGATAGAATGTTTAATAGGCGAAAAAGGTGGCTGGCGGCATCATGTATCTATCTTTTAAGGCTAGCTCGCTATTCCCACCAATGCCTTATTATATGGTACTTCAGTATGTTGTAAAATGATCCTTTATTTGCGAAGGTGTTTTTATAAAAAATTGTATTCCTTGTTAGCCAAATAGCTTCAGGGGAAACCTCCATGGTGTTTCTCCTTTTCCTTAGCCGGGACATCGGATAGGCAGACTCTGTTATTCGCCAGCCACAAGGCAAAGGGATGATTAAGTACCTATGTTTTAAAATAATGCATTAATTGCGAACTTGTTTTTATTAAAAACATAAGTTCATAGCGAAATAAAAACATTAGTATTTAAATTTGATCAAAGTCGTCTTGACATACTTTAATTTCAACGAATACCGTAGGAAATTGATATCATAGGTTCAATCAAGTGACGCGCACATTCATGATGTGGGAGGCAGGCACGATTACGAGTTACTTACCACAGTTCGAGGGGCACCACATTCAATTATAACACGCCTAAAACAAGATCTCAGAACAATAATTACATACAATAAGTTAGTATTTTTGACACACTGCAAATTATAATAGGCAACCTGCAATACTAGGACATGACCTCAAGGTGAATGCCCCACAGATACAAACCACCCGTGCCCCGTAATCATCTAGGGACCTAAATAGAGTTAGATATGCTCCGTCCCCAGGTACAGATGAATGTCAAAATGCAATCATACAAATGTCGGTAATGTGTTTAAAATTAGGATCGAGAAAAGTAATTCACGCAGGCCGAGAGAAACATTGATCTACAAGCAAGTTATGAAGATCACTGACTGACGAGTGAAGAAGAAACATGAGCCGCTCCCTACTCTCGACTTGGAGGCCACGTGTATTTTTAGGCAATTAACACATTTTATGAGATGTTATTGCTTGATAATACACGTATCTACTGAGGAGAGATTCTTCGGGAGGGTTCGAAGACGAAGATAACAAGAAGAAGCAAAATGATTAAACTTGACAGACATCACTTTTCTGATGAACGAAATGTGTATTTGTACTATCGATTGATGGCCCGTGGTGGAATTTGCTACAAATAATGGACAAAAACACTTGTACATACTGTTCCGCTTGTTTTAATTGACCGAGCGATTGAAACGAGCTAAGCGTCTACATTTTGTGATTGTGCAGAGACTTTAATAAACCCACAACTCACTAAGGAAAATAAGTGTTTTTGTCCAATATGAAATGTGTACGATTGAGTAGTGTTTTTAAGTATATAGTTGGAATTGTATTGGATTTGTTTTTGCGAAAAGTAGTTAAATTACTGAAACTTGTATTTTTTCTCAGATTTTTTTAATATTGTTATTTTTGTTTAATTTAAATACTTTTTATATTTGATGCTGGCATTTTACTACCTGATCATGTTAATTTACATATTATATTCAACAAATTCCAAATTACACAATGATAGCAAGAAAACTGAAATATCATATTTTGGACATCGTACACCCACCTCATAGCTTGTGTAACAATTTCTAACCTCATTCACGCCATGTTAAAGTTTCACTGATTGTGCTTATAGTAATTATTTTATTAATATTTATTGTTATGAATATCTCAATCATCCTAAATTGATATGGGAACGGAATTAGCCCGTTTTTACAATATCTATAATTATACTCGTAGATTAGACTAATAATATAATCTAATTCTACAAACTTACCTATTTTCTTTACATGTTGTACCTCCTCGAACTTCGAAGCGGTTCATCAGCAAGTTGGTCTACACAAACATAACAGCACACATCCTGGGTTCCAACTTAGTACGTTTTCACATTGTCGGACACACGATCACATTGCTACTATGAAAAGGTATCTATGTTTTTATGTTATTCTTCTTCTTAGCAAGACCGATTTTCCTAACTTTAGTCTTAAAATATTCGTAACAGTTCAGGAAAGGATAAAATAAAAAATATTTTTTTTTTACGTTTAAATAATTAATGGCTGTACTTAACTCTCAATTTACACCTACTCCGAGGGACCACTGTCCAGCTTATATATTTCTAAATACATACTAACTAAATATACATAGAAAATACCCAAATTAGAAGCAAACATTTGTGGGTCACTCAAATATTTGATTTGACCCCTGAATCGAACCCGGGCCCTCAGGGACGGCAGTACACATACCTACCACTGCGCCACTGAAGCAACTCGCGTGATTACTACGACGTGAAACAATACGCTATCTCATTGTATTGATCTATTTTTCTGGCCTTTCATTACGATTCAATTAGTCATGAAAAAGTTACAAACATTTATTATATAATTAACACACGAATAATTTTCCCATTTGTGGATATTGTTAATGTAGGTTGCATTATCTATGTAGATACTAGATCACTATTGTGGGAAAATATTTCACAAACTAATACAAACCATTTGATTTGTTTGTAGATCGCAAGAAGGATCCACTGAGCAGCCTCCAAGCAACACAAGTTTCCAAATACCCAACAATATCTATCAATATGAAACTGATCTAGTCTTGAAAATAAATACTAATTGAATAACACATTTTGTTTCAATATACCACCGACACAAATGACAGAACAAAAGGGTTTAAGGCACATCACTATCATCAGTGGCTTAGCTGGTGTAGCTGTCTCCTTGAGGGAGACAGGCGCCGCCCGGTTCAATCCCGGCTTGATGACTTTGATTTTTTACGATTACGTAGATAGTTAACTATACATAGGTCACAATAACAACGATAGGTCTTCTGAATGCTAAGTCTAACACTCCATGCAGCTGAGACCGTGGCAGCCTCGACTTGAGTCGATTGATGTATTCAACCAATGATATTGTTCGATAAATTTTAGTCACGTGAACAATTTTTAACATATTTTGTTATGTTCTGCGTTATCATGAGTTGCATATGTCGATCCATTGGCTTTTTGGGCTTGCAGGACATAAATTCACTACCGGGCTACGCAGTAACAACCTCAGACGGTTTTCGAATGCAACTGACACTTGACAAAACCTGTAATTCTACAAACTTGCTAATGGGCGCTGAAAAGCAAAACAAAGAGAGGGCTACTACTAATTCTAAGGTATTAAAATTTTGACTCTTAAATTGACAAAGATACGAGACTTATTCGAGATATCAAAGGTAACTACGATACCTTAATATGGCTTACTCAGTCAACTCGTGCACTCGTGCTATAATAACCATGGGGTTTTTACAGTGCAGTCCAATCGAAACTTCGGGGTCAATCGTGACAGAGGAGACTTCATAAAGCAATGTAAACTATATAGGTATGCAGGAGTGTGTAATAGCACAGAATAGGGAATAGTACTTAAATACAGAACTTACACTCCGACGTTAATTAAAGCACATTATTTTGTTTACATAGAACATAATTCGAACGTTAGGGTTGTCAGCAAAGTAAAATATATACCAGCATAATTTGACCAATAATTATGACGTTAATGCCTCAATATCAACTCTATGGTCAATGCCGTGTTATGCAAACAAGAGACAACCCTTACTGATTTACAACTTCAAGTTGTCGCTGACGTCACGTATTTTTTGCGGTTGTTAGGCGAGTGGCATAGGCCTGGTAATAGTCTGGCAATAGCTGAATCTTCGGTATCCGTTGGAGACTATGATTGAAATTGAAGACCTTAGGTCAGGTAGTGGCTGATAATTAGTGAAACGTAGATAATTACTAACTGAGGGGAACATAATCAATACTAACTTATAGTTTCCCGAAGTTTTGATTCTATTGTACCTTTAATATTATCACGATTTAGTCTCGATTATATAATAATTGCTAGCGGACGCCCGCGGTTTCTCCCGCTTGACAAATTATTTGCACAAAAACTTTCCTTGAGACCCACTCTATCCATTGGTGAAATCAGCATCAATATTCGTTGCGTAGTTTTAAAGATCATACATATGGGACGCGACTTTGTTTTATACTATGTTATGATATGGAATCATCGTGAAAGTTTGAAGACACTATTTAAAAGATGATGGCATCCACGCCGGCAACACTGCGAGAATAATTATGATTCCGTAAGTATATCAAAAGAACGGGCATGACGAAAGATTTTGAAATCTTCTTCTGTATAGTAGGTACTCATTTACTATCTAAGAAAATATCTTTATTTCGGTAATGAAATAAAGTTTAACGAAGTCTAAGCCGTTTTTTCTAATATTATTTTCAATAGTGAACGAAAACAGCTCGTAGGAAATGAAGAGGGTATGACATCATAAACTAGGTATGCAATGCATGCTGCTAATTGCAAATGTTGAGCGGAGCAAATGTTTTTATTACATATATATGCACTCCCGGGTATCGGGGTCGACCAGAATGCCAAATTTGGTCAAAATCGGTCGAGCCGTTTCAGAGGAGTAGACGCACAAACGATTTTTGCTGAGCGCGTGGCTGGTGGCTTTTTAGGTTACCTCTGGCTCTCCGCAAAAATCGGGTTCCCATACGCTCAATTGCAATACCGAACGTTTCTTTGTCCCGCACTGTGAACTAGTTAAGTAATTAGTTCTTCTGTGTGGGAAATATCAAGCATTACCTTGACATCGGCGAAATCATCGATGAACATCGTTTTTAAAGAAAGAAGAAGAACAAATTTGAACAAAACAGAGACTACAGTTAAGTTTAGGGGGCAGTGACGTTATGCGCTATTATCGCTGTTTCGGTCAAAATTGCGGGCTGCAATATTTTAATACTTTATTTTATTAAAAATCTTATAATTAATCTTAAATTTTTAAAGTAAAGTAAATCAATGTTTTTAATCTTTTTGTATGTATTTTCTCTTAAAATAATTGAATCTTTGATTATTTAATACTGTCGTGATCGTGAGTCTCGTGACGCCTATTGTAATATTATGATGAATTGAAACTACGAGTATGATTAGTTAAAAACAAACGAGTATCTTTGAACAAAAATATTTTATTGCTAAAAATAAATCACTGAACAGAGTATGCCAAACTCCGATATCCACCTCTAAGCATAAAGTAACATGTTAAATCGTAACTCAATACAATTTCTAATACTTAATATATATTAGAATATGATAACTATTTACATATTGCTTTTAGGTAATAGCAGGATACTTCTTACACTACAATCACCTCGTAACAAGTCATAAATAAAAATAAGAACTTTTTGTATGGTAGTTTGATCATACTTATACAGATTCCATCGATTACAATATTGTGAGTTTATCTTAATCGAAGGTAAATTCTCTATTAAATTACTGAGACAGCATTATCAACTAGCATGTTAATATAGTTATTTTAGAGCAACATCTTCACTTGTCCACAAAAGCTATAATGATCAATCTGAACTAAACACGTATTAATACGTGAAACGACAGAAGAAATTAATTATTAATCTAAATCGTCAACCTCGGGTATAACTCTTGGAGCTAGTCTTCCGGAAGTCGCCTCCACATTGTTGGAGTCTGGCGGTATCATTGCATTATTTAAATCTATATCATCTTTTCGTCTACGATCCAAGGTAGATGTTTCAAGTTTAACATCTGTTACATTGATGTGGTTGCTATTAGCCCCACTCGGGAGTATTTTATGATCGGTTTCATTTGTAGCGGAGTCACCACTACTGTCAAGTTTCATCATATTGTTAGTAGAAGTCTTTCTAGCAATTTCTTCAATTTTGATGTCATGATCATTATTGGGAGTAATAGAAATATCTTTATCTGAATTTCTTACTCCATTAACAGGTGTCACAAGAGCACTTTCTTGAGTCTCGGCACCAGTATTTGTCTCGACTGCATTAGTCTCGGGAGATCTGGCAGTTATAACATCACCTGTATGAGTAGTATTTGTCTGTGCAGTGGACACTGAAGGTGATGTTTGTGTTGTAGACTGAGCAGTGTTTGAAACAGTCTGAGTAGTCGACTGTGTTGTTGGAGGTGTTGCTTGAGTGCCTGTACCTTGTGCGTCGTGATATGCAGTACCACTAGCTAATGCGGCGATCCCTGCGAGTCCCATCATACCTGCCATACCACGGTGTGTACGAAGAAGCAGCTGCTGGAGCTGGGCTTGCTGTATTATCACCGGCAGCTCGTAGTGATGGAAGAAGTACAACATCGAGTGCTGTAACAAAAATGATAATTAAAATACCAACTCATTAAATTTAATTTTATATTCTGGATTGAGGAAGTGTAAATCAACCTTAAAAATACGTGTGTCGATGAGTTGAGGTACACAATAGGAGGAGGAACTCTCCTGATCATGACCCGCAACCACTTATGGTAAATTTATGGAAAAAAAATCCAGATAATTCTAATAATAAAATAATACTTTGTTTGGTACACCCGTCTGTTTTGATTTAAAAACTCTCGGGCAGCAATAATATTACTTGTAAATAATTTATATCTCTTAACCTTCATATAATATTTTTCATGAATCAATTCATGGTATTACCTACGGTAGAGTATATCAGTTTTAGATTCAGGGTACAATTAATCACACATTAGCAGCTAAGCAGGACAAAATGTTCAAATCGTCCGAATAAAATTCGTACATCTATGTTTTCAACTACTTACTTGATTTAATATATCTTTGTATTTCCAATGTTACAAATTAACTAAATTACGTAAGAACCGTGATATTGAAAGTCATATACAATGATTAAATGAAATAAAACGGTTGCGTTAATTTAATTCAAATTAAAGTTCGGTAGAACGTTCCTCCTGGAAAGGGATCAGTCGCTGGTTCGAGTCCAGGCCAAGACTATAGTTTCTGTGATTCATATTGTAAAATTATAGAAGAAAAAGTTAGCATACTTCATTGCTTATAAAATATATTAAAGTTCAATAGATATAAACCCTTGTCGGACAGTGCAACGGTTACTTATTCAATACATACAGTGGAGCATTTAATGAGACACGTCCGTAGTACTAAGCAAAACTTCTCTAGACAAATAAACGAGTGACTCGTAACGGTGTCGTCATTTCTTCCGTCTTTATTTATTTATTTCTGGGTCAAAGATCCCACCCCTCGCAAACGTCCAACATAAGTTTTAATTAAGAAACTTGTGACCGCTCCCAACTAAACTTTTATTTGAAATTATATTTTCTGATCCTTTCATTATGATTTTTTTTTCCAAGTGGCAGTGTAACGGGTTGCCAGCGAAGACAAGTTGCGACATCTTCATGATTTATTACTAGTGGCGCGTTGGGCAGATAAATTGAAGAATTTAACATAGTTCTTTATTCTCAACTCATATAATATTCGATGTACGAATTGTTTGAAATTCACTTAAGATTAAGCAAATCAGATTTTAGTTTCATTGTTTAAAACCTTTGTTAAATCACTTATGGGCACATCTAAAAAGGGTTACTAGGACAAAGACATCATAAGTAGGACGTTAGGTCAGTAGACCCCAGTCATGGGTATGCGAACGACGTATGAGGCTTAATTAACACGAACCATTTCTACCCCAATCTGTTCGCAGATCATCGACATGGTAAATATGAAAAAGGATCAAACGGTTAAAAGGTATTTAATGGACAGAGATGACGCCCTTTTATGCGTCCATTACAATGGACCGCTTTGAGAGTTACCGCTGAGCCTAGATATGTACATGAATAAAAAACGAGCCAATTTTTATGAATTTTCAGGTCGTTTGTAGCAGATTACGTAAGGGCCTGTATAGACGTTCAAAAGTTTTCCAAAGGCTTAGCTTTAGCTGGGACACGAATTATTATCTAACATCGAAGTTGAATTTACAAAGAAGAGTATTTTTTATGGAAATATTAACGTAACATTAATTTAAGCAGTAAATAATCCATTTTATCTTCTTCTTATAAATACGAGTAACGCTTTTTTATACATCAAGCAACAAAAGCATAGTTCGCTAGTCTTCTATTTGTTGCTAAATATTTAATAGGTGCAGTAAAGGGTTTCTCGGAATGTTGCCCCGAGGTATTTTGGTGTAATTACGTAGGTATACCACAAAGTAAACCGCTAAGAGTGTTTGACTTAAGTTTAACTATAATTTGCGAGAGATCTGGAAGATTACAACACTCCACAATGGCAGACCCTTTCTGTTGATATATGACATGACAGAAATTAACTAAAAAACGCTTATTCAACTACCAAAGTCTTTAATACAACAGCCCTTTGAAGAACCGTATTATTTTACGATAAAAAATGTTGGCAATTTGTGAAGTTAGTAATTGAAAGTTAAATCCCATCTCAGGCCCTTAGGCTCTTGTCAACAAGTTTGACTGTTAAATTTAATGTAAGTCAGATCTTAAGGTCGGCGGCAATGATATTATGCACAGCGCGTCGCGCTTCTGGCCCGGTCGGACCTTATAAAATATGATTTTTAATAATAAGTTGACACGCTCGATGATTATAAGATAAGCTACCACTTTGCATTCTTAAGGGCTCTCTTGTTTTGAACATTCGTCTCTTCTTGTGTAATCCAGCAGAGGCTACGCCCCTCTTTTCGTCGACTTAGCTTGGGGTAAACTTGTCACACAAGTACAAGTGCTCATCAGTTTTTAAACAGTTTTACATTCTTGGATACGTTTGGGTGATACAAATATTAGTGCTGGTATCTTTACCAGGAAAGTTTGCTTGTGATTTTTTAGACTCAATAATGTCGACGTTGTAGTCATGGTGGCTAAAAGATCTTGCATGCCGACGACATTGATTAATAATTTCGACCCCCAGCAGTAGGTAGGTACATAAAGCGACTCCAAACACAAGCACTTTTACCGTATTTAGAGTGATTAACAGGAATGTACGGTAACTCGGTAACGCAAAGAAATTGTCGGATGTCCGATTTATCTATATATTTAATACGACAATTTGTCTGTCTGTCTGTCCGTCCGTCCATGGCGTTTCCATCGCGTTTTTCAATTTAATATAAATATATAAAATAAATATATATTTATATTTGTAGCGATACAAAGTTCGCCGTGATAAATAGTTGTTTTTAACGTACAAAAAATATGATATTTTTCTTACATAAACCTGTTTCGAGTTTCTACACGCAAGCTCTGCTTCTATACGTACCTATGCATACACATATGTGTACCGATACCGGGTGAGCAGTGGGGGCCCGAGGTCCGCCCGGCGTGTTATTAACTTCCGTGCAACATACGGACCGGAAATCGACGCCAGAGTAGATCCGGCAAGACACGGTTTACTCGCAGTACTAATACGCTAAACCCAGATATAAAATCAGGTACTATAGTTGACTCTCTAAGAATATTATAGATATTATTTCGTACACTTACTTTTTATGTAATCATGTGTATTTCGTGAAAACGTCTATAGTTTATGTAATATGTAAATAAATCACAGTAATAGAAAATGCATTTATTACGATTTTAATATTTTTTATACCTACTATCTGAATAGGATAGGGATTAAAATTATTTGTGTGAGTATCTCTATACAACTAAAGAGAATATGTGTTAATGATTGCACGACTACGATGAATACATTAATAACAGTTGTGGAGAAAGCTAATATCACATTTAAACAAACAGTTTATTGAAGTTTGACTCGTACTTTGTGTGGCAAGTGTGTCATTCTGCCTGCGGCCTCTGTCCGACATCAACGACAGACAGATGCTATAACGCACTAGGCTACATCTGTTGCATGCGTGCTAGGCGAGAATAATCGCATCATATTTCGAATACATAGCAATTGAAGAAAAATATACAAAACTGCGTGCAGTTTTCGTGTTTGTTTTGTAAAATGTATGTCTAACCTTTGAAACTAATGAACCGATTAAAATTCAGAAAAATCTTTCACTACATACATACAGACATCTTGTCACGCATCTCTCCCATGGGGGTAGGCAGAGACTATGGAATTCCACTTGCTACGATCCTTATTTCGTTTTTTCAACTTTGAAGATAGTTATTATCTTCATGCACGCTCTCCGATTCTGGGTACTCTTGACCTGACTTTTGGTTAAAACATCTCCGATTTGGTCGAAGTACGTTTGCCTAGGTCGACCCTTACCTGCATGTCCATTCACGCCCGCTTTATGTATCTGTTTCGTCAATCTTCTTTCTACGTGCCCGAACTATCTAAGCAACCCTTTTTCTGCAACCCTTTTTCTATATTACTCACTACATCTTCTGACACACCGTAACCAATGTCACCCCAGTCATACTTCTCATTTCTGCATTTATTTTAGTTTTATGCTTCTTCTGCCAAACCCAACATTCACTTCCATACATTAGTAGTATTCTTACATTCATATATAGGTATTACAAACATTTTAAAGTTTTTACACAATCCCTGAGAGCTATATAGGCTAAATAAATCTACCATGCGGACGGTCCGCGTACATTGGCTAGTAAGTAACATGTAAATTTATAATGTGAATACATAATTCCTTTACAATTTTTTTAGATAAATAATTACCTAGTTACATAATATTATTATTTTATATTATTATATTCACGGGTAAACATTTCTACTGCTTCTTCTATAGACATCTGAAATGTTAACTGAGGCCAGTGTTGACTCTTTTAATGCCATTCAAAGAAAGAGAATATAGCCTCTTTCATGTCTAGAGTTGAGACGTGTGAAAAACCAATTATTAGGAGTCAGAACGCCTTGTTTTGTCTGACACGCTTAAAAAATGGCTGAGTATTATCGTCTAGGATTAGGATATTTTTTACTTTATAGATAGATTTTGTTATTATTAATCTTTTAAATTCTAATTAATATTCTATTCTATTCTATTTCTAATATTTTTTGGTAATATACCTACAATATAAAATCTATCCTGGTCGTATGTCATATTTATTTAAGAGACAAAAGTAACATCCAAATTGTCTTTTTCTGCCAAACATTACTAAAGATAAATTATTAATCTGCAAACAAATCTCAACATACGAGAGGCTGAGACCTACCTAATTGTCTACTTATACTTTATAGATACTCTTACATTCAAACTTTCATCATATTATACAACTATATTATTTCATTCTGGACAAGAAACAAGCTTGACATGATAACGTATTACAAACGTATCAAGGATTCGCAAGGAATAATGTAGATATACTTGCCTGTATAAATAGCCACGAGGTAACTAAAGCAAGGCTGCTGTACTGCCCGTTGAATCGATAATGGTACGCGTAGAACGAGAAGTGGTATAGGTAAAAAAATCTGCGGACAATGAAAAAAAGGTTTCATGAAAATCTAGAAATAAAATATGCGCACATTAAGGGATATTAATGGATCAGATTTTTCAGTATCCGTTCTTGCTTTTATTAAATGCATTGTGTATTATTTATAACTTAATACATACAAGAAATTACGGTACTATAATATTATATAGTGGAGTTGGTTTATTCATAACCAGCTGTCCCGGCATCGCCGGGCGCCACTGGAAATACGTTTTGCTTGTAACCAGAGATTCCCGGCAGCGGACGTTAGAGCGGCCGCTGACTTGGGCCGCGGAACTAAAAAAAAAATAAAAATTTCGTACCACCCTAATTTTACCTTTTAGACCTTCCCTGAAACTTCACACGAATATTTCAAGACCAAAATTAGCCAAATCGGTCCAGCCGTTCTCGAGTTTTAGCGAGAGAAACGAACGGCTATTCATTTTTAATCCCCGACGGAAACCCGAACGGGGTGTTATAAGTTTGACGTGTGTGTGCGTGTGTTTGGGTGTGTGTGTGTGCGTGTGTTTGGGTGTGTGTGTGTGTGTTTGTAAGTCTGTCTGTGGCATCGTAGCTCCCAAACGGATGAACCGATTTTGATTCTGTTTCTTTTGTTTGAAAGATGGATTAGGGGAGTGTTCTTAGCTATGTTTTATAAAAATCTTTATAAAACAAAGATTGATTTTTATAAAACAAAGTGAAAGGGGGTGAAAGTGGTGATGAAAAATTGAATGTGTTCAAATATACCCGTGTTGGGTATCAAATGAAAGGTCATAACTTATACATCACGATACCGCAAGTTTTATAAAATCGGTTTAGCCATTCGAAAGATATGATGAGTGGAATGTATTTCTAATTCTGTAATCACACTTCGCGCAATTCGCATTAGCTCTGAATAATTGTTGATAGACTATACGTATGTTGATATTAAATAATGAATTATGTGAGTCGGGGTTTTTTAAATTTAATTCTCTTGTTATTTACACCGATTGAGGTACATGTTAGGTTTATATACACAAACGAGTACAAAAGAGTATTATTATAAGGGATTTTAGGAACTCCGCCAAGAAATTTGGCGTCAAAACCATCCTCGCTTGAACGTGCGTTGACTAATAGACGGATCAGACTATGGCAAAAATAACCGAAAGGACTTGTAATTGATATACCAATTAACAAGACGCAATAATGATAATTTCAAATGTACAACCTCCCTATGTTCCGACGTTTTGGTATTGATTGCACGGGCGGTCACAGGTAGACTGGGTACCTATCTACAACTTATATGTAGTCTATAAATACTTGTTTGTATGTTATGTATGGTATGTCTGTGTATTTTTACTTATATGAATTATGTTTATAGTCTGTCTGTATGTATAATTGTATCGGTACTTTTATTATCTTCTTTTAGCTTCATCAGTAATTATCATTACCTATATTAGTTTATTTTCTGATTCTATTTAGACTTATCTTTATTTCATTGTATACTGAACTTTATTCTTCTTTCTCCTTAGACTGATAGTTGTTCACTACCTGTTGATGTTGATGTGATGTTTAAAAATGAGTATAAACCTATTTAAAGGCGTTTTAAAACTTAAAACGCCTTCATCTATCACGTCTGGAAGTTGATACAGGATTATTTTCTGTGTCTGGGCGCCAGTCTGACATCAAAAGAACGCGGTAATCCGTAACATAAGACATACTCTAAAGATATGACTTGTACATAACTTACGCAACATCATTACCAGCTTATTGTAAATCACAAAGTCGAGTTAGGTTCTCCGGATTTCCTTTTACATTTATCTTTGAATATTATTCTCATATCATAAAATCAGTTAATTATCTGAGCATTTCTGTATGTTCGGTACGGTTCGGTTAGGACATGGCTACTTTTATGAATACAGTAAACGCGTAAATGTGCAGGCAGCAGAATAAAGTAAACCTTGATAATTCCAGTAATCATGTCAATTTATCCATAAATGTTTTGACCAACAATACAATCTATATAAATAAAAATTAATCCGTTCGTTTGTCGCTAAATCTCTGGAATGGCTGGACTAATTTGGCTAATTTTGGTCTTGATATATTCCTGGAAGTTCAGGGAAGGTTTAAACGTAAAATTTCAGGCGTTACTAAGTTCGCCGGGACAGCTAGTTTTAGAATAAACTAAAGTAAATATTTATTTCTCTCTTCCACAAAGGTACCTTTGTGAAGGGGAGAACATATCTACATTTTTGCATGTATTCTACACAGAAACATATCACGCCTCTAACCCCGAAGGGGTAGTCACAGGTGCATTACACACCCACAGTTTGTCAGTATTTTTTTTGGTCTCACGTAATAGGGGAGGCAAGCCTATAGCCGTTACCCGGCACTATAGAAAATCTAACCACTCTGGAATTAAAACGAAAATTCCAACAGCCAGGACAGTTGTTAGATACCACTTCATAGAATATCTCAAGTCCAAGCGAGCATTTTTAGAAGAGTCATAGGCTTTTACAAGTACTAGGCATTTACTCACTTAAATAGAAAAGTCATTCCACCACACTGTGTTTAGCCTACCTACTTAGTATTTTAACGTGCAACTCTACAAAAACCAATGTCAATGGATCTTTATACAATAATATCCAATCTTACCTATATTTTATTCTTCTATAAGTACTATTAAGTTCGTTAGCTGTTTATTTCGGTGGATAAATTTCCACGACAAGGCCGACAAACAGCACCCGGAAAAGGGGAAATGTCACCTTGTTATCTTGAAAAGGTTGCAATAAAATTTGAAATCGATATTCGCTTAGATATATAGTGTCGTTCATAGTACTACCAGCACTATCTTTGAGTTTTATATACCTGTGGTTTATTATAAGAAATTGCAGTCCAATGCTGTAATATTTATGTGAAAACCAACCACGGCTACTGTTTCCGATAAAATTTCGCGGCAGACAATAGGTTTTGTTTGCGCTGGTGGTACTTGGAAATGTTTGCAAAAGGCTTACAATTTCTGTATTTTATTAAAACATTAACAAAGCCTTTAGAAATACCAGGTTCCATTACAGTGATTGGACGGACATGTACACAACAGATTATTCAAGCCGAGGTAATAAATATTGTGTAAGGATACAGTAAAAATGACAAGCAATGAAACCTGCTTGAAAAAAAAGGATCAGGCGTCGATTAAGTACTTAAGTAACAACACCGGGTAGATTGTCTCCGGAATAATTTACGAACCCCTACTACGCACGCTTCGACTTTTGTCGCAATCGAATTCTGTAACCCTCTTCAAATTCGTAAATAATATGTTTCATTGTCTATGCGTTGGTAAAATAGACCTGGTAGGTATTGTATGTATGGTGGTAAGTACGAGTATTTATGGGACGGTACAATCGATAGTTAAAGTTCTAAATAATTATTTTGTCTCCCATTTCCTTCTGCTTTTGGACCTTTTTAGGGTTCTGTAGTAAAAGTCTCGGAGCCCTTATAGTTTCATCCTGTCCGTCCGTCCGTCCGTCCGAAAATACTGAAAAGTATTTTTTTTTTGGGTACCTCCCTTACATGTAAAGTGGGATTGATATTTTTTCCGCGTCTACTTCATCGCGTGGGGTATCATTAAATAGGTCTTTTAAAAACATTGAGAGGTTGCTAAGATGGTTTTTTGATTTAAGTATCCGTTTGCGAGATACTTAGCTTTGAAGAGCATGTTTTTGCGAAAACAGTCTCCGCTCCCTCTCTAAAATCTAAACTTCTGGCGTGAAGAACCGGAAGAAATTCATGATGGTAGTCCATGAACTTTGAAGGATAACTATAACGAATTGTATTGCTCTGTTAGGTCAGGAGTTATAGGCTTTTATGGGTTACTACGGAACCCTATCTTGTGCGTGTCTAGACACGCACTTGGCCGGATTTTTTAGATTACTATCTCACTGAATAAAAACGGATAACTGTCAACGTTGAACGACCCGGCCCCACCTTATTCATTCATAAGACGCATTCACATCTAAAACAACGGTAGTAAAAGTGTGTTAATTATTCAAGAACCAAATATACTTTTGTACCAGTAATACGGGTCCACTCATTTGTACCACCAAACCTCAAGAACATGTGGTCTTTCGAGTCGAGTGGACATAAGGACCTGGCCGCCGTCGCTTATTAGATCCTGCCTATCCGGGGGCCCGGCTTAGGCGAAGGAGAAACACATTGGAAAGGTTTTAGTGGGTATCCCGGCCAGTTTTCCACGCAAGGACCGGTAGTCCCACACGAAGCCGTCCCGCTGCCCCCGCAGCAGAGGCGAATGCAAAACCATGAGGAACTATCATCATTTGTTCCGGTGATCACTCGCGATTGACCACTAATTGACGAATATTAATGATGATAAATCGAATTTAGTAAACGAAACGAGAAACACACGTAGAGTTTTTAAGACCGAGTATTGTTCCGTCCAACTAAGCTCTGTAGGCGTCGGCGCTTTGAGCGACATCAAACGATGAGATTACTAACGCATTAAACATACATGTTGGAAGAAACAAGTGGCGTTTTCTTAATGTTATTTCGGTCATAAATATTTTATAGCGTCTGTAGGAGAAAATGTAAATAACGTTTTGACGCGTTTTATTTTTCTTATTTCTCGTGTTGAACAGAAAAGCTTTGTACTTTAATACAGATAAGACACTACCTTCCACTATATTAGTTTATAGTAGCTGAACCTTGTTATACAGGGAGGTCTTGAGATATCCTTCTTCTTTTGTTAATGGCTGTTTATAAACACGTGTCAGTTTCATTATCATAACATAATATAAAACAAAGTCGCTTGCGTTACCTATGCATGCTTAGATATTTAAAACTACGCAACGGATTCTGATGCGGTTTTCACCAAGTGAGAGTGGTTCTCGAGGAAGGTTTTTTTTGTACATAATTTGTCAACCGGGCGATGACGGGGGCGTCCGCTAATTACTTATAACAAAAAAGACTAGGTACTCGTATTTTTTAACATCTTACTCGTTTTGATGTCACATACATGGGGCACACTAAAAGTTTTGCACTTCTAGCTAATCGGAACTATTTGAATTTCGAATGTTATATTTTTTTAAACGTTGCAACCTTCTTAGTAATAAAAAAAACCATTGGCGAGAAATCATTTGTCAATTGTTTTTTATCACACATCAAAGTTCTACGTATGCAACGAAAATGGAATTAAGTCGAAAAGATTTTAGAGCGATGTTTTTTTATTATTTTAAAAGTTCTCTCTCTCCGCAAGACTGTGCCGCTCGTCTTCAAAATGCTTTTGGGAGAGAAGCACCTTGTTTGAGCACCGTGAGGAGATCGTTTGCTGAATTTGAGAGAGGTCGAGTTTCTTTACATGAGGAATTTAGTGAAGGGCGGCCTTCAACTGCCGTCAACGAAAATAATATGGCTACTGTTAAGCGGTTAATTGAAGAATAACCCGCGGATTACCTATGAGACAATTCGAGGACTATTGGGGATTGGTATGAGTCGTTGTCGTTGGGTCCCTCAATAGATAACCTCCTAATAGATTCCGCATTACTGTAATTTTGTTCCTTACCGAGTTCACCTGTTTTGGCGGAATGCGAGGGGCGCGCGGAAACATGTAAGTGCGCTATGATTGGCTGTTTCAAGGTCAATCTTCGAAAGCACCGAATACTAGAGATGGGATAGGGATGAAAATGTGTCGATAAAATTTTGATAGGTACTCGTATATTATAATTATATTTTTATAATTTTATTATATCGTTTATTCCTTTATATTCTTATTTTATACATTTTTAAATACATTTATAAAAAACAAATACATTACAAAAAAATTTTTTTTATTTATTATTATAATTTTTATAGGAATAGGTATCGGGACTTAATCAAGAGGGACAGGTATTATCAACTCTCAGTTCCTATTTCCTCAAACTCTAAGTAAAAAATTTCTACCTATTCCGATCTCTGATGATCGCACATCTACCGAGCCTTTTCCCAACTCAGGATCAGCTTTCCAGTGTAACTGCGATGCAGCTGAACTTTAATATTTTCCGTGGAGTCGCTCCATCATTCTGACCTCCGCAATCTATGGGCGATATCAAAGCTCTGTAGTTAGACCAGTTGGATTTTGATTTAAAGCCCCAAATACCCGTAACGACTGCCATAGATGTTCGTATAATAACCGGGACCGACGGCTTAACGTGCTCCTAGAGACACGGAGGTCTCAATTTCTAAAAACAAAGGTCACACCGATCCTAAGACCGACCTGGTTAGATGTTGCTTAACCTTAGCAATGTGTTAATATACACGGTTACCACTAAGCCACGAGCCCCCCATCTCTGATGATGATACATAATAATTTTATATTTTTATTCAGTAGATGTAAAATAATATAATTTATTTAAGAAAGAAATTATAAATAGATCACAAAAACTGATGTCATCGGCGGGACTATGATTTCTTTCTTAATATTTTACGTTGGAAACCAACTCTCCCCACGAGATGTTGCATTTACCCATTTCTTTTTCCTCGGGGCATCCAGGAAACCTATAAAATAATATATATCTCAGTTACATTGCTAATACTAAATCACATTAGCTGCGAAAAAAAAAAAAAATAATGCCAACGCACAAATTGGTCGCAAATAAATCGCAGCTTACCGAAATTCAAGCGGGCGCAGTCACGGGCGACAACATGTTGCTTATTTATAGGTACTAATTTTTAAAGCACCTACGGCAATAATACTGCAAAATATCGATGACGTACTATATCAAACCGATATCCCATCACTATCGATTCAAGTGCTATTGTAAAGTATTGTTAGAAAAGGATAGCTATTATAATTTGGCTAATGAGTGAAAGAGTAATTTCAAAAAGACATCAACGGGTTCGAAATTGTTTGTGTTTATGTTCTTATACCAACCAGAATAAATTGAACTTCGGTGCCTAGTCAATTTTATATTTACATTTATGTCTAATTTACTTAACGGTGAAATGTAATGCCATCTTTTTGGTAATTTGATGTCTTCGCCGACTTGCCACACCATTTTACGGAACAAGAAGCCATTTAAAATGTAAAATGCTCACAAAAACATTTTTTTTAAATTATAAAATCGCACGTGGTCATAGGTCGCGAAGTTGGTTGTTACTGACGTCGTGATTTTAGGCATAGCTTTATATGCTTGCGAAATCAAGTATGAGTGGCGCGCGTTTGTTGCCCTGCATGCGGAATCTATTAGGAGGTTATCTATGGTCCCTCATGAACTGACAGCGGAGCAGAAGCGGGCTCGCGTGGAACGGTGCTCACAGATGCTACTGAAGTACGACCACGGACATTCCAATGCTGTTTATGACATTGTCACAGGAGACGAAACGTGGATTTATTGTTTTGAACCCGAAAAAAACAGCAATCTTGTGAATGGGTGTTTGAAAATGAGAACAAGCCAACAAAAGTGAGGCAGGCGAGAAACGTTGGTAAAAAAATGATCGCGTTTTTTTTCTCAGTTACGGGTCCCATCTATACAATTCCACTTGAAGATCAAAAGAGTGTTAATGCCGAGTGATATTCTACCATTTGTTTACCCAGGGTGTTAGAAAAAGTTCGCGAAAGACGACCCAAAAGCCGCGTTCTCCTACATCATGACAACGCTTCTTCACACACGGCCAACAAAACAAAGTCATTTTTAGCTTCCGAAAAAGTACAACTCGTCACCTAGCCTGCGCAGAGCCCCGACCTAGCACCCTTTTTTTTTTTTTTTTTTTTAAATTCCGCGGCCCAAGGCCGCGGCCGCTCTAACGTCCGTTGCCGGGCGTCCCTGGTTACTAGCAGAGGGTATGTCCAGTGGCGCCCGGCGGACTTTGACCACCCCTGTGGTCTCTGCGGGTGTTTGGTCGGGACGAGAATCCCGCGTCATTGGGGTCGGGTTTTATCCCGCGTCAGTGAGTGAATCTGGTTGCGTGCTATGGGGCAAAAGGCCCCGCAGCACGCAACCCTTCTAGCCTGCTTCTGTAAGGACGGTGGGTGGCGATCCCGCCGTCCTCAGGCCCCGATCATGGAGGACGATAGTCTTGGGCGTAGTCGCGTAGTCTGGGGCGGCCTGGCCGCCGACTACGGAACTCGGCGGGGAGGGTACGCTCCCTCTCCCTCCCGGCCGCCTCCTTCGCGAGCATGACTTGCTCGCAGAAGGACACCGCCGCGTTAAACCTACTCCCGCTGGATACCATGGCTTGAAGCATGGTCCCCAGCGAGAGGGTATCCACGCCCAGACCCACTACGAGGTCCCGGAGCTGACTCGCCCACGCTGAGCACTCCACCAACGTGTGGAGTGCGGTGTCGTCGTCGGAAACCTCGCAGTGTTGACACCGGGGTGTGACCTCACGATTCATGCGAAACAGATAGCTACCGAAGCATCCATGCCCGGCAACCATCTGCGTCGCACGGTACGTGAGGTCACCATGCTGCCTCTGCAGCCAATCATCCATGATCGGTCTCACCGCCGCGATGAAGATGGCACCCCCCTTGGGTTGCTCAAGTCGCACCCTCCATGACTCCATGAGATCCTGGCGGAGTTGGGACCGCTGGTCCTCGATTTCTCGAGACGCAGGCCTGTGGTCCCGCTCCAGCGCCTCCTTGCGCAATTGGAACAATGACGCAAGGGCTCTCGCTTCCAGGTCCCATGGAGGGGTCCCGGCTAGGAGACATGCAGCCTCTCCGGAGATCGTGCGGTACCCCCGTACGGTTCTGACGGCCAAGGTTCTAAGTGGTCTGTTTAACAGAGTCACGTTCCCCTTGACCGCCAACCTATCCGCCCATACGGGAGCCCCGTATAGGGCCATACTCCGCACGATCCCCAGGTACAGTCT
Source organism: Nudaria mundana (assembly GCA_963556515.1). NCBI lineage: Eukaryota > Metazoa > Arthropoda > Insecta > Lepidoptera > Erebidae > Nudaria > Nudaria mundana. The sequence goes on from OY748301.1 coordinate 8,390,945, forward strand.
CCTGCAGGAGGCGTTGGGTCCCTTTAGGTTGGCGAAAGCGCGACCGATGCCTGCGTCACCTTGGGGACCAAACTTCGGAAATGTGGTCCGAAGTTCCATCGGCTATCAAGTACGATCCCTAGGTACTTCATCGAGGGCTTGATGCCGATGCTAACGCCTCCACATTTATGCTGGAACCTTCGGGTGGACCGTTCCGAGGTCTGTGAAAACACAGAACCTCGGACTTGTGCAAGGCCACCTCCAGTCCCAGCTGCCGTATCCGACCCACGACTCGAGCAACACCCGTCGTGACCTTGAGTGCTGCCTCCTGGTACGTTGCACCCCGCGCCGTGACGAGGGTATCGTCGGCGTAGCACGTTACGCCGACACCCCTAGGCAACGCACCCCGCAGCACCCAGTCGTAGCCGATGTTCCACAGAAGCGGCCCCAGGACCGACCCCTGCGGAACACCGCACGACACATCTCGCCGAGCTGGCCCGAGCCAGCTGGGGAAAGCTATGGCCCTCTCCGAGAGATAGGCCCCGACAATACGACGGAGGTAGAGAGGCGTTTCGTGATACACGAGCGCCTCCCTAACGCAGCTCCATGGCAAGGTGTTGAACGCGTTGGCGATGTCAAGAGACACCGCCACCACCACCTTGCCCTGCGAGACTGCTTCCTCCGTCAGGCTCTTCACGCGCATGATCGCGCTCACGGTGGAGCGTCCCCGACGGAAACCGAACTGGTTATCCGCCAGGTCTGGCCCCACACTCGTGAGATGCTCGACGAGGCGTTCCGCGATAATTCGCTCAAAGAGCTTACACACCTCGTCGAGCAACACGATCGGCCGGTATCCGGACGGTGAGTCCACCGGCCGCCCCGCCTTACGGATCAGGACCAGTTTCCCTGTCCTCCACACCTTGGGAAACTGGCCCCTTTCGAGGCATGCGCTAAAGAGCCCCATCAGTCGAGGCCCGAGTTCTTCGAGGGCCAGGACCCATGCACGGCCAGGAATGCCGTCGGGTCCGGGGGCAGTGATTTTCCGGCGTTCAAGCCGGAGTACTGCCGCACCTAGCTCCCCCACCCTGACTTCGGGTACGTCGTCTTCGCTGGTGCTATCCGCGTCGGGCAGAGACGGAGCCATGCGCGGAGGGACGTGCTCCTCCGCGCTCGTCGAAAACAGGGAGCCCATGACCCGCTCCAGCTGCTGCGGCTGGAGACTCTGGGTCAGTGGGGGCGCCCTAGGTCGGAGTTTCTCCCTGACCTGTAGGTACGGGCGCCCCCATGGGTTCTGCTGCAGGGTCTCCAGGAGCTCCTCGCGGGCCGCCGTCTTGGCCCGCTTTATCGTCTCCTGGAGATTACCTTTAGCCTCCCTGTATGCCTGAAAAAGCTCCGCCTCTCGGGCTGCCGCGTCGTCTGGGCGGCGACGCCTCCGGCGAAACCTGGTGTACCGGCGGCGGGCGGAGATGCATGCTGCGCGCAGCTCTGCAATCTCCGGCGACCACCAGTACACCTGCTTCCTGGCCGGTCTGGGTGTAACCCTAGGCATCGCCGCATCACAGATTTGCGACATGGCTCTCCTGAACCACTCCGCCTCGGCATCCACATCGGCAGGCCGGTCCGGCGCTGGAATCCAGGCCTGCACGATGGATGCCTCCAGGAGAGCCTCCCGATCCAGATGGTGAAGTGCCCAACGCGGATCCGGGGGATTTGCCACCGGCTGTGGGAGGTCAGGTGGGGGGACGACATCGAACCGGATGTACCGATGATCCGAGTGCGTCTCCTCACCCTCCTCCACGCGCCAGCCTGTAATACGGGCGGCGAGGTCAGGGGATGCGAACGTTACGTCCACGATCGATTCCCCCCCCCGCCGCCAAAAGGTGGCGACATTCCCCCGGTTGAGGACCTCCAGACCACTTGTTCTGGTCCAGTCCTCAAGAAGCCTCCCCTTGTCCCTGGTTTCCCGGGAGCCCCACGCCTCACTCCAGGCGTTGAAGTCTCCCAGGAGCAGGACAGGGCGAGGACTGCACGCAGCGAAGACGACGTCGAGCTCAGTGAGCCATAGCTCAAACTGAGACTCGTCAATGTTCGGCGAGATGTAGGTGGCCACGACTGCCAACCCATCATAGTCCGCCGCAACACACCCGCGGCCCCTTGCAATGATCGCAAGGCGCGAGTTGTCTGCGGCGGACCCCCCAAAGATACAACAGGCCGAGCCGTCCTCGTCCACCGGGCTTCCCGGGTGGACGTAGTACGGCTCGGCGACCACGGCTAAGTTTATGGACCACTGCCGGATGCTCTGGTACAGAAGATCCTGAGCAGCATGGCAGTGGTTCAAATTCACTTGCAGGATACGGATACGGGCGTCAGACATTAATTGACGTCCATAACCGCATCCCGCCGCGAAACAACTGGCCGCGCAAGGGCGGCACCCCCACCGCTCTCAGCGGACGGACGAGGTTTTGGCCTCGAGGCGGCGCAGGTTGTGCTGCCGACCCGGTGATCCGCGGTCTTGCCCTCCGCCTCGCATCTAAAGCAGCGAGGCGGGGCGTCACAGGCACTTGCCTTGTGACCGGGCCGGCTGCAGCGGAAGCACCGATCGCCCACGGTGACTTCCGCTGTACACTGCACTCCTAAGTGCCCCACCACCATGCACCGGAAACATCTGGTTTCCCGGGCACGAAGGAGGTGCACCTGCGCCTTTAGGAAGCCCCCTACGAGGAGGCTTCGTCCGTCCGCCACTTTCAGTGCCGCCGCGACGGGGCACTGGACGACTGTCATCCCGTGACCAGTGGAGCCGAAGGAGATATCTCCAGCCTTCACCTGGTCACGGGGGCAGCCGCCCGCCTCCACGACGGCGGAGACAACTTCCTTCGTCGTGGCCGCGTCATCCAGACCCGTGATGCGCAATGCGGCGCATTTGGTGGGCCTGGTGACGCGGACGGCTTCTTGGTCCAGCGCGTCCCTAAGCTGAGCCGCTAGGGCGTCAGCTTTAGGGCCGCTGGAGGCGCCGGAGACCTCGAGGAGGCGAGCCCCGGTGCGTGTCTTCTTGCACCGGAGCCCCCCCTGTATATCGAGGGCCGAGAGGTTGACTGAGGACTTCACAGTCCTCAGTACGTCGGCGTACCCCACCCCCTTCTCCCCACGACCCACGACCTACCGTCGTCACCGTCAGGACGACGGCGGTGGAGCGAGGAGGGCGGGGCCTCTTCGGCGCCTTCGCCGCGGCGGCTTTGGCCGCTTTCTTTGCGGCCTTCGTCTTCCTCTTCTTGGCTCCCACTACTTCCCATCCCTCCCGTCTGGAGGGGTGTAAGGAAGCAGCGGGAGCGACGATAGAGGAAGAGGAGGCGGCAGGGGTGCCACTCTTCTTGCCGCGCCCCTTGGCCTTCCGCGCCTGGGCCGCGGTCTCGGCCGGTATCCGGCTCACCGAAGCGGACGGGGGCGGAGCGGGGCGGCGGACAGCGGGTGTGCCGCTTGGACCCGGAGCGGGAGCACCGCCGACAGCCGCCGCGTATGAAAACGCGGGACGCGCTAGCGGAGGGCGGTACGCCCGGTCCTCCAGGACCGCGAGGCGCCTCTCGATCGCCGTCAGGACCTGCACCGTAGTCGGTACAGGCTTCGGCGGCGAGCCGGGCGCCATGGTGGGCGCGGTCCTAGGCGCCGTCTTCGGCGCTGGTCCAGCCGTCAGAGGAGGAGGCGGCATGGGACCTGGAGGTGCCTTGACCGCTTTGGTCAGCTCAGCGACCTCCCGACGGAGATCTTCCATCTCCTTTCGGGAGGCAGTGAGCTCCACCTCCAGGCTCGCAACCTGCTTGCGGAGCTTCGCCTCCTCCTCCGTGACGCTCCGCTCGAGGAGCTTGTCGAGGGAGGATTGGGCTTCATCCACCAGTGAAGCCACAATCTTCTTCCTCCCCGACATGTTTTTACTCCCCCGCATGGCCGCGTTCATGCGGGAGAAAATATTCATTATCACCCGCGCGGGCGGCACACCGATATCCCTGCGACTGCGCAGGGACGGCACAGATGACGGGGGTGGTGTTGGCGGGCGCTTTCTGTAGGCGTCGAGACGCGTGCGCACCGTCTTCACCGGCACCTCCTCCTCCGAATCGCTGGAGAGGAGGGACCCCCACCCAGAGCAACTAGTGCTCCGGTCGCGCGGCAGCCCCCCCTTCTCGAAGGTCCTCTTCTGCGAAGAAGAAGGGCCCTTACCCCTCACACTACTGGGAGCTGACCCATCGTCAGTCCCAGCAGCAACATTTTCTTGGGGCGTCGACGTCGCGCTGCAACTAGGCGGCGCGACGCGAGCCCCCAAATCAAAAGGCATCGAAGTCCGTTGTTCGCGCAATATGTCGTCGGCTGAGACTGCCCGGGGAAGGGCAGTGTCAGGACCGGGGGTCTCTTCAGGCTTCATAGTAAGCACAATTCCTTCTGTGTTAGCCACTCAAGTTTCGATTTTGACGTTCGGTCACCCAACTTGCCACTGCGTTACCGTGGTCAAGTTGGGGTCCAGGGCGGACGGCGAGGACGTAGTCTAATCTCTTGTGGCCCCGCCCCCGACCTAGCACCCTGTGATTTCTGTATTTTCCCCAAAATCAAAGATTTGATGAGAGGTTTCACTTTTACCTACTCCGAAGAGGCAGTGATAGCGTTCAATCAGCCCGTAGAAAACATGTCTTCAGATCTGTGGTCCTACTGTTTTAAAAAATGGTTCAATCGCATGAAAAAATGTTTAAAATGTAAAGGAGAGTATTTTGAAAAGCAATAAACATAATATTTTGGTTTTAACATGTTGTTTTTTTAAGTTACGCAAAACTTATAGTGTGACCTACGTACATGGTATAAATGCTCTTGCTAAAAACGTACGAAGCTTAGATATGGCTTTTGTATACCTAATAACTTCATCGCACAATAATATAAGTCAAAAGGTCGATATTGTATGAATTTCTCCGGGAAAATAGCAACTAACAGCTTTGCAGTCATCACGTGAAGAGCAGGCCACGGTAGTTTGAAGATGAGTTAAAAAAACACTACAAATTTTGTTTTAAGGGTGCGTTCGGGTCCTATTAAAGTTTAGTAGTCCAGGTCCACCAGTAGACGCCTTTGATAGTGTATGTTGCCACATGAGGCGCACATCAACGGTGTAGTAGTCATTAGTATGATCAACTGTCCGTGACATAGGCTTAAAGTTCTACAAAACGTCATAAAGGCAGATGTTCAAGTTTAAATTCAATTTACTGTCTCATCTAACTCAATTAAGTGATAACTCTTATACAATAAAGGGAGACGAATGCCCATTTACAATCTTCCTTATTACATGAAAATTATTCAGAAGCCGAACACAGGAGCAGGGGAGAAACTGAATCTTGTTGAACTAACTCAGTGCGAAATCACTTTCTCCTCGGCCTTTGATCTCGAGTGCGCCAAAGGAATGATATTCAGTAAAAACATGCAAATTCGATAAGGTATAACACAATATTATGAAGAGCGGCAGGCGTCTCGACGCTCTTTATAATACTTGGCGAGCATTGATAAATTCTTTGAATGTTATTTTATCAGTCTTGCAGGTCTGTCCATTTTTAATACATTATAATATATAATACACACAAAGAACACACCTAAACTACTCTTTAAAAATCAAGTATATGTAACACTGACTCAGAAAAGAGGAGATTTGGGAATGAGGAATCAACAACCTGGTATAAAATCTACATCACATATCTTCAGACTGATAAAAGGAAACATGCCTGACATTTTAAATACAATGTGTACTCAAAATGTCAGGCAAAGTGTCATAGGTACATAGAATATTAAAACCAGTCAAAGTCGAATCCTTAAACATGTATGTTAAAAACTTTCTTATGTTATTTGCATAATTCAGTGCTGAGATCCATTTAGAATGGTCGCTGTTCTGAAAAATATGAAAGGATGCTTCCAATTACGTTATCCACTGTTCCTTTTAACACAAATTGGCTCATCTCTACCTTAAATCAACGTACTCGAGGGTATTACGATAACAAAATTTGTAAACGTCTACATATTCCTGCTGATATTTTCAGAAAATTATTCAACATAGTAATATACATTAACTTAGTAAAAGGAATATCTAAATACCTTAACAGTTTCAGTATCTGTTAAAGTCAGTTTCAGCTATTAGATTTATTTTCTTAATAATGTGTCACCTTTTTTGTAAAGATATTTAGCGGGACTCACACTTACAAAATTAAACGAAATAATAAACACTACAGTCAGCGCGAGCTAGAGAATACGGCTACAGGAATCCTCAACCCTACCGGGTATACCACAAACGAAATGAAATTCCGTTGAAATACCACACGGTGGTGGCACAGTGGCTGCGATCGCGACTATAACCACTACCACGATAACTTAAAATATTCATTATCCGATAAAGTTGTATCAGTATTCTATTAATTATATTCAGTGCCTATCAATTAAGCGTCAACTGCAGGAGAGTCAGCGTAACCTGTATTTTACTTATCCTAAATTTCCGCTTCGACCGCCATCGTAACTACAGGTTCGTAACCAGTTGAGAACGAAGAAAAAATGATCCGTGTTCGAAACCAGTTTCGAGAGAAGAAGGTTTTTTCCTTACTCGAAACCACGGTTTCGATCAAAGAATTTTATTATTTGTGTGTGTCGATTGATAATCAATTGACGTGCTGTCCACCACGGAAGCTGTAGTAGGAGGTAAGTAGGTAGGTACTTATAGTTATAATTGGGTTGTTGAATTTATTATTTGTGTGTCGATTGATAATTGATAAAAAAGAAAACATATTTTGAACTCCGTGGTTTTGTTATGTAGCCGAACAGGGGTACGTTTACCCTATGTAATGAAATGAGGGTTCCAAAATAAAAAATAACTTCAATCAAGAATGTAATATTATATTTGAAATTAATTATTTAGTTGTTGAAATTCACCCATCTAATAGTTTAAAATTAAAATGAAAATGGGGATATTATTTCCAAACAATATCCTACTGTAATTTTGTTCTCTTTTAATTCTATTATTGAATGATCAATTTCATCATCTATTTCAATATAGTTTGCTGTTTTTTTGGTGCGCTTCTCGAAGACATCCGTAACTTTGGTCTCTTTAGACAATCGTTCTTATAAAATGGCTATATTGGGTTTGCTTCGGCCTATAAAGCGATTAATTCGACTGTGCACCCTTCTATGTTGTTGGTGGTTCTAATTTGGCATCAATAAACTGCCGCTGCATTGGCAAGGATGCATTGATTGCATGGGAGATTAGTTCGATCAATACAAATAAAAAATACATGACAAAAAAACTCGTTTAATTTTTTTTATACAAAACGCCAATTTCATAGTAGTGGAGTGCAGTAAGGCATAAAAATGGTAAAAATCTCTGAATCCAGGGCCAGTCAATGAATCTTTATATAAACTTTGGAGATGTGTTTTTAATAGTATATAGAAAAAGTTAAAAAAATATTTTTATGAAAAATAAAATTAGAGTTACCTCAACTAAATGGGTCGTAGATAGAAGATTGATAGTTATAGCATGAATAAAAATCAGTACAAATCAAACTTCAACCAGCAATAGTAAAAAAAAAATCAATGACACCTAGGCTGCAGACACGCTTCAAAATATCTACGTTTCATTAGCTATTCAACAAGGTATAACAAGCTAGGCTAGTATTGAAGGTCTTGGAATAATCTTTGATAAAAGTCTTAAAAGTAGTAGTTAGTAATTCGCACGACTTACCAGGTAACCCTGTATATAATTAAAAAAATGCTTAATAATAATTAAAAAATTAAGAAAGCACAAAATATTTTTTTAACATTTTTCTATATACTATTAAAACACATTTCCAAAGTTTAAATGAAGATTCATTGACTGGCCCTGGATTCCGAGGTATAAAGCTTACGGCGCTCGATCCACTATAGGTAAAGACCTAATATTTATTATTCATTGATTCCTCATTAGTAATTGTTTTTTTCGTAACTACTGAGTTTCGAGTGAGGGGCTTGTAGAATACATTGCAAAGGTTAAGCAACATCTAGTCAGGCCGGTCTTAGGATGGGTGACCATTTCTTAAGACACTGAGACCCCTCCGTGCCTCTGAGAGCACGTTAAGCCGTCGGTCCCGGTTGTCATACGAACATCTATGGCAGTCGTTAGGGGTAGTTGGAGCCCTTAAAAATCCGACCTGTCTAACTACAGAACTCGATATCGCCCATGGGTTGTGGAGGTCAGATGGCAGTCGCTTCACGGAAAATATCGAAGTTTAGCCGAATCACAGTTAGACTGGAAAGCCGACCCCAACTAAGTTGGGAAAAGGCTCGGTGAATGAATGGGTTTCGAGTAAGGAAAAAACCTTCTTGTATCGAAACTGGTTTCGAAAACGGATCATTTTTTCCTCGTTCTCAACTGGTTACGAACCTGTAGTTACGATGGCGGCCGAAGCGAAAATTTCATAGATATTTTTATGTAACAGGCTCTAGCTGTCAGCCGATACAAAGATATGATAGATAGTGGGAACTTTAATGTAAGTAAAGTTTTTAACAGTCTTAAAAAAGGAGGAAGCTCTCAATTCGATGATGTTTGTTCTTTTTTTATGTTCGTTACCTCATATCTTTCCACAGAGTTAACAGATTGATTTTTGTTTTAATTGTAAGCTGCTTCACGGGACCATTCCGACAATTATTTTGATCCCTATCCGGAAATTCGAAGTATTTTTTTGGGATATTTCAAATGTAATTGAATCTTCTCACGACTAAATAAAACGTTGAAACATGGTGAGTACTCATACATGGTAACGCTCTACCTTCGACGTATCGGTAGTATTGCAATTGCTGCAAGTGCAAGCCGAGGCCATAAAAAAGAATTAAATTGAATTGCAACAATCGCGGTGACGCGATGACGGTTGAACTCTCAGTCTACTGTACTGTACAGTTTGTACAGTAGAGTGACAGATAAATATTCAAACAGTCTGAATATTTGATATAATTTGCTTTGGTATGGACGGGTTTCCAAATAACAGAGCAACACCAAGTATATAAGATGAGTAAGGCACAAGAGAGTGTCGATGCTAATAGAGGATGGAAGTTCCAATCGACTAAGACAAATGCGGTTCAACACACAAACTTGCTGTTCTTGTATAAGTTTAGCATTTGGGCGGACGCTAAATATAGTTTAGAGAATACTATAGTCTAAGAACCAAGGAACTTATGAATTTTGAATTCTTAAATACAAATATTTGTAGTTAAACATATTACGAGTACTATGTGCAACCCATTACACTAATATCTGTATAGATCTAAATAATGTTTTTGTAAGTAAAATAAATTTAAATTTATTATAAATTGTCGTTTATATACACAAACAAAAAACAAAGTTGGGAGATAATAATCTATACTTATAATAATATAGATAAGATAATAATAAATCTGTAGAAGATACTATAATATTTTATCTTAATATACAATATCGATCAACAGCTATACATAATAAATCAGTAACTGGTGATCAAGAAAGATATAACACGCAGGCGGAGTTGCGGGCAACAGCTAGTAAACAATAAACAAACCACAACAAAATAATTAGTAAAATCGGTCCAGCCGTTCACGCGTGAAGCTATTTCTTTACAATTGGGATTCATTTTTAAGCCACTTCAGGAGGAGGTTTTCAATTCAATCGGTATTTTTATGTATGTACACCGATTACGCCGAGATTAATGATCCGATTTACGTGATTCTTCTTTAGTTCGGGTGCAAAGGGGCCCTTCTTACATCTATCGGGCCCCAGCGACCTCACCTGCTAGTGGCGCACCTGCTGATTAACGAACGAGGTTCGTTTATTACGGTACCCATGTGGTGGCTTCGGCCCCTACGTGGATACCAGGTGGTACAACAGTGTTGGTCCGGGGGGGTACCACCGTGCAGCTGTGCTAAAGCCCCCCAAGTAACCCAGCCCAGGCTGGGTTGCGTTAGGGGTTCAGCAGCTGCACTGCCGGGCCCAGGGCGATGTATGGTGCGGCAGGAAGGGGTCCAGTGGGGGCGAAGCGGAGTCTAGTGTGGGTGGTGTGGGTCGATTCGCCGGCCAGGGAGACCCTTAGCAACGGCGTGGCCGCGGCCGCCCGCAACATAGTCATGGGGCCCGCCTGGGACCAACCGCCCCAGGAGGCTGCCCCACATGTTGCACATAATCATGATGTGGGGTCGCCGCTCCGGGTGGTAACCGGTGTGGGGTAGCGGTGGCCTTGCTTCAGGGGGGTTTGGGAGCCCTTCCGTCCGGCGGGTCGGCTCCGACCTAGCCACACGGTTCTAGACGAAGCTAGCCTCTGCACTTTGTCACTTACTGCCGCACCAAATGACGCCCTGTCTTCACGCTTCCCTATATCTCATCATGACAGTGCAACAAAGTTATAAACGGTACACAGCGGCCTCTAGAAACCCCACAAAGTCGATTCCTTTTGAGGTGGAGTTCGCGAATATCCGCGGACTCCATGCGAACCTCGATACCGTCCACCATCACCTAGAGACGGCACGGCCTTCTGTGATGTTCCTTACGGAGACACAGATACGCCGCCCTGACGACACGTCTTACCTCAGTTACCCGGGTTATGTCATTGAGGAACAATTCCGCGACAAAGCCGGAGTGTGCGTGTTCGTTAGGGCGGATGTCTGCTGCCGCCGGTTGCGCTGTCTAGAGAACCCCTCCTACTCCGTCCTTTGGCTGCACGTGGATCATGGCTCTATGAGCCAGATCTACGTGTGCGTCTACCGCTCCCACACAGGGGACACTGGGACAACAAGGCTTTTCGAATACCTTAGCGAAATGGCTGACGATGCGCAGGTGCGGTTCCCGAACGCTGACCTGGTTTTCCTGGGGGACTTTAACGGTCATCACGTTGAGTGGCTGGGGTCCCTTAGGACCGATCATGCGGGACGATCCGCCCATGCATTCGCTCTCTCCCACGGGCTGACCCAGATGGGAGATCAGAGAGGGGATCACCCGGATACCTGACAGGTCAGACCACACGCCCGCCTTGCTGGATCTACTGCTGACGAGTCGCCCAGCCGAGTATAGTGTGTCGGTACGCGCCCCACTGGGCACTTCCGACCACTGTGTGGTGCACGCCAGCTTCCAAGTGCCACCGCCTGCTCGTGCTGAGCAAATGACTCGACGACTATGGCACTACTCGTCGGTAGACTGGGACGGTCTCCGCGATTACTTTGCGTCCGTCCCGTGGAGCCAACGCTGCTTTGTAGGGAAGGCGCCTTCGGATAGCGCTGCTGCCGTTGCTGGCGAGATCAGTCTAGGGATAGAATATTATATCCCTTTCACGGATGTCGCCAGCATCCGCAAAGCTCGCCCCTGGTTCGGGCGTGAATGTGCCGAGGCTGTCCAGAAAAAACAGTCGGCGTATCGCGCCTGGGTCAGGGCTCGGGCGGCACGTGACCCGAATGTGAACCGCCTCAAAGCAGCGTACAATAGGGCCACTAGGTTCAGCAAGAGGGCCTTCAAGAGAGCGGATGCCCAGCGCGTCGCGCGGCTTGGTCAGGAGCTCACATCCCACCCCACGGGCAGCCGTGGATACTGGCAACTGGTCAAAGCCGTACAGTCAAATTTTTGCCAACCCTCGCTGCCACCACTGCGTTTTCCTGATGGATCACTGGCTCACAAAGCCCAAGAGAAGGCGGACATGCTCGCAGACCTCTTTGCGGCCAATTCCCGCGTCGATGACCGTGGCCTGCAGCCCCCCGCCATCGCCAACTGTGGCCACACTATGCCTGATATTGTTATCAGGCAAAGTGATGTACGGGCAGTGCTGCGGTCGCTCGACACGCGGAAAGCCAGTGGCCCTGACGGCATTCCGGCGGTGGTGTTACGAAAATGTGCTGCTGAGTTGTCTCCAGTACTAATGCGTCTATACCGCCTGTCATACTCTACAGGGCTCGTGCTCCGGCAACGGTCTGGAAAGAGGCGAACGTACAACCGATCCCCAAGAGCGCCGAGTGCGGGTCCTCTGCGATGGCCAGGCTTCTCGCTTCTTGCAAGTGAATGCCGGGGTACCGCAGGGGTCCGTACTATCACCAACTCTCCTTCTTCTGCATATCAATGATATGCTATCCCTCGGGAACATTCATTGCTATGCAGATGACAGCACACTGCACGGGAGTTACTAGGTTCGTCCGACGGCGGGGCGATCTGAGATTGAGGAGGAGAGACGACGACTCGTGGCTGATCTCGACCGTAAACTCGACAGTATCTCCCAATGGCGTGCCGAGAACTTGGTCGAGTTCAATGCCCGCAAAACACAGGCGTGTGCATTTACAGCGAAAAAAATCCCCTTTCCTTCCCCTACCCACTCTTCAGAATGCAACATTACCAATGAAGGATAATCTAGACATCCTTGGCATAGACGTACGTCGAGAGCTCAATAACACTAAATACATTGAGAGATGTATTGGGCTAGCTTCGCGGAAACTAGGAATACTGAACAAGGTAAAGCGATTCTTTACACCGCACCAGAGGTGTCTGCTGTACAAAACGCAGATTAGACCCTGCGTCGAATACTGCTCTCACCTCTGGGACGGCTCCGCGCAGTATTTGCTGGACGCACTCGACGCTATGCAGCGACGCGCTGTTCGCATTATAGATTGTCCGGAGGTAACGGGAAGCCTTGAGCCGCTAGCCCAGCGCCGAACAATTGCTTCCTTGACGCGTTCTACCGTATTTACCACGGTGAGTGTTCTGAAGAGCTCTTCAATCTGATCCCACCCTCTCCCTTCCGATCCCGAACAACGCGTGCCGGGCAGAGATGTCACTCTCGTACCGTGGAAACCGTCTTCGCGAGAACTGAGCGTTTTAAAAGTTCGTTTCTCTGCCGAACGATGGTGGCTTGGAACGCCCTGCCCGCGCACGTGTTTCCTCCAACATATAACCCTGGGTTCTTTAAGCGAAGCGTGAAGAGGCACATTACTGGGTCGTCAAGTTGAGGGTCACTCTCTATAGTATTCCTGTGTACTGTGAGAGTTGCCCACAATCACCAGACGTCGCCACAGCTTACCATCAGGCGGGTGGCGTCAATTTGTCGACCTAAATATATGCGGAATAGTTCAATGCCAATCCCACCAGTCGTCAAAAGTACTATTGGAATCCAAAGGTACTGTTGACAAACAGCGAGATCGACACCGAGACCCAAATGATTGCCGCCAACGCTTACAATTTCCAGCTCAGCGTCACGACTTTTTAGACAGTGTATACCTATTGTGTTCGTGTAAAAAAAATATTTTGAGATTTTGAGTTTCCCATGAATCGAAAAGTGATATCTGGAAAAATGTACGTATGTATGTACGTACGTGTGTACAATGTACCTATGTAGCTACGGCCTAAACCATTCGACCAAGTTGACACACTGCAAATTTAGCACAAACGTGTCTTTTAATACTGTGACAGCTGACGTGTTAGCTTATCAAACCTATCAATAGGTAGCACACACAAATAATAGTATTTCATTAATATTAAAGATATTAGGCTTGCATGCATAAAAGGTGTATTAAATTAAATCTTCATTAGTTATTTTATACCTTTTAGGTTTTGAAAGTCGGTTATTTTAGAAGTAGTTTATTATAGATAAATAGATATATCATTTAAATCACAGCAACTAATTATGCTACAAATAAGTATATTATTATAGTAGGTAATCAAAGTTTGATTACGTGACTATCCTATAACAAACTGTCTAGTTTAATTATAAATACAACGCCTCGAATTAAATCTTTAAAATTGTTGTAACACTTCATTTGAAGAACTTTTAAAGCCTTGCATTTGAAAAGAAAACTTTCAAGTAACATTAAAGAGAATTCGTTCAGACTAAATAAAATATTCTTGTAGAGTAAAAATATGCTACGAATTTTCTACCACCGTTCTTAGCACGGGGCGTAGCACCTCGTAGCGCTTTTGTAGAAGTGCCGTAGCGGTAGGTCACGTGCTCGGCGATCACGAAACCGTTTTCAAAGTATTTCCGATTTAGAACTGTTCACGTGGCAACCATTTTGTAACTCTGATATTAAATTAACGTATTAAAGTTGACAAATTCATAGGAACAAAATAATCTACTTGCTATTAAAAAGTGACTAAAAAGTTATTTTTCCTTATAAAATGGCTAAATTTGGTTTTGAAATATTCGAAAAGGTTCAGGGAAGGTTTAATTAAACACGTTTCATTCTCAGACGAAGCCAGGAAAGCTAGTAAATAATTAAAAACCTACTTTGCAAAATCAAACTACCAAGCTGAAAACTACTGCATTAAAAAAAAAGGTGCTATGTATACTGTCAATTGACGGCACACGCATTACTTATACACCCTCCGAATAATGTATCCTATAGAAATGTAACTCCTATAAAGTTACCGCTGAAATCTTGGAATCACTTACGCATACTAAGAAACAGCAATAAAACAAAACACTCACACTGTCTATCGTTGAACACATGCACGCGATTGGTCGCGCCAAGGTCATGCCGGCTCGGCGCCCCGCCCGTCATAGTGGCGAAGCAGCGAAGTGGATGGTGTTATACAATAATAAGATTTTTAAAAAGTTTTTTCTTAAAACATTTTACTTACCATTGTTTTAATAATAAGATAGCTTGTTATGTATTTATTTTTTATTGAATAAGTTTAATCAAAGTTCCATCAATAGAAAAATAATAACTGGATTGTTATTATTTTTCTATTGATTGAACTACATAGGCATACAAATTAAAATAAGTTATTTTTTTTTCACAATTATGTACCTCGGAAAATAATTAGTTTATTTAATTTATGGCGGTTGGAATTTAATAAAGACTTCATTTGTTGGGAATATGTGACATTCAAATTATAATTTAATTTCTATGCATAATATCATCCTACTAATATAATATCATAGTAATAATATTACCTTAGAGCTTAACATACTATGAACACTGTATAAAAAATAATTAAATTTTTGAATTGCGTTCATGTTGCATAACGCTTTTCAACTTCACCAAGTACGTGTTTTTAAAATGAATATTTACTGACCGATGGAAGGTGAGTCCGGCGTTTTTCATATCCGTATGGCTTCTGCACCACTTCACAACACACGAAGGCATATTTGAAATATAACAAACGCGAAAACACAATTAAAATCAATGACTGATTGGTTCCAGCGACACAACCGTACGAAACGTGTGACAGCGGCGGACTGAATGTGTCGCGCGGTACCCTTTTGAAGCCCCGCCTTCCGCGGTCTCCATTATGTGGTGCCATTTTTTGAGCCGAATTACACTTCTATAGGATACATTATTCGTAGTATACACCTGACCCGTTTCTGAACGCAAATGTATTTTGTTTAAAAATAATAATATTTTTCTTTTTTTTTTAAATAAAAAATAAAATAAAATAACGTTTATTATCTTTGAAATTTTCAGAAAATTATTTAGATTCGTCAGAAGTTGGTGTGACTCTACCGAGGGTTCCAAAATGCAACGAGACTGAGAAGAGCCCTCAAGAAACTCAGCTCGGCTTTTTTCAAAATATTTCATCTTAAATCTAATACAGAGTTATTTAGAAAGGAGCAATTCGTTACGTTGTTACAACCAGGCCGCCTTGTCATCTAAGAAATCATTAATACTATAATAAGCTTTATGGCACAATTTACTTTTTATTAGTTTTTTAAATTTATTGACAGATAAATTTGCTATTTCGGTTGGCAATGTATTGTACATTCGAATAAAGTTCCCCGCAAAAGAATTACTCACTTTATGAAGCCTAAATTTAGGAACAGCCAGTTTATCCTTATTTCTTAAGTTTAGATTATTATTATCACTATTTTTCACAAATTTACTTTTGTTCTTGTGGGTATACAATAAAATTTCATAAATATACTGTGAATACACTGTAAGGATGTTAATATGCTTAAACTTATCTCTTAATGACTCCCGAGACCCCATTCCATAGATAGTCCGGATAGCCCTCTTCTGCAACACAAAGATGCATTCAATATCGGCAGCGTTACCCCACAGTAGTATGCCATATGTCATGATACTGTGGAAGTAGCTGAAGTAGACAAGACGCGCCGTTTTAATGTCTGTAAGTTGTCGGATCTTTTTGACAGCATAGGCTGCTGAACTAAGCCTGGCCGAAATTTTCCCGATATGAGGCCCCCATTGCAATTTGGAGTCTAACGTTATGCCCAGAAAGACAGTGTCATCGACCAATTCTATTATATCATCCCTAACCTTAACACTGGTTTTAACAAGTCTTACATTAGGTAAGGTGAATCTTACACATTTAGTTTTATTTTCATTTAATAATAAATTATTAGCACAAAACCAGTGGACTATCCTAGAGAGGGCAATGTTTACATCGTCAAGTTCGCGCTGTCCACGTTTAACTTTAAATATTAAAGAAGTGTCATCAGCAAACAAAACTACCTCGTGGTCGTCTCTTATGAGGTGAGGGAGATCATTAATATATACTAGAAAAAGAAAAGGTCCCAAAATTGAACCCTGCGGTACCCCCATTGCTACAGGAGAACCAGGTGACTGTTTACCATTGATCACTACTTTCTGGACCCTATCACTTAAGTAAGAATTGACGAAATTCAAGGCCGTCCCCCGGATTCCGTAATGATCAAGTTTCTTAATTAAAGTCTGGTGCTGAACGCAATCGAAGGCCTTAGATAAGTCACAGAATACACCATAAGCATCATATGACTCTTCCCAGGCCCTGTATATACACTCTAATAATTTAATACGCATCATACGGCATCAGTGGTGGACCGACCACGAGTGAAACCGAATTGTTTTGTATGTAATAGTTTATTAACGTTAAAGTGATTTTGCATTTGATTAAGCATAATTTTTTCAAAAATTTTACTAAATGTAGGTAGTACAGAAATGGGACGGAAATTGGACGGATCTGAAGTACTACCCGATTTAAACAGGGGAATTAATTTACTAGATTTCATTAAATCAGGGAACACACCACTATCAACACAATTATTAAATATTATTACTAGTTCAGGAGCAACCATTTCAATAAAAGAATTTACTAAATACACAGAGATGCCCCAGAGGTCAGCTGTTTTTTTGATATTTAAAGATTTAAAAGTTTTTAAGATAGTGTTTATGTTAACTTTACTGAATTTAAATATAACGTTACAACAAGGAACGTTTGCTTTTAACAAAGATTCTGCAATGGGGGTTGAAGAGCCTAGGGTTTTTGTCAAATCTACAGGAATTCGGGAGAAAAAAATTTCAAATTCGTTAGCGACCTCGAAGTCTGATGTAGTTATTTTACCATTTATATTAAGTTTAAAATGATTATCATTTAATTTTTGTTGACCTCTTTCCGCGTTTATAATTTTCCAAGTAGATTTAACTTTGTCTGCACTATTGAGAATTTTATCACTTATATATTTTGATTTAGCTGCTAAACAATCTGCTTTAAACTTTTTTGAATAAGTTTTAACATAATCTAGAAATTCAACTGATCTGACCTCCTTAGACTTGAATATGGAGTTGAACTCGTTGTAAAAAGAATCAAAAAATAATTTATACATTACATTTGGATCTAAGCCAGTGTCTAAGAATGGAATTTTATTGCAAAGTCCAACCCTCATACGTTCCAAGCGGTCACCAGTTATTGGTCTACATAATATTTTACGTTTTAAAACTTTTTCTTTAGTGATTTTAAAAGATGCTATTTGCCCACAATGGTCTGAATCTAGCTTTTTTATAATACTTTTACTTTCTGGCAACATATCGCTGTATATATTATCCAGGCAAGTGGCTATTGTATTACAATATCTAGTAGGCTCCAAAAATAAGTTTGTAAGATTGTGTGATTTAAATAAATTTAAAATATTATAACTCATAGGCGTATTAACAAGTAAATCGACATTAAAATCACCACATACTATTAGGTACTTATTAGTTTTTCCAAGTTTACATAGAACTTTGTCAATAAGTTCCTCAAATTCGCAAAAGGGTGAGGTTCCAGGTTTATACACGCATACTACTATGAATTGCTCCATTTCCACGCACGACAGTTCGACTTTACACTCTAGAGAAAGAGACACAATATCTTTCTGTTCTTTAAATTTAAGTTGATTTAATTTAAGTTTTATACAGCGAAGTCTATTCAAAACTCGTGTCGTTTTTTTATACAAAATATAGTATTGTTTTCCAACATGTGTTGGTATGTTATTAAATTCCTACATGTTTCCCTAATCTCGTTGTCAGCACGCCCCGCGGGCTTTCATCGAAAATGTCATTATTTCCTGGCCTGGAAATGCCCTGAGCGACCCAGCGCGGACACCGGTTACCCCGGACACAAAAAACGTATCTCTATAATTCTACATAATACTATAAAACTGTATAAAGACAATTGTCGATAAAGGCGACTAAAGTATTGACTAAGGGCGGCTACTGCAGCATGCCTACGCATAGTTTACAACTCTGGGTACTTATCGTAGGGATGCCGAAGGAACCTTATACTTGCCGATGCCGATGATAATTTTCGCCGCTTTTTATCTCCTCGCGTAAAACGGATCGATTTTAATGAATTTGGTACGAACATAGTTTTAGCATTTAATATATTTTATAAACAGTGAAAATATGCTAACTTTTTCTTATATAATTTAACAATATGAATCACAAAAACTATAGGTCTTGAACTGGACTCGAACCAGCGACTGATCCCTTTCCAGGAGGAACGTTATACTTACTGACCAAGACATCACTAGCCCAAGACATCTAATTTTGTAATCACATTGTGTTAATATCTGGTGACGCCGTAAATTGCGATATTAACACAATGTGATCACAAAATTAGAATTAGAATTAGAACGTTCCTACGTTATACGTTCCTACGTTCGAAAATAACCTAATTAAATATCATTCACATTTTTAATTCACCCCTGAATACATTTTATACGAATCTAACGAACTTGTTAATTAAAGAAATAAACTTTATAATACTTTTCTTTGGTTTTTAATTTTTGGTACGTAAGAAGCTTAACAAACTCAAATTGTTACCTATATAAAAAGAAGCAAATATTTCATGTCTTCGTTTCTCGTGTCCGCAATACGTTGCCCAGCGTTTCTATTGTATGGAACGGTACAAGCACCTGTGTCGGCTTAAAGGGACTTTGAAATTCGTCTATTGTGTGACCTCACCTCCTATACAACTTCTTCAAACGCTTATTGTGTGAATCTTATTTTAAATTTTATAAATATTAAAAGCAGATTCCAAACATTATCTTTTCAGACAGTTTTAGGATACAATGTCGATTCATTATTTAAAAATAATGGAACGAACGTTAGGTATGCAGAAGTATTTATACTTATTTCGTAACAGAGTATATTAAATTAATATTTCAATAAGAAAAAACACTATTCATCGTACCAACGCTTCACTTGCTTTACTCTCAGTAAAATGGCACTCCAAGCTACATACTTATGAGGGAAAAGTATTGCTTACGTTCTTCTATCAAAACTATAGTGCTTTCGTCGCTAGAGCAGTGCATTGTTATTTCTTAGTAAAGTGCTGACATATTGCTGCTGGCGCATTTTCAAACGCGAACAATAGCGGCAACGAAAATGTTCTTTATCACAACCGCTTTAAAGAACCTAAGAATCTTTAGTTTAGGGTATAGTTTCGGTCTCGGTAGAAAAATCAACCTTAGTACATATAGGGTTAGACATCATTTTGGGGCATCAGACTATTTGGTCGCAGGTGTTGGCAATCTCGCAGCTAATCTGAATCACGCCTGTTGCACCGAGCCACATATATTTCAGCTCACTCCAAGCGTCATGTCTCCTAGCTCTTTTAGACACTTAAGTCCAGTGTTTCACATTTCACATTCTTTGAGATTATTAGGTAGGTACTTGTAGACAAATTGTCTTTCTTTTTGGTTGATACTACAAGTATTGTGTGCAGACATAATAACAATGATGTCACTATTTCAGAGTGACAGTCCATTAAGTTCTCAGTACCATCTAATAAAGCACAATGGATATAACGTACTCCTAGACTGCCTGTTTTCCAGTAATTGGATACTAATATAATAACTAATAATAAAGTAATGGAAAGGACAAAGGTGTCGATGGTCAATATGTAGGATACAATGACAAGGGCCAGACAATGACGTCAATACGTCTCCTTGATGGTTTGGTATTACTATACCCACCAATAAGTATGGTTTAATGGGTTGAACAATAAATATTCAACGAGAATAGTCAGGTTTCCTTAATAAATAAGCAGATTAAGTGTACATGTGAGCTTGTGTCATAATGCATTACAATAAGTTTCCACCAAGTTTTAACTAAATAGAATATTTGTTATCACCACTGAACCAATAAAGCTGAAATTTTAAACAACTGTTGTGAACAATGAAGAACTCTGTTAAAATAACCATTGCAATTAATTAATTTCTATGTTGTACAAAATGGTAAGTGCCGTGTAATAATCGGGAAGATAATTTATAGAAAGTTTGTTATTAATTACTGGGTAGGTGTTATAATGAAACAGATTTTGAAAGAGTGACATAAATGAATCGCTGAACTACTCATAATGCTGCGGCAATAGTGAAGCGATACCTTAAATAACCATTATGTTATTTATTTTAGGCCAAATTGACGCCGCCCGATGAATTGTTAAATCAAGTTTATCAAGAGCTATAATTTAGGCAGTATATACTTTAAGTATCCAGTTACCGTTCCTAAGGTTCTGTTGACATATTCGAGCTGTGTTGATGTTCTAAACATATCAGTTACCGACCAAATGCGCATCTCTGTTACGTCTTATTTGTACGTGCAAACACGACGAAAGAAGGGTGATGTAAAAGATAGACGCGAGGAGAAACGCGTTCCGAATGCGAACAGATGAGAAATAACGATATTCAACTACAACTGAAATCGTGGAACTGCTACATGTCTGTTGGAAAAGAGCGTTTAATTTCGCAGAAATCATAAGCATCCTTATACTTTGCTGTTTTATTACCTTGTGTATATAATGTCTTTAGAAAATACAAGAGAAGTGTTTTTTATTTTGTAAATTACCTATTTTATGTAAAAAGAAATAAGTAGTTTAGAAAATCAAGTTCCAATCAGACATACTGGTTTTCCATTAACTTTATTAAGAGCTCAGATCCGTAATCGCGTGAGCTTAACTCTATTAGTCCTTAAACTGCTCACGTCCCTAAGACCAAAATGATGTCAAATGAGGACTTCTGACCAATTTACAATACCCCTTGACGTATTTACGCGTTTATTTTGATGCTGTGACAAATAAACTTTCAATGTATAGAGTTTTAAATAATTTTAAACAAAAAAAAATACTTCAACGGTAAACTGAAAAGTTGTCATATGTAAAGTTCTCTTCAATACAAATTAATCAAACACAAGGTACTTAACTGCTATAAATCGTTGATGAATTCCATCGACTGACTTTCGGGTCCCTCATCAGATTGACCTTTATAATACCTAATGAAAAAATTAACAAACGCACTAGTTGCCCTTACAATTTTTGAAGGTTCCCTTATAATGGGACCACTTTGGAAATATCTCATTTCCAACAAAAAAAAAAGTCTAAAATCGGTTCATAAATGACCAATTTATCCGCGGATAAACATAATATATACGAAGCAATGGTAAGTATGATGTTCAAACTTTTCAAATAATAGCATTTTCGCTAAAATAGAAGACATTTAAGGCTTGGGCAAACCAAAAGCAGTTGCAGTGCGGTAGCAGTGCGTCTACTTTAGTAAATAATGTAGTTATATGAGGGATGACACACTGAACAAACGCGGGCCCGCTTTTGTTCAGTGTGTCATCCCTCATATAACTACATTATTTACTAACGTAAACGCACTGCTACTGCGCTGCAACTGCTTTTGGTTTGCCCAAGCCTTAAAACGTCGACATACGTTTCACCTCTACACGAGGTATTCTCAAGACTGTCTCAGAGAGAACAGCAAAATATGAAGCAAGATCATTGTTGTTTTTAAGGTATGAACATGTAAATATCGCCGGCGCTATGTAGGATGTGTCAGAAAACAACAACCAGGGGTAGAAATATTAAGTTAGGCTAATAAATTCAAAATAGGTATTTTTAAGACAAAAATCAACTTTTTAATTCGCAGAAAACATAGTGTAACACACACAAACCAACAAAAACTACTGTGGCTGTCCATTCACGAACAAATTAAGCAAAGGAGACGCATGAAAGTCAGTCTGTTCATTGAGTAAGGTATCCATGTCCCGCCTAACTATTTCTAGACGCTCCCAGACACAAAACTTGAACCCCTTCTCACACAACCTCAAAATCTTAAAGGTGTTATCATTATTCAAGGTATGACCTGTATCAAGAAGATGCCTAGCGAAGTGGGACTTCTCCGGACAACCGTTACGGAAGACCGACAAATGTTCCCTGTATCTGACTTCAAAGGACCTGCCAGTCTGACCCACATAATGCATATTACAACCGTCACAATGTACCAAATAAACTCCTGACTTCCATGAAACATAAACTAAATCTTTACCATTACATAACTCCCTCAAGGTGTTCTGGGTTCTAAAAGCCGTAAATATATTGTTTTCCCTCAGGATCTTGGCAACACTCAACGATACGGAACCCACAAACGGCAAGCACGCAGTGTACTTCCTGACAGGTTCAGTAGATGTATGTAATAAACGAAAACTAATCTGTCTACGTTTTTTATTTAGCATTGAGTACACCATACCCACGTTATAACCATTGGAGTGCGCAACATGACAAATTATTTTCAGCTTGTTATCATATGACTGCTGACTCAACGGCACTACTAACAACCTACTCAATAGGCTATGGAATGCAGCCATCTTGTGCTGCCAAGGGTGGTTAGAAGAATAGGGAATAACTAAATCTGTCCAACTTGTACAGATTTAGTTATTCCCTATTCTAGCAGTCATAGGGGTTATGTTCGGGTACCAGTATATATTTGTACCCAAACAAAGCGGTGTTTGTTCTTTCAATTCAATGCTTCATCTATCGAATTCTAAATCATTTCTCAAGTGATACTTAAAATATATCCTATCGAAGATAATCTGGATTAAGTATAGTATTTCTATACCATAGAATATTGTAATTTAGTTCTACAAAACACTCAATCTTAACAAATTGATGTAGCTATCAATATATTTTATTAAGCACCATAAAGCTACGCTAAGGTTCAGCTGAATTATAGTATAATTACACGTAATTACACGCCAAATTAATTACCACTAAATAAACAACCCGATCTAGCTATTTCAAAGCAATTCGGTACCCTTGAAAGCCGATACGAATACTGTCAGGAACTGAAAATAATTTGTCAATTGAGGGTTATTTAACAGTTGTAACAATATTTGTTGGCAACAGAGCCTATCTTTTACAAGATCTCATTGGCAAGCAAGTCACTTAATAACAGGCTTTCTTAGTTATGAGCTTAATTTTAAAGGAGACATTATTAAAATTTGGTGATCATCACTAATTACTATACAATTCGGAAGTCGATTCGGTTGGGGGTAAATAAATTAAACGAGCTGTCGAACCACGAAATTAATCGAAAGCACTCAGTTAAAATATAAAACGATCTGTGTATAGTATCAGTTTGTTGAGAGACTTGGCCAATTTTAACAACAATTATATTTTTTTACACAGTAAATAAACAAAAAATAATTACTGAGGAATTAAAGTCTTTGATAGAAGGAAAAGAAACAAGCGGTCGGAGAATGTTTAACGGACCAAACGCAAACAAAATAATGCGCCATCTAAAAAAAATCTCATTTTATATTCCATTCTAAGCGCACTGCGTTATCGCTATATGCTCTGTCTAAAATCTTCATACACCGAATAGAACGATCAATTTAATAGCGTTACAAAAAGCCGTCAAAAAGTCATTTAACGCGCGTTGAAGAGTAGCGATGAATAGCATTAACTGAACAATATTTTATGCAGCATCGGGTGTACAAGGCGAATGGCAGGGAAGAGTGGCGGGGACAGCACAGCGGGACGCCGGATGTCATGGAAAAATTGCTACTTCCGAGACGGAGTCCGCACAAAAGCGCCCGTCTCAGATTTTATTATCAAGTGTAGTGTGACCTTATACAGTGTCCTGTTATACTCAGTCTATCAAAGTCTGTATATGACAATTCTTTTAGTAAATTGCAGAAATTTTTGACAGGTTTTTGTTGTTGTAAAACTTGTTCCTTCATATATCTGAAATGCCGTAGAATTCGCACTGTGTTTTAACATTATTAAACCAGCAAGGTCCCCAAATGAAATTAATAGAGACATTGCAGGGATATAATGTTTATTCTGATTTGTCTCAGACTAGAACGACAAATAACAGTTGTTTTCAAGTTGATACGTTTTCAATTGCAGACGGCTGTCAGTATGCCAATTTCGCGGTATTCACAACAAATTACGTATTAAAGCGAGTGGAAGCGCAAACAAAACGGCCCGTGTTCGTGACGTGAATTGAGCGTGATGTACGTGCACGGCGACTAGATGCGGACACAGATACGCTAGACACTTTCATAGGCCACGGTTCAGTACACGGTAACAATATTAGTTATGAAAATTTTTATGTTTTTGACAGCTATATAGGCTGTATCTACCTATGGTCCTGACATGTGTAACAAATGGTCTTGCCGAGCCCCTGAGGTCAAAAATTACTACGCATTTTTCAAGACATACAAAATAACACAATAAACAAATTTTATTTGTACGAGTTCCAATCTTATTGTTACTATTAAGTTTTCAGGCAGCATCAAAATCTTTCATAAATAAACTGACATAGTTACTGATGCGTGTTAGTAGCACTTTAGTTATAAATAATTATAGTAGTATAAACAAACATGTTTAACCAGTTCGTTAAACATGTTTGTTTATTCTTACTATAATTACTAATATTACATGGAGCACACTAAAAGTTTTGCACTTCTAGCTAATAGGAACTATTTGAATTTCGAATGTTATATTTTTTTAAACGTTGCAACCTTCTTAGTAATAAAAAAACAATTGGTGAGAAATCATTTGTCAATTGTTTTTTATCACACATCAAACTTCTACGTATGCAACGAAAATGAAATTAAGTCGAAAAGATTTTAGAGCGATTTTTTATGATTTTAAAAGTTCTCTCTCACTCCGCAAGACTGTGCCGCTCGTCTTCAAAATGCTTTTGGGAGAGAAGCACCTTGTTTGAGTACCGTGAGGCGATGGTTTGCTGAATTTTGAGAGAGGTAGAGTTTCTTTACATGACGAATTTCGTGAAGGGCTGCCTTCAACTGCCGTCAACCAAAATAATATGGCTAATGTTAAGGGCCCAGATCGTGAAAATCACCGAAAAGAGTGTTACGATTTTTCATATTTAACCTATTTACATATGATTAATAACAACGATAATTTGTATATATTAAAATGAAAGACCAAAAATGATGTTAGTGCTAATTTTAACTCTTAAAACCCTGTAGTTGTTATATATTAAACGTCAACAATCGCACAAAATTGAGAAAAAATTCGAAAACCTGCCTTCGTATTTTTCAGATTTAACCCAATAAATCAACACAAATTGATAAAAAGAAACACTTTTTGAACACTGAAAAAGCCAATAAATATAACCATGTACTTTTTTTTGTACCTTTACAAACAAAGACTTCCCCTTTTAAAGCCCTAAAATCTAGATATGTTTTACGTAAATTCTCCATAGAAAAATGTATGCAAATTCAAACGCGTCCCGATAGAACGATCGTCGCAACTAATCGCCAGTGCGCCATAGAATTTCAAAGTGACTCCACGCGTGTCGGATGCTACAGCAAAATTACGTGTTGTGCATTTGTGTTTTTTGTGAAAAACTGTAAGTACAATATTTTTATAACTAATTTACTTTCAGTAAATAGAAAGTACCGATATAATGAAAGTCTGAAAGAAAACCATGATGGAACTAGATATAAATCGTAAGAAATACAAAATTATTTACTTTGTTGCGTAGGTCATTTTATGAACCTTGTAAAGTAGGTATCAATTCAGGCTTGAAACAATCAAAGCCCTGCCCACCTTATTTTCTCGAGATATGAACTGGCGGGGTATATAGTTCTCTGCACGACATACATAGATTTTTCAACATGATAAAGGCAATAGGTATCATAAACGTAATTGGTAATCGAGGGTCTCTTTTCGCAGGATAATTTGCTGAGTGCCATGCCAGCGAAAAGAAAATTTAGTACGCATTATAAAAACGTGAAAGCCAAAAGATCTCGGAATAAAATGTAAGTTCCTCCCTACTTATTTATTTACCTGCCTACTTGACTACGTCTTGTCCTAAATACCTAGAAAAAATTTACTAGATTTGTGTTAGTGTCAAGTAAAAATCCTAGTTTTATTACTTTTATTTGTGTGTATGCTTATCATGTCTTAGTAGTAATAATATACATTAATATTTACCTATTTGCTTTGTAATGTAATAATTAATAGGTACATTACAAAGCAAATAGGTACAATGATTTAGATCGCCTGATTCAGACATATACCTACAACAGCATGTAAATATTGATTTGACATGTAATTAGATAGGTACACAATTAGGTATGTCAGTCTAAGAAGAAAAATTACAATGTCCAGTAGGTAATAATTACGTAATTTCAATATCTATATAAGTAATAAAGTCAATTTCTATAGGAACAATTTTCATAATAATAAATTTTATTACATAATATAGTATTAGTTTTCATATATTTATGTATTTCAAAGCAATGAGTTTGCTTACACTATTATTAGTTACAGTATTATTAGTTTTCATGTTCATCATGTCTAAATATGTGGAAGGAAGTGGAAGTAGGTATGTTTCCTATCAGAAATTGCACGGGCGCGCGCGCGCCGTGCCTGGCGTAGGGTTGTACAAAAATTACAAAATAAATAAAAAGTGGATATTGATGAATAATATTTCCAGTACTGAAAATGAAGAAAACCTTCAGGCCGAGACTCCGAGCAACACTGCTACGCGCTGTATAGAGGTAAGTTGTTATACGTAATTCTTGTAGACTTGTTACATAAATAAACAAACTAGCTAGTGATGGGCGAAGACAAAATCTCAGTACCTACAGTTTTTTTTTGCAATATTTATTATTTTCATTGTGAGACAAACACATACTTCTCAATTACTTTCTCAAAAGAAAATTCACGTTCAAATCTCGTATTTTACCAAAATCAAGAATTTTTTTTGTAAAATATTATCTTTTACGCGACTGGTGTACGTATGTATGTATGTATACTAAGTAATATATCTTTGTGGCACGATAAGTTCAAAATTATTGAACCGATTTTAATGTTTTTAGTATCATTAGAATTGTCTTCTAAGCCCGAGTGACATAGAATAAGTGACGCCATAAAAAACCAATACGTATAGCGTAAAGGAAATTTATAATTTCTGTTCATCACGAACATAATATTGTATGAATTCTTTTGCACTTTTATATTTGTCTTCGTCAGTTATGAATATAAATAAATAAACAATAAAAATGTTAAAACCCGACAGATTAAAAAATGAAAATGTGTAATAAAAATAAATAACAACACCATTGTAATATAGCGTATTTAGCAGTCGGGGCCTATTTCTAAAGAAATATTTAGCTAGTCAGGAATATCTTCGAGCCTGTGAGGATTCAATGGGTCTCAACTGTTGAATTCGATTTATTACAATAGTGTTCTTATTTATTTTTATGTAACATAATTCAAGACCGTAGACTTGTTTTCTTTTTACCTTTTGAGTTTTTATGCATATAGTCGGATTTATTAAATTTATGACGTGATAACGTCTTATAAATCGATGAACACCGGCAACACGCACAAAAAAGTGTCACATTATGTCACGCTAGGGTCAAGCGAGAGCGCAGTACAAGCGATGGAGAATAATATTATGACGTTATCCGATAAAATTATCGTCCTAAACGATATTTATTCACTTTCATAATTGACGAAGACTGATAAAAACGTTTAAGATTTTGATCTAGTGTTCTGTGTTTCAAAGATGTATTCTAAGGGAGTTCTTAGCTATGTTTGAAGAAATTTGGCCCATACCTTTTGAATTATTTTTTATAATAAAAATCAAGCCATTATCTTTCTTTACAGGAACTAGTTATTGACAACCGTCAAGAGGGAAAGGTGGATGAAGTGGAAGTTGGGCGTAGAGTAGTGGATATTTCTTTTTTTTTTAAAGCTCTTCAGGCCATAGGGGACCACGGTCCAATGGATTGTAAGTTAAGTTACCTCAGTATAATAGGTGAAGTAAAAGTTGGTCTGGACTCAAAACTCATCATAAAATGTAGTATGTGTAATATGAAATTTACTGTGTGTTTGGTTGAAAAGAAAGAAGATAGCATGGAAGTGAATCATCAAATTGTGTCTGGTATCATATCATCTGGTGGGAGCTACTCTCAGTTAAAAACATTAAGTGCCGCAGTAGCCCTACCAATCATGTCACCTTCATTGTACAATGAAATTAATAATACGGTTTGCGATTGGTGGGAAAAGACAGCAGCACATTCCATGGCAGAAGCTGTCAAGGAAGAAGCGGAGTACGCAGTGTCTATAGGTAGTGTTGATAAAAATGGTACACCATTAATATCTGTTGCTGTTGACGGTTGTTGGAGCAAGAGATCTTATGGTAAGAATTTTTCCGCCTTATCCGGCGCAGCTGCGATAATTGGCATTAAAACTAATAAAGTATTGTTTTTTGGAGTTAAAAATAAATACTGCGTAGTCTGTGCACGAGCCGCAAAGAACAACAGTCAGCCCCCGGAACACCATTGTTTCAAGAATTATTCAGGATCATCTACCGGGATGTAATCGACCATAATAGTTGAGGGGTTTAAACGTTCCTTTGTTGATCACGGTGTAATTTATAATAAATTTGTAGCAGTTCCAGTACTTATAAAAAAATATTAGATTCGCGTCCGTACGGTAATTTAATAGTAGAGAAAATTGAATGCAAAAATCATCTTTTACGAAACTACTGCAATAGCTTGGAGAAATTGTCGAAAGACACTAAGTATCCTTGCGAGTTGCGGAAATTCCTAAAAGAAAGGTATTTGCGTTTAAGAACGGGTGTAAAATGCGCGATTAAATATTGGGGGGATCAAAATCAGTCACTCGAAGAAAAAATAAAAAATCTTAGTGAAGATATTCTAAATGGTCCACAACACGTATTTGGTAATCACCAACATTGCAAGGAGTATTTTTGTAGACCTGACACTCGTCGAATAGAACCTGTTGGGTTACTTCCAGCAATTGTTGGATGCGGATTAATGGACGCGGTAGAAATTTTAAGTAAAAGACTGTCATATCATTCTAGAAGTTTAATTCATAATTGCACAAGTAATATAGTTGAAAGTTTTAACGGAGTAATTGCCAAATTAGTTGGGGGTAAGCGTGTAAATTATTCTTCCCGTGGTTCTTATGCGGGCCGATGCGCAGCTGCTGTTGTGTCTTTTAATACGGGATCGATTCATAGTAAAACTCATGAAGTCATATTTAAATCTAGTCCTAATCCTTTGATCGCGAAAGTGGAAAATAGTAATCGTAGAAACCGTTTAATTGCTAAACCTAAATTAAGATTGAAAAAAAGCCACAGCGCTGTATCGAAAGACGCTCACTATAGACCAAACTGCGAAAAACCTGATCTGAGTCCAGAATTATATGAGAAAGCCAAGTCATCTTTTTTAGTTGATTTAAAGTTGTCTTGTGCTGAAAGAGAGGAGCTTGAAAGGTCGACCCATTTGCAAAGAAGTAGTGCTGAGTGGATGAGTACAAGGAGAAAATTACTAACCTCATCATCGTTCGGGGAAGTTTGTAAAAAACGAGAGAGCACAAGTTGTGCTGCTCTTGTTTGTAAAATCGTTTATGGTAGTAATATCTCCAGTTTGCCTGCTGTACGGTACGGTATCGAAAACGAAGAAACTGCAATTAGACAGTTAGAAATTCAAGAGAATATTAGTATACAAGGTTGCGGTTTGTTCGTCGACGATCAATATGAATTTCTTGGTACTACACCAGATGGCATTTATGCAAACGGTTTAATTGAAATTAAGTGCCCACATTCTTTAGCTGGCATGACTCTTGATGAAGCAATGTCCAAACATACCTTTTGGGTTAAGGACAAGGCTTCCAAGGGTTATGTCATAAATAAAAATCATTACTGGTATTTCCAAATTCAGGGACAGCTACATATAACTAAAAGAAACGTTTGCATGCTTGGCATCTGGTTTGGTGCTACTGTACCTATGAAAGTTTATATTATAGAAAAGGACGACAAATTTTGGAAGGAGAAAATGGAGATGAAATTAGTTAGATTTTATTACGATTGCCTCCTTCCAGAATTAGTTGATCCTCGGCAGTCACGAAGCATGCCTATTCGTGACCCGCCCAATGTCATAGAGGCTATGAAAGAGAGGAAAGAAAGAGCTTTACGTGTTTTGAAAGAGAAGAACGTCTAATGATTTTGAAAGAGACTGAGGTAACTTAACTACCCAGCCGGTCGATTCACGTAAACACGCCAGTTCAAAA
This sequence comes from Nudaria mundana, assembly GCA_963556515.1. Taxonomy (NCBI): domain Eukaryota; kingdom Metazoa; phylum Arthropoda; class Insecta; order Lepidoptera; family Erebidae; genus Nudaria; species Nudaria mundana. The sequence continues at coordinate 8,421,516 of OY748301.1, forward strand.
GTCGTTTTAACTTAGAAACTTAGAAATCGCCTTTTGGTTTTCTGTTTTTAACGCACTTACTTATCTAGTCTTGGATTGTCATAAATCTTCCAATAGCTCAATTTCTATACAATTCCTATACGATTTTGAAGAGTTACCTGGTGTAAACCCAAGGTCCGATCCTAATGAAATTAAAATGTGAGCACACGGGATCACCAGTATTCAAATAAAAAAAAAATCATCAAAATCGGTTCAAAAAATACAGCGAATTGAGAATCTTCTTCTTTTTTTAAGTCGGTTAAAAAGTGTGCGAAGTGACATTTTTAAGTCACTACGCTACGGTTTTTATTACGTGAATCGGGCAGCTGGTAACATTTTCATTCTGATAGGTTTTGCAATAGCAATTGATTTTATCATCAAATTAGTAGAAATCAGAATTTGATCAGTAATCATTAAAATGAAAAAAACATTAGAAACTCTTAAACTCATATTTTGTTATTGTTTACTTTCGTTTAATTAAGTATATGAATAATTTATAAATTTCATGTTTGTTTATAACTAATTTTTGTACAACCCTAGCACGCTTTTTAGGTGGCGACTCATATTTTGTTTACTTTTAATTATATGAACCATTTTTATACTTGTGTTTCATTTATTGACAATTTTTTGTACAACCCTAGAAGATTTTTTAGATTGCGAGGTGATCGTAAGCAAAAAGTATTTGAGTTTACGCAATAGGCACATTTCCTTGCGTAGATATAAACACTAGCGAGGAAAGGCGTGATGTTATTTCGACCGTACTTCCTACTGAATTTGCAATTATTTTATTGAATGAAAATTTTACGAAATAAGAATAAACTTTGGTAGTAAAATTACAAATAAATACATAGGTACTCGTAGTTGGAATTTTAGGTAAGTAGAATACAAAAAGGTCAGTCCGGACCTGCTCTTGATTGTTTATTATAAATAGAAAATCATAAAAATTGTGTCTCAAACTACTCTTATTTATTTATCTAGTAATTAGGATCATTTTATAACGAAAACTACTCTTGGAATATTTTACAAATAGGCAGTCGTTTATTTCCAATAATTCAACATTTTTGTTATGCTGTAAATATTCAACTTCAATAACAATAACTCAACGTGGAACGTTTGTCGCAAAACATTTTCAAAATCGCGCTCTCTGGGTCATTCACCCGCCCGTCGGATGATTCGGGCAACAATAGCGCTGCTGTCGCTCAAAATCGACTTTATCCGTGCGCGGTCTAGGCCCTTAAGCGGCAAATTGAAGAAAACCCGCGGATTACCTATGAGACAATTCGGGGACTATTGGGGATTGGTATGTTAAATCCAGAAAATTTTACACGAAGAATTAAAAGTTCGGAAACTTTGTTGTCGTTGGATCCTTCATGAACTGATAACAGAGCAGAAGCGGGCTCGCGTGGAATGGTGCTCACAGATGCTACTGAAGTATGACCACGGGCATTCTAATGCTGTTTATGACATTTTCACAGGCGACAAAACGTGGATTTATTGTTTTGAACCCGAAAAAAAACAGCAATCTTGTGAATGGGTGTTTGAAAATAAGAACAAGTCAACAAAAGTGAGGCAGGCGAGAAACGTTGGTAAAAAATGATAGCGTTTTTTTTTCTCAGCTACGGGTCCCATCTTAACAATTCCACTTGAAGATCAAAAGAGTGTTAATGCCGAGTGTTATTCTACCATTTGTTTAACCAGGGTGTTAGAAGAAGTTCGCGAAAGACGACCCAAAAGCCGCGTTCTCCTACATCATGACAACGCTTCTTCACACACGGCCAACAAAACAAAGTCATTTTTAGCTTCCGAAAAAGTACAACTCGTCACCCATCCTGCGCATAGCCCCGACCTAGCACCCTGTGATTTCCGTATTTTCCCCAAAATCACAGATTTGATGAGAGGTTTCACTTTTACCAACTCCGAAGAGGCAGTGATAGCGTTCAATCAGCACGTAGAAAACAGGCCTTCAGATCTGTGGTCCTCCTGTTTTAAAAAATGGTTCGATCGCATGAAAAAATGTTTAAAATGTAAAGGAGAGTATTTTGAAAAGCAATAAACATAATATTTTGGTTTTAACATGTTGTTTTTTTTAAGTTACGCAAAACTTATAGTGTGACCTACGTATAATAGCAATACAATACTAATGTTTTGTTTGCCTCAGGTAATCTATTAATTGGCAAAACTAATACAGTAGACTTGCCGATATGTACACACGACATAGATACACTTGGAATTATAGCTTTTTTGTTTGATATTCTTTCTAATAAGTAATATTAAATATCACATTGTTTATGAAGATATTAATTTACCAGTTAGACAAAAATACAGATGTTCTGTGATATTTTCATGATATTAATTGGTACCTACATGTTTACAGACGATAAACATATCTATTTACCAATTAGGTGGAGAAATATAAAACCAAAGGATCTTTTGTTTATGACGTACTATTACTTGAGGTCCGTAAAACTTTAACTTCTCCAAAATTTATCCAATAGATTTCGTGTTTATTGCGAGCAGACATAGTGTAGAGCTTTGTTTTATAACAAGTTATGACTAGAATCAACCAGGTGGTTACTATACATATATAAGAAACGACCACCAAAGGCATGTTATAGCATACTTACTACACAAAATTAGACCTGAAAGGAGACCAAAATAGCACCAGAAAGGTTATACTAAGACCAATGAAGTCAACTTTAAATAAAATTGGTATGTGAAGATTTTATTAAAGCAATATTGACTTCGACAGAGGTCAATGTAGGTACAACAACGCACAAATGCATGTAAAGACAACCCAAAAATCATCTACAACAAAACAATGGTAAGTAAAAAAATTTTTAAGAAAAATACTTTTTAGCATTAATTAATAGCATTAATTTTTCGCAGAATCAAAAGGACAACAAAACGTCGACAATTGTTTCGCCTCTAAACGAGGCATTATCAAGACTGTCTCAGAGAGGATTTCAGGATGGATTTTCGCCAAGTAACGCCTGTTTCTATCCAATCTACAACAATTTGGCAATATTGCGAATACAGCAAACACAGTTCAATAACAGAATCTGAAAGCAATTAAATCTGATAAAAAAGATAAAATACAGTTTACGGAGCACTAAAAGGCAAGTTTATTCCTGCAGATAGAATTAGAAAGTTCTAATGAAGACATTCTAGATATCGAAATAGATGTTGGTATCGAGAAAATGAGCACTTGAGCGTAATCTCTTTAATTAGCGAATGCAAGACGAACTGACGCCGCCGCCGCCCATAGATAAGCTAGACTGGCTGCAAATCTATGTGTCAATTAAAGACACAAATGCAGCAGTGCGTGTATTTTAGTTTTACAATAGGTATGTATTCAATGATAGGTATAATAGGTTTCTTAACAGATTGCAGTGATTGCAAAAAAAGCTGCTAGTACTTCTATTTCTACTGGTGCAAAGAAAGCATAACCAAACCACAGACCTACCCTTCTTGAACTTGCTAAGCTATGCATCAAAATGACAGAAAAAACTATTTGTATTATAAACTTAGCCGGTCAGAATTAGATCATAGAATTGACTGATAAACTAGATCGGTCTATTTGACACTTCACACAAATTTATATGGTGCCTGCTACCTAATATACGTAGGTATTTTATGCCAAAGATATACTAGAAGGATAGATTATTTTAACCAATTGGTGACATGTGTGAGAAGATTAAAGGACGATATGAATCGTATACAAAGCAGCAGACAGCAGGTCTAGTCGATGACAAAGTCACGCAGACAGCCCGCAGCGCGACTGTGACTCGTCGTGAATGCCTAATTACGACGCTGAGTAAATAACTTTTCTATTTGCCTCGGGTCGGGTCGCGTTCGGTAAAACATTAATCATGATTGAGCTAAGTGGCTTAATACCGGAGGGATAATGGCGAGCAATGATCGTCGACGGGGGGCGGCGCCGCATGGGCGCGCTGTAGGACGTCGTCGTCAATGCGTCACCAATGTCGCCGAACCCGCTCAAATATAAGACACGTGTTGCAAATTATAATATTATTCATTCGTCCCAATTACAAGAAAATATACTATATACTATATGCTACATTCGTTGCAAATTAGGAGAGTCAGAGAGTGTCAGAGAATTCGTTTAAAACTTTCAAACGAGTGTACCATATAGGTTAGGTTTTCTCTTACGGGTTAACGCTACGCCTCTACGTGATAGTGTGTCCCAACATGATCGGACACGCTAAAAGATTTACAAGGTGTAAAATATGAAAAAAAAATAACTTTAAACCACAAGAAAATATTTCATACTTAAAATACTAACAAAGATGAGAAGTTAGACTAATATGGCCGAACATATTACGAGTATAATGTTTTATTCAGTTTATTTTCGCTTTTAGTAAGTATAGATGTTCGAAGAAGTTAATTAAAAAAAAACGCAAGCTCACTTAACGAGAGATAGACAGATATCAATGACAGCAAGTTTAGGGAACTTAAGGTGGCACCTTGAAGATTTTTGTGTTTTTTGACTGACTGTATCTCTCAATGTGCGCAAGTAGGTATAATGATTTTCAGATATACATTATTTAATCATATAAACTAAAGTCTGAACAAGCTGAAAACACGTTTTCTGATAAGTTTCTCGATAGAAAAACAAGAAAGGTATTCAACTGTATTAAAGTCTGTAAAAGAAATTTTTAACAAATATTCTGTACTTTTTGTAAAAATGGAGGAAATGAATTTGGCACGTACGCCGTCTAGTTCTGGCGCGCGTGCACTACCCCTTTCTCTTTCAACACTATACGGAAGTCTAGCGCTCTATTCCTTTCCCACTTTGCGATCAGTCGTCCGCTACCTTTGCCAGCGAGCGATTTTACCTTTTCCGAGGTGTCGCCTTAATAACAAAAATATCATCGTAATTCAATTCGCTCAAATTCACACCTAGGTGTTGCAAATAAAGCAGTATATTGGTTTCTAATACACAGGGCATTTTCCAAACTGCCTAGTAAGTTATCCAAACTAGGCAATCCTATGTAGGTTTACCCAGTAATGAAACCGCGATGGTTTCTAAATGGGAAACTCAAACATAAGGGTGGAATGCGGAGAGCGCGCCGCAGTGTTATTGTTTGTATACCAAAACTAAAGCCAGAACTGAGGAAACCTTACACAGGAACAAACGAGCAACTTGAAAAGAACCCATCAAGATATAAAGGTACATAAACGCCGTGTAGTCAACATTTTGATATGAAGCATCTATTAAAATTGAGCACCGGACTGTTCAGTATAAATTTCCAGTTCATATTACGTAATAACTATTAACTAGTACTGCGTCTTTATTAACAAAATAGCTTGGTAAGTAAGGTAATAATGTTTTTGTTCTGAGAATTTGAATGAAACTATTATATTCATTTCATGCTTAAATATTATTAAAGTACAAAAACATTATACTCGTAGATAGGTAAACCTAGTGTTATCTTTTCCGAGTCCGCAATTTTTTTTGGAACACCGATTCGTCACTGGGCTGTTGTCGACAAGAGCAATAAATCAATAGATCAATAGATGTAAAGTCCACCATATACGAAGCCTTTCGACCATACGAAGATCTTCAGATCTACCTGAATGGGTGCAAATTTGCATCTCATGTGTGTGTGAGTGACTTGGCCTGTAGGTAGGATGCAACCGTAGGCCAGTGAGGCTAAAACGGGAATGAACTGAATCCAGAATTAGTCATGTGGATATGTCCTCTAATCTATTCAGGCCAAACTGCCGTAGTTTTATCTGATCCGATCGACCTCTCAATGTATGGCGGACTTAAGAATTACTACGTACTTAACCGTCTAGAGAAGTGATCCTGTAACTTTTTACTCATTGAATCCGAAAAAATTAGAATGTTACTATAAGTGTAGAAAATGGAAGTTTTAAGATAGAGATGCAAACTATATAGGTTTAACAAAAGTGGGCAGTATGCGGCACCATGGGCGGTGCTAGGGGGCACGCTCCGCGTCCAGAGAGCTTTTCCTTGTCACCGGGCATAACACTAAACGATAATATCGATATTGCCATCGACTTCCGATCTTTAAACGGCAACAATTGGCGTATGTCGACGTTAATGGAACCGCTGCTTCTAAACCGAGCTCGATTTATGCATACTGGCGTCTATGGAGATATAACGCCGATACCCAACCACTATTGAATTAACATTACCTATAACAAGGTCCTTAAAAAATATATTTTTTGGAATTAATGCAATGGAACAATATGTATTTACAGTGGCATTTACTGGGTATTGGGTAAACTCAACATAAAATATTAAGAAAGAAATTATAAATAGATCACAAAAACTGATGTCATCGGTGGGACTCGAACCCGCGGCCTTTCCCTAACAGGGGGAGTGCTCTGCCAACTGAGCTACGATGATTCACTACCGACAACATCAAATTTTTGCTTCATATCATATTCATAATTTCTACATCGCGCTATTAAGGTTAGCATTGGAACTCAACATACTCAACATAGTCCGATTAAAACGTTCCGAAGACGTTTTAATTTAAACTTAAGGTGTGTCTTAGTCTATCATGGGAAATGTGATGGACAACACCTATGTTGGAATGAAACTTATAAACGCCACGAATCATTCTTTCATATAGGTATGGTCGAAGAACTAGCTCCACACTAAGAACGTCAAACCCGGGCCCCGAGCAACGTTACAACGTAACAAAGTCTTTCGTTGTAATGTACCAATTTTCCAACTATCGCAGAATGTTATGTGTGAAGTTACATAACCAGAACATATTATTTTATTACAATATCTGATAACACTTTCCAGGTTTGTCGAGTGGAAATTGCTTTCCAGGTTTTATTGTCACGTGAAAACGATATTAAGCTGCAAGGATTCTTTGCGATTGCGTTTTGGTGAGGATTCATCACTTTACTTCGCAGTAAGAGGTAAATTATAAAATAAATAAATAAATCGTTAGTATATTTTTTGACGTCGTATTTCGTACCTATTATGCCTTTGTAGTTTTTAAGCAAAACGAATAGGTATACCGACAGTGAATTTTATTTTGATTGGTCGATAAGCATGTAATTCTCCAAAAAGCTTCAATCCACCTCAAGCTTATTCCAACCCACATTTGTTTCAAATGTATTCTTAATTAAAATAAAATCTAATTCAAAATATTATGTGTTAAGACTGCCATTGGTTCTCAGATGCATTGCCCATGTGGGTTAGGTTAGGTTACTGCCAACTGGTCAAATTTATATTTTCTGCGACGTGTTATGATTATACTCTAGGTATTCCAATAACACATCGTCAACACGTGATCTTCCACGTGAAATAAGCAAACTTACCTTCAATGTACAAATACTGTTAGATTAAAACATCCTCATTATTATTTATTACAGTTTATTTATTATACCAAACATCCTGTCTGTAGTCACGATATTTGTCACAATTAGTAATAAATGCCTTGACAAGGATTTTCACACCAGTGAACCTTCGGCAATAGTTTCCGTAAACTGCCAATTATTGAGCTTGGTGGCGCATGAACGGAAAAGCACTGTCGCCAATATTTCCAATATCATTTTCTTGATAAATACGAGAGAAGGTAAATATTTAATCATATTATGTAGACATATTATCCATGTAAGCGTCACGTGTTAGATATGTATCAATTTAGTATTTTACTAACAATAATAATAATACATATTTCATATTGAGTTGGAGCCAATTTCCTGTCTTCTGTATTACAGTTACCTGCCTATTATTATCAATCGGAATACCGAAACAACGAATTCCCACGCGAGTCCAATAATTTCAATATGCACAAGTAGCATATATCACATAACATCTGTAGGATAGAAAATGATTAAGAATATTTTCATAACTGTATCGTTGAAATCGTATCCCCAAAAAGCTAGTCTCCAAAACCGTGCAATTTAAAATTTCCTTTCAAAATAAAAATATACCTACTTTTTTCAGTATCATAAAATTCTTTGCAACTCCACAATAAACATCCGAAAATGAAACCAAACAAAATTCGCTTTTGGTGGTAGTGCGCGCTTCTCTGTGGGCGAAGGGGGCAGCGGGTGCGGGGAGGTTGACGGCTCACAATGCTGATTGAAAGCAAATAATGAAATCATAGGGAATGGAACCCTGGTCGCACCCGCAAATACTGTGAAAAATTGCATTCGCAGTCTCACAACAATGAATGCATAAAATACAACACGAAATCCTGGTATATTTGTTACCATTATTTCGGCATCACACTTTTCATATAAATGTTCTGTAAAAAAATGTGTGTTTTAAAATCATCTGTAACGAATATTGTTCGTGTTAATACCCACAAACAAAGAATGCCCAAAACAAGACGTGTGTACATACGGGCTGAACATAATGAGCGATTTTATCGGTCTGCCTGGAGTTGCTTATTTTGTGCTGGAGCGTAGCCTCATATTCATAACATTATTAGAAGCAAAAACCTGTAAGCCGGGTTTACACGTATTAAGTTAAGTATTGAGTGGACTAAATTTTAACTAAATTGTACACACCGGGTAAACAGTTAATTTAGTATCTATTTAGTACCTGATAAGTTACAAGTTACAATTTAATACGCAAGTTAATTAGATTTTTTCTATTTTTCGGTTGAGTAGGCTACTTACCACAGGGAAGAATTAGTTTTCTCAAACATGCTTGCAAATTAGTGCATTAGGTATTTTTACAACCAACTCGGGTTGCGTGTAGGTATACACTTGCCTACTTAACAACTTAATAGGTCAAAACCAGCCAAAATGTATATGTTTAACAATCACAAACAGTGCCAACAACGTAAAAAGGTGGATGAGGCCGAGCGGATCAACGACGGTGCTAGTGGTGCCAGTACACCTTCTACCCTATTGTAACTCGGACACCATCACACCTTTTCTACTGCTACTGTTTCTAGTGTTTAAGCCACTCACGATGATAGTGGGATGAAACCATGTCATAATAACCAGTTCGTAACATCGTCAAACGCTAAAAAGTACGGATATTTTTTCTATCTTATTATTTACTGAAAAAGCGGTACCTACCTACTTGATATTTTCTTTTTGGTAACTATTTAAAACCGAAAAATCGATTAATTTGATATAGGACGTGAGTTAATGTGAGTGGGCATAATAATTAGCGTTTCTTCAGATTGTAACCAGCAGACATTGCACTATGGCTCATAATATGTTATCAGTAGGTCGTCAAGTTGAGGGCTACTATCTATTTATTATAGTACCTATTCAGGGTATACTATGAGAGTCGCCCACAATCGCCAGACGTCGCCACAGCTTACCATCAGGCGAGTGGCGTCAATTTGGCAAACCTAATATATAAAAAAAGTCGTAGTATGGGATGTATAGTTGTTTTTATTATATTCCTTATATTTTCTGAAATTTTTGCCTATAACGTGAGGTGAATACCTCCTTAATTAAGTTTTTACAGCATTACTTCAGCATCGAAACTGCCCCAAGTTGAAATCTAATCATGTAAGTATGGTTTACGTGGATATTTACAAAATTCAGTAGGTACCTACTAGGTTACTGAGCAAGTCTTCAAATGTAAGTTACAAAACTTAAGATTTTTAAAAACTTATGTTTATATTATCTACAGTTTAATACGACATTGTATTCATTCGTCAAATATGATGTACTACCTTACTAGAGCAAAACTTGAAGCAAAACCTGTGTCATTACAAATCTCGTACCAAAATGAGTTAAATATTTAGAAAAGGCGTCTTCAATTTTGTAGTATATGGTATATTCTTGGTCGCTGGACGTTTGTAACAGCGAAGGTGGTGGGCCCGTCGCCATAAAGAATGCGATCAAACACTGGCGACAAACAGAGGAGCGCCGGCCGCACCCGCACGCAAACACCACTTGACCGATCATCCTTTGAGCACCTCGGTAATATTTCATGAAGCTAGCGTATCTTATCGCTGTTGCAACTAGAACTCTAGTAAAATTTATCCGATGGCAATATTTTTGCCAAACATCATACTTTTAAGGCCCTACCAACATGTCCCGGCACTAATCGTGCACGTGAGGATTCACCTGCATGCGGTGCACCTGTTGACAAACGGACGAGGCTCTGTCAAATGTACTCTTCGAAAACAGCAATAGGCTTGCCAACTATTACGTGGGGGTTTGAGAATTGGCGAAATGTGGGTGTAATACCTCTTGCCTCTCTACCCTTTCGGGAATAAACATGTGATTTGTGTCTTTCATCATACTTTTTTAAGTTTAAGCCATTTCACCTAAATTAGTTTTGGTAACGGTTACGACTTGTGCGTCATGCATGTTGCACTTTCGAATTTTCAGTTAGGCAAAACACCTACCTAATATGATAAAGGTACCAAGTTCTTTCCTTTTGCAGGTAGACCCAGTCATAAATAGGCAAAGAGGTTAAAGTAAGCAAAGATTATCTTAATATTAGTCTACCATTTTCTATTAAATTTTTATTATAAAACATTTACTTATTTAAGCCATTTGCCAGCGATGTTATTCCAAGAATTTTTAAGATGAAGTATCTCAGGTGCACTCCTTAGAAAAGCATGAGAATGACGGCAAAGAAGAAAATTTGCTGTATGCAGTGTATTAATTAAAAGGTTAATTAATTTTCCAACCATTTTATTATGTATTTGAATACTTCAAGACTTAGTGAGGTTAAAATCAGCTAAGTACAAAATAAAATAAAATAATTTATAAAAATACTATGTACTATAATACAGAGGGAAGGAAAAATGCAGTACGACCAAAAATAATAGGAATTTTCTCCTCAATAGTTAACTTCCATCTATAATCTTCCATATAACATTTTGATGCTAATCGCAAGGAACAATCGAATTATGTTTATTCAGGCGGTAATGGAAGGAAATTCATCTGTGAAAATAACAACGAATATTTATGCATAATAATGAATACTAAATTATACATAGTCAGCTCACCCAGCCATTGAAGTGTAACAAGTGTCACGTTAACTTCACTGTTGTTAAGGTTATTTGCGACGCTTAACCATAATGATAATTCAACGTTCAAATAGTTATATGAAAATGCAAATGAGGTTGCGGCGTCAAGTGGCGCCGCCGTCGACAGAGGCGCCAGAGCGGCGCTAGTGTCGCAACTAATCGTTGCTTTATGGTGAACATTTTGCATTTAGTATTTAATTGTAAATTATTTTGTTCTATGTAGTAAATAGCTGAGAACATAATGGTCAGATTCGTTTATGTAAACGCGAATGCCAGTGATTACACACGCATTGTGGTAGCTATTTATGTGTATGCATGTATAGTCTATAACTATTTATAATTTCCTTTCTCCACCAATGCCTACCTTTATGGTTATTTTAAATTATATTCTTTCTACTTGTCCATCCAAAGGTTGCCTGTAAGAAATTACTTTTTAGTGATAAGGCCGCCATTTGTACATATTTAAACTTGGATATTTTATTATGTATGTTGTATTGGTGTACAATAAAGTTTTATTCTATTCTATAGTCTATGGTAGTAAACTGAGATAGCAATTAAGATCTAATCTAGTATTGGGTAACCCCATATGGTCGAACACAAGACCTCGCGGACTTTAAAAATATTATTTGGGTTTTTCCCCATTTATTGATTATGAGGGATCAAAAAATCTGCCAAGTGCGAGTCGAACTCACGCACGAAGGGTTCCGTACCAAAACGGCAAAAAATAATAATATGGGAGTTCCCTAAATATCTATTGTGTTCTGTTATTTAGTATTTGTTGTTATATGCGGCAGCAGATATAAATCTGTGAAATTTTCAACTTTCTATCACAGTTCATGAGACAGACGAACGGGCGGGCGGGCAGAGGAGTCTTAGCAATAGGGTTCCCGTTTTACTCTTTGGATACGGATCCCTTAAGTAAGTCAAGGAAAACTAGTGCCAAGTTTCGTGGATATCTGATAAAAAATGTGGCTACTAGACCGAAACACACATAGGTACAGATAGACAGGCAGAGAAACGAAAGCAAAATTGTCCAATCTCGAAATAGTAGACTAAGTGAGATATTAACTGCATTGGTAATTACAGAATATGTAAACCTTCTCACTCACACTTTTGACATGAATCTCTTCTAGTAGTTGCTGGATCTCTTGAATATTTTTTCACACTGAGGGAAGCTATAGAACGGACTAGTTATATAGAAGCCATGTCTGTAACGGTAGTAAAATCTCTTGTCACAAGTTTGTAGCAGTTCAAGTCCCGATAGCCCTCACTCTTTCCCCTTATAGTAGTTTAATATCCACCACAGGAATCAACAATTAGGTACTAGTTTCTTCGTGAAAATTCAAGAACGAAACGCATACAAATTGTAGGACATTTAAGACACCATTTAGCTCAAAGTAAGCTTATTTAAGCTTGTGTTATGGGATCTGGATAACTGATAAATATACTTTTAATCTTCTAAATTAGTAGATTAATATCATAGATAAATAAGGGTAGTACTTAACCGCTAATCAAAAAACCTTCCTTCTGTACTAAAAAAATCCATTTCCTAATAAAAAACCCTGATTGCACAGCAAATAATTAACTAAAAGAATATTTTAATTTTAACAGCAATTTATGTTTGTGACGCATAGCTATTTGACAGTGAAAAAGTTTGTGTTTTTGTGCAAATGTGTAGCAGATTCCATCAAGTGCCATCAATTGACAGTATAAATAGGCACAGCTATTTATTTAAAAGTACTAAGCTAACCTAAACTATCCAAGTCAGGGTGCTACTGTAGGGAACCTCCTAGTGTGCCCCTTTATTTCTTTTTATGCCCGGCCCACGACGTGGAGAGATAACTGTGACGCATACCAGCAACTGCTGGGATGCCATCACCTCCGCTCGCTCACTCACTCCAATGCCAAGTGAGAGAGCCGCGGGTCTAGAAGGCCCGCCATCCCACGATCCCCTCGTGCAATGGGGTCAACTGTGTCATCAGGTATTGGCCGCAACAGATTTACGTCATAGACAAGGGTGTTCTACGAAGTGTCAAACTTAAAGTAGGATATAATCATTAGCTCTCATCAATACTATATTGCGAATCCCCTGCGAAGCCTTTCAATATGGCTCTACACACTTAACACATTAATAGACCAATAATCCTTAGATCAAAGGTATCTTTTATGAAGTTTGCTTTGCGTTCAGTTCGTCTCACATTATACTCGTAAGTACCAATTTACCAAATTATACCTACCTAGAAATTATATCCCACACACAAGCGAAATTGCATACAGCGTTGACGAAATTCTTGTCGACTTTATTAAAGTGATATTTTTGTAGCCCTCATAATAAAAATGGCAATATTACAGCGTCGCCGTCGGTCATATAAGAAAACTGACCTCGGCCGAGTGAATAAACCTCTAATCGAAGGCACGGGGGAGCGGGACTCGGGCATAAATCAGACTCCCCTCGCGATGACGCGCTGGAGCCTTCAATTTGGCACATCCTTAAAATGACACACGAGAAGCACACCCCTAACGGCGACGGCGGCTTCAGCTCCCGCATCTCACTAATAAATAAAATCTTCACACATTATCGCATCAGATTATCGTAACGCTGAACCTTTACGTTATACATCCTTTATAATATTACATAAGAAACATGGAAATAATATATTATTGAAGATCATAATAGCATACGCGTACAGTGTAGTAAGTTCTTTTTAGCATTTCGTCTTCATAAGCAGTGAATCTTTGAAAAAATGTTATACCTACCACGAAAATATAAATTTAAGTAGGTATAGCTCGTTGTACAAATCAAGGGTCACTGAATGAAAAGCGAAGGGGGTTAGTAACTAACAATAGACACTAACGATGTACTCGTACTATACGTCACAAGTCAAATTCAACTGAATACAAAAAAGGTGGTTCGACAAAAGGCAAATTGTGTAGTAAGGTTTCGATATGTAGACGCCTCACTCGCTCGGTCTATATTGGTTTAAAAATTGCATCCAAGTAAGGTGTAGCTAAGTCGATAGATTGTAGCAACGATAGCAATCAGGGTGGTCTCGTAGACAAACTGTCGGACTGAGTCTTAATTGGCAGTCGTGAAGATTTATGCGGACACCCGCCCATCAAGTAGACCCCAATTTTACAGAATCACGCGGGTACTGTACACATATGCGGAGTAAGTAACCACGTCAAGTTTCAAAGGTCAACACCACATTACCGAAGTACTTGATAAGACTCAGATTTTAGAGTCGGTTGCATGTGATCTTTAGAACAGAAGTTTTAAGTAGGTACTTGCAAACCCAACTACACGTGGTAGCGTGTCCAGCCAAGTTCAAAGAAAAACATGACAAGAAAAAAATGGCGACACAGTTATCCAGTTATAGGTACTCTTATTTTATTTAACTACAAACGGTTTGAAATAGAGGTTAAATTCGTGTAGACGATAAAATTGTTTTAAATCAATTTTCTTGCGACCTTGGTAGCTTTGCTTTGTTGTTTGCTACTATTGCAAACGCGTTTGCAACCATGTATTCGATGCTTTAGATTACAATGAACTCGTTGGTAGTGCTTGGTAAGATCTTGTGATGTATGATTTAAAAGCTATCTTTATTTCGATACTACACGGTTACGGTTATTTTAAAATAAACAAGCTCGACGACAAACATTCATACACTATAATATAATATTGTTTGAAAATTAAGCAGTTTTCATTGATTTGTCTTATATAAATTTCTTTTTTTAGAAGTGGATATGTAAAAAGTTAACAACCAGCTTTAAGAAATGCTTTAACGTAATTGCTATAACTATAATAAGATAGCTTTACATCTAGATCATATTTAAGTTAAGTAAACTTGACTAAAAGCTGCTTAAGTTTATATTATTAAATTGGACAAGGACTTGTTTATTTTTCCAAGCAATATGCATGTCTTTAATATTTTTATTACATACTTGATGGAGCTAAGTGCTCTGTTGCATAGTTATAGTTTAAGGAACATAAGAGAAAATAAATATTATGTTTTGAAATTATGTTGGCTCTATGCATAAGCCATCTTCTTTCTGGGTGGAATATTTTACAAAATTATATTCACTATTTATATTCCACTTTAGATATTGTAGGTTTTATACTTGAGGCATACCTACTGTCAATACAATGCGCACGTTTTATACATACCTAGAACGTAAAGAAATCAAGAGACCTCTCGTGCGACATTGCCGTTGTTTTTGCGGGGTGAACGAGGCAAGTGGGGTACACTACTCTTTGAGGGGAGTGAACTGGTGCCGTTTTCAATTTGCTTTATTTGCGATTGTTTTAATAGCGCCCAGTCCTTATTGCCTGTGCGGACTACCCGCCAAATTGCTTCGTGCCCGAGCGCCTTTTGATTAGGGAGAAACACGCGCGACAGAAGTAGGCGTAAGAAATAACAAAGTGCTTGAATAAACATCTTAATACTGCTGACCCTGGTCATGGTATTTTTGTATAAGGAATGATCAAAATGATTAATGATGGAGGGTACAATACCACAAAAAGCACACACATCTGGTATGTTTAACCCAGTGTATTGTAATAAGACAACATTTAGCAAACAACATGTAAAATAGTTAATTTACGTTCACATACACGTTTAATCATATTATTATATAACTAGCGGACACCCGCGGCTTCGCTCGCTTGATAAATTATATACTAAAACCTTCCTCGAGAACCACTCTATCCATTGGTGAAAACCGCATCAAAATCCGTTGCGTAGTTTTAAAGATCTTAGCATACATAGGGACAGACATACAGCGCGAAGCGAATTTGTTTTATACTGTGTTATGAACAGTTCAAACTTTATGTATACCTAATTGTGTATCTTTGAAATCACTGAATCGATAAAGAAATTCTTACACTAATATGTAAATATAGCTGCATTATTCCCGGGTGCTAAATGGCCTTTTTTATCCGCATATAACGTGTTCCCGTGGGCATTGGAAACGGGTAAACGGGAAATACCACAATGGCGGAGCTGTTGGCTTCATATACTCGTAATTATATAAGGGTTCGTCACACATCATCATAAAACAAGTAAATAATATCCATACTGCGACCCTCGTATATCATCAATATTTCGATACAATATTTATACACAAACATGCGTAATGTCATATAAAATAATGAGCTCAAGACAAACAGTAAATACAAACAAACAATTATTGCGGCCGATACTCAGAGACATGGAAGGTTGATTTATATCATGTTTTATTGGCACCTTTTTACCCGACTGCGTCAGTCAGCAAGGTTACTATTTTAGCGCGGGTATATTCAGTTAGTTTTTGGGGTTCTGTATCTCAAAAGGAAAATACAGAACCCTTATAGGATCACTTTGATGTTCGCCTGTCTGGCTGTCTAGACCCATTTTCTCAGAAACGCGTGGAGGTACTTATCAAGCTGGAATTCATATCAAATACCTACTCGGGTCTACTGTACCTTGATGCTGAGAAGAAATCAAACTTCTAAGCCAACTCAATCAAAAGATACAGCAGTTTATGCTGCAAATTTTTGACACTCGCAAGGGAATCAAAACCTACAGGGTACCACCTCCCTATAGGTTTTGATTCCTTCCTTTCCCGTTAACTCAGAATCTTGAAATGTCGTACGAAGCAACGTAGGTAAACGAAAAATGGCAAATGGCATAAATTTTAAGGTTTGTACAGTGCGCGACTCCGACTCAAGTATTTTAAATTATCTGTCTCTTACAAGTAGAAAGATTCCGATTAGACTTCACTTGATTTTTAACTTTGGTTTTAGGAAAAAATAAGAAAGAAAGAAAGAAAAAAGTTTATTAAACAACACACCTTATACCTACCTACCTTACTAAAAATATTAAAAGCCGTGCGCCGCATACGCACTCATTGCGCGGGTGCAGTGACTCATAGGTACAAAACAAAAATAAAGTCCCCGTTCTATTATGCATAGATCTTTAAAACCACGCAACGGACCTTTAAGACGGTTTAGTAGTCTGGTATTTATTTTTACTGTTGACAGTGATAGTCATCACGACCACGCGCTTTGTAATAATATCATACATTTTCGGACTGACTTAAGTCTTCTTCTTCTTCTTTAATAGCCCTCCGCTATTATTTTTACTTATCTTTAATTTACAACATATTTTTTTTTAATCGCCAACTGTGTAAAAACCTTTTTGGATGTGCTACGTTCCATTATCAGGTTTAAATCAGGAGGCCTGATGTAATTAGGCTTATCCAAATGGACGCCCGGCTGCGTTTTAAGTAAATGCAATGTCCTGTTAATCCTAATCAGCTTGTTACTGCCTGTATAATGCAGAGCTTACAGATGTATTTTTTAAATGGACTTACCTCAGCCAATGTCGTTTAGCAATGGCAGTGTGGCAGCAAATAGCATCATACTGATCGGCAATCCAAACAATAAGTATTATGTAAAACGCAGTTGTAGTGTCGTTGAAGAATTCTGACATTATTGCTTCCATGCCTGCAACAAAAAAAGTGGAACTATGTTACTTAAAATATCAGTATCTACTATACCTAATATAGATTGCAGTCATTTGCGATAATGTGAGTTGGATAGTTAAAGATACTGTCAAAACTTCGAAAACAACTCAAAAGGTCTCTAAATAAAACAGTACCTGTACCTACATTATAACATATCTATATGTATGATATACTATAACTCGAGTGGCATGTAGACGAGTATGAAGTCGACCATGTCATTCGAGGTTGTCGTACCGCATTAAATATCGCGGGTCATGTGTGAACGCGACATCGGAGACGCGCTCTCCGATGTCGGGGTGTTGGACTAATTAGGTGTCGACAATTACCCGCTAACGACCGAAATCCGAGCACCTAGCAGGAGCTTATTAACCGCCTGCATACACCGACGAACCATTCATTCCTTGTGACGACGTTGAATATGTTAAAGGTGTAAGCTCCTTGCTCTGCAAGCAGTGTGTATAGAAATGCAGATACTGTCTAATTAGGCTCCAATATAGGAAGGCAACAAAACTAGAGAACAGTTCCGCGAAATTAACCGGTTGCATACACAGACGAACCATTCATTCCTTGTGACGACGTTGAATATTAATATGTTGAACACGTAAGCTCCTTGCTTTGCAAGGAGTGTATATAGAAATGGATGCAGTGCAGTTACTGTCTAATTAGGCTGCAATATTACATACTCGTATTATAATAGGAAAGCAACAGTTTCCCGAATTTATAACACTATTTGAATTTCATACAGATAATTAAGTTGGAATCTTTAGTCGTAGCGGGTGTTCTATATACCGTTTGAAGAAATGTGTAAATCTACCTACTCTTGCAAGCAGTTTTTCGTACTTTTCTCGACTCAATAAATCAGAACAGTCAATACAGTAATTTTTCAAATTAGGTTTTTTTAGTGTGATGCTGATGATATAATAGTCAATCTAAATAGGTACTATATCTGAAATTATTGAATGCACATTTGTAAAAAAATATATGAAGATATCAAGACCTAATCGCCAAATAAATATAGACAATCCGATAGAAATATCTAATGCACAGGTAATACACTCGAAACAAAGGTAGGTTCCTATATGGGAAACTCGGATGCTATGATGATTATAACTCAATACAGTCGACAACTGTCCGGCGCCGAGGTCTGGGCATGCCTTATTTGCATTTTGATGAGCCTCGACACTGATACAATAAATACGTTGGGGTGCGTTCGGAAGTCCGCTGGCAACCGCCCGACAGCGGACCCGGATCTGGCGACGCGCGACGTTTAGTTGTGTCATTCATAGCCTTGTTCACTCAATTAACTCTTGCTTGAATTTATAAACGTGCCTTCCATGTCTTTATAACAAGCTTATGTTTCAGTTAGATACTAAACCACTAATATAATGGAAATAATAATAATAATAAATAATAATAATAAATTTATTTCGTAATAATAATTGTACAATAAAATTTTACATAGAATCTTAATTTTAATTGTGCGCTATTACATCATAGTTAGTGCATTAGTAGCTTAAGTATGTAGGTATAATAATACCTATTTACATTTATATGTTTCTAGATGTTTTAT
This sequence comes from Nudaria mundana, assembly GCA_963556515.1. NCBI lineage: Eukaryota > Metazoa > Arthropoda > Insecta > Lepidoptera > Erebidae > Nudaria > Nudaria mundana. The sequence goes on from OY748301.1 coordinate 8,440,578, forward strand.
AAATAGGTAGTCTTATAAACGTAATTTGCACCTGAACTAGGTAGTCCTGTATTTCAGGCGCCAATTGCAGCTAAGTAAATTATATAACATAACACAAAAACAATTACGTAACATTATATGATTAGGTTATTCATAATATTATATAATAAGAGCTAGTACAATACCAAAGTGGCTCAATTATGATAACTATATTAGATATGTCTTAGTTATTCAACGTATCACTATTTATTTTAATACAGATATTAACTCCTCTGTGTCATCGTAGGACATCCCTTGGAGTGCATTCTTTAGTACTTGCTTACAACGAGAATAATTAAGAGGATAAATATTTGCTGTAGCGTTTATCCTATTGTACAGAAGCGGTCCTAAGAACAAGTAAAATTTGCCTGTGTATTCGCGTTTTATCGCAGTTCTTTCAGTGCAAACAATATCTTTCCGTCTTTTGTAGGAAACTTGAGTGCTGTAGGGAAATGCGTGCTGTTTTAGTACTGTACTGAGTATGAATAGCTGACGGACTGTTAATACTTCACAAGATTTGTATAGGAGGTTAGTGGGAAATAGGAAAGGGCGGAACGTTGATACCTTAAGGATTAAATAAATCTAACTACTTTGCAATATTCCGCCACATGCAAATTACCCAACTCTCGTATTTATTCATGCACAAGTCCGCCCTCCAAACCCACTTAGGCCGAAAGAATAGAGAAATAATTTTGAAAATAGAATAAATATGAGAGTTGTGTTATCGTGCAAAAAATAATAAAAACCTCGACACGTGTTTCGCCCCCAACCAGGGGCATCATCAGGAGATGTCGATGGCTCGGCGCACGGCGACCGAATGAGCCACAACTCGTAAACCGCACCTATTTATATCCTAGGTTTTTTATTTCTACCCACAACCATAATACCAAATTATTTTATTTTTTATTAAGCATGGACTGGCGATGGGTTCACCTTTGAGCCCATTTCTGGCCGATGTTTTTATGGATAGGTTTGAAAATAGTTACATTGTAGGTAACGAAAACATCAATTATTATTATAGGTACGTTGACGATATATTGTTGTGTTGGCGGGGCACCGATGTGGAACTTACGGATTTCTTATCTCATTTGAATAGTGTTCACCCTAAAATCAAATTCAAACTCGAGTTAGAGAAGGATAGGTCCATAAATTTCTTAGATTTGACTATTACTAGAAATGAGGTTGGGCATGAATTCCGGATCTTTCGCAAACCCACTCATACTGACACAGTAATTCCTGCTACTTCCTGTCATCCTTGGCAGCACAAGCTTGCCGCCTTCCACAGCTATGTTCACAGGCTATTTTCGGTTCCACTTTCTCAAATAAATTTTAACCGCGAATTAAATATTATTTATCAAATTGCTAAATCTAATGGTTACAGTACCAAGCTTGTGGACAACTTAGTTGGAAGGCGGCGAGCCTCAATTACGCGTAGTTTACTATATGCTGTTCCCCCGGATCGTGACGTCCATCGGTATAGAGCTAGTCTAACTTATTTAGGTCCGATATCTGATAAAGTTGCCAAAATTTTACGTAAAAATAATATTCATGTCGCGTTTAGAACGGACAACACTATCCGGAGAAACATTTGCAATGTTAAGGAGAAAATTGGGGATGACAGGAAGTCAGGTGTGTATAGGCTTAAGTGTGGGGATTGTGAGGGTGTTTATATTGGCCAAACCGGCCGTAGCTTCGCGACGCGGTATAAAGAACATATATCAGCTTTTAGAAACAATCGCCCAGAACGGTCTCATTTCGCAAAACATTTGTTGGATTCCGGTCACTCCCTACCTAATCCTCACACTTATGACGTTCTGCACAACTGCAACAAAGGACTGAGGCTTTCGGTTTTGGAACAATTAGAAATCTACAAACATAGACGCTTGAACCCTAATATTTTAAATGATCAACTTAATTTCGCCTCTTCCCCTTTGCTGCGGGTAGGTATACGTCATTCAAACAACGGTGGTGGGTAGACATAAAATAATTTGGTATTATGGTTGTGGGTAGAAATAAAAAAACCTAGGATATAAATAGGTGCGGTTTACGAGTTGTGGCTCATTCGGTCGCCGTGCGCCGAGCCATCGACATCTCCTGATGATGCCCCTGGTTGGGGGCGAAACACGTGTCGAGGTTTTTATTATTTTTTGCACGATAACACAACTCTCATATTTATTCTATTTTCAAAATTATTTCTCTATTCTTTCGGCCTAAGTGGGTTTGGAGGGCGGACTTGTGCATGAATAAATACGAGAGTTGGGTAATTTGCATGTGGCGGAATATTGCAAAGTAGTTAGATTTATTTACGACGACTATGGCACTACTCGTCAGCGGATTGGGACGGTCTACGCGATTATTATGCGTCCGTCCCCTGGAGCCAGCGCTGCTTTGTAGGAAAGGCTCCTTCGGATAGTGCTTCTGCTATTGCTGGCGAGATCAGTTTAGGGATGGATTATTACATCCCTTTCACTGATGTCACCAGTATCCGCAGAGCCCGTCCCTGGTTCGGGCGAGATTGTGCCAAAGCTGTTCGACAAAAACAGTCGGCATATCGCGCCTGGATCAGGGCCCGGGCTGTGCGCGACCCAAACGTGGGCCACCTCAAAGCAGCGTACAACCGGGCCACAAAGTCGAGTAAGAGGGCCTTTAAGAGAGCGGATGCCCAGCGCGTCGCGCGGCTTGGTCAGGAGCTCACTTCCCATCCCACGGGCAGCCGTGGATTCTGGCAACTGGCCAAAGCCGTGCAATCTAACTTTTGTCAGCCCTCGCTGCCACCGCTGCGTTACCCAGATGGAACACTGGCTCACAAAGCCCAAGAGAAAGCGGATATGCTCGCAGACCTCTTTGCGGCTAATTCCCGGGTCGACGAACGTGGCCTGCAGACCCCCGCCATCGCCAACTGTGGCCACACAATGCCTGATATTGTTATCAGGCAATGTGATGTACGGGCAGTGCTGCGGTCACTCGACACGCGGAAAGCCAGTGGCCCTGACGGCATTCCGGCGGTGGTGCTACGAAAATGTGCAGCTGAGTTGTCTCCAGTATTAACGCGTCTGTACCTCCTGTCATACTCTTCAGGGCTCGTGCCGGAGGTCTGGAAGGAGGCGAACGTACAACCGATCCCCAAGAAAGGGGATCGGTCCGATCCAGGCAACTATCGACCCATAGCTGTCACCTCAGTCATTTGCAAGGTGCTTGAGCTCCTTATAAATAAGCAGCTCATGCAATTCCTAGAGGATCACTCATTAATCAATGATCGACAATACGGCTTCAGGCCAAAGCGATCAACGGGTGATCTTCTGGCATTCGTAACGCATGTCTGGGGTGGGGCTATGGAAAGGCACGGCGAGTCCTTGGCTATTAGCCTGGACATCGCCAAAGCCTTCGATAGGGTCTGGCATGCTTCGCTCCTTTCCAAGCTTCCGGCATATGGTCTACCTCCTCAACTGTGCAGCTGGATTGCCAGCTTTTTAAACGAGCGCCGAGTGCGGGTCCTCTGCGATGGCCAGGCTTCTCGCTTCTTGCAAGTGAATGCCGGGGTACCGCAGGGGTCCGTACTATCACCAACTCTCTTTCTTCTGCATATCAATGATATGCTATCCCTCGGGAACATTCATTGCTATGCAGATGACAGCACACTGCACGGGAGTTACTCGGTTCGTCCGACGGCGGGGCGATCTGAGATTGAGGAGGAGAGACGACGACTCGTGGCTGATCTCGACCGTAACCTGGACAATATCTCTCAATGGGGTACCGAGAACCTGGTCGAGTTCAATGCCCGCAAAACACAGGCGTGTGCATTTACTGCGAAGAAATCCCCTTTCCTTCCCCTACCCTCTCTTCAGAATGCATTATTACCAATGAAGGACAACCTTGATATCCTTGGCATAGACGTTCGTCGAGAGCTTAATAATAAAAACTACATCGAAAGATGTATAGGGCTAGCTTCGCGGAAACTAGGAATACTGAATAAGGTAAAGAGATTCTTTACACCGGACCAGAGGTGTCTGCTGTACAAGACGCAGATTAGACCCTGCGTCGAATACTGCTCTCACCTCTGGGACGGCTCCGCGAAGTATCTGCTGGACGCTCTCGACGCTATGCAGCGACGGGCTATCCGTATTATAGGTTGTCCGGAGGTAACGGGAAGCCTTGAGCCGCTAGCTCAGCGCCGAACAATAGCTTCCTTGGCCGCATTCTACCGTATTTACCACGGCGAGTGTTCTGAAGAGCTCTTCAATCTGATCCCACCCTCTTCCTTCCGATCCCGAACGACTCGTGCCGGGCAGAGATGCCACCCCCATACAGTGGATAGCATGTTCGCGAGAACCGAACGTTTTAAACGTTCGTTTCTCTGCCGAACGATAGTGGCCTGGAACGCCCTGCCTGTGCACGTGTTTCCTCCCACATATAATCCTGGGTTCTTTAAGCGGAGCGTGAAGAGGCACATCAGTAGGTCGTCAAGTTGAGGGCCACTCTCAATAGTAATGTGTGCTGTGAGAGTGGCCCACAATCGCTAGACGTCGTCACGACTTACCACCAGGCGGGCGGCGTCAATTTGGCGAACCAAATATAAAAGAAAAAAAAAAAAAAAAAAAAATTAATTTAACTATGGACTTCCGAAAAGTAACGCCTGATAGTATTAACCTTAAGGATTGCCCTCTGAGCTCGCTCGACGGGTAAAAGCAAGGTCTTGCCTGCTCCTCCCCATGACGTTATGCAATATGTTATTATTGATTGACAAAGTGCATAGTAGACTTGTTTAATCACCTTTGAGTCACCTATATATCTTATTTTTTTGAAGACAAATATCAGCTTGCGCATTCGCTTAATTAGTGCTTCGCTATGTTTTTTAAACGAAAGCGTCTCATCTATTATAATACCCAGGTATTTTATAGTATCTGTTATGGCTATAACTGGGTAAGTGCACGTGTTATCTTTATTATCAGGTTCCCTACAATAGTGAGCGTACAGTGAGGGGTTGGGCTGGGTTGTATTCGGTCTCTTGCGCATCGAGAATGAAATATATTTGGTTTTATCTGCATTTAATGTAAGTAAATTGTATTGAAGCCATTTATTTACGATGTTAAATCCTCGCTGCGCACGCCCGTACGCTTCTGACTCTGATTCAGCAGAAAAAAGGAGGGCAGTGTCGTCCGCGTATGATATGACCGTACCGTACTCGAGATTTATGTTACATAGTTCATTTATATAAATTAAGAACAAAGTGCTTCCTAATACGCTTCCCTGGGGAATACCGAACGAGGTGTTCTCGAGATCTTCACTGATAATATTACAGATCTTTACACATTGTGTACGCTCTTTTAAGTAGCTTTTGAGGAGGTCCAATTGTACGCCTCTTATTCCCATGTTGTCAAGCTTTGTCAACAGCTTAGGAATAAAGACCGTGTCATAAGCTTTGGCAAGATCCAGGAAGATACCCACTGTGTAGTTACCCTTGTCAAGCTCTTGTGCTATGTAATCCGTTAGTTGATGCACCGCATCGGCTGTTGACCTATTAGCTCTAAAACCAAACTGGGTATTTGATAAAAGCGCATTGTCCTCTAAATATTTCGTCAACCTGTTGTTTATAATTTTCTCAAGTATTTTCGATATTGCAGGGAGTAAGGAAATAGGTCTGTAATTTGTTACCTGGTCTTTTCCTCCAGTCTTGTATACAGGGACAACAACAGCTTTTTTAAGGCACTTAGGGAAAATACCCGACGATAAACATTTTTGGAATATGTTAGTTAACGGTTGCACCAGCGTACGCCTGCATTTTTTAAGGATTTTATTTGATATAAGGTCCCAACCAACAGCACAATCATCTTTTAGATTCATTATTATCCTCTCTACCTCTTCTTCGTCGGTGTCTAATAGCACAAAAGATGACAGGGTAGTTCTACTCTGGAACGGAGGGCTTGCTGGAAAATGTATATTTGCTTGCGTTTGCTGCGCAAGTCGCCTACCAACTTCTATAAAAAACTTATTGACCATGTTAGATGATGCGACCTGTGATGAATGGATGTTTAATAAACTTGAAGGCGATTTATTTTGTTTCGTAGTGTAGTTATACTTTTAATATGCCGCCAGATAATTTTACTAATTAAAACTGCCTTTTCCAGTTCTTGTTTGTCGTGATGTATTTTAACTTTTCTTAACAGATTATTGCAAAAATTCCTGTATCTTTTGTATGACAACTGTAGCGCTAGATTGTCAGGGTCGCTCTTACATTTCAAGTGGAGTTTATCCCTGTGATTTATACAACGGATAAGACCAGGTGTAATCCAAGGTTTTAAGTTATTATTTTTGTTACTTGTTCGTATTATACATGTATTTTTATTAATTGTACTTTTTACACATTCAATCAAGTATTGCATACAAAACTGCGGGTCATCAGAATAGTAAACTGATTCAAAATCGATGTCGCGTAAATCGTCTTCAAGTTTATTCATGTTTAATTTCGAGACTAAGCGAGTTTTTTCTAGTTTAGGTAACTTGCAACTCATTGTTAGTAGGGCAGCGTTATGATCGGTTATAGTGGAATTTATGACGAATGTATGCGCGGGATATTGCGTTTTTAGCATGATATGGTCTAAACAAGACCCACTTGCCTGTCGCGTGACAAAAGAGTGCGTAGGGAATAAGCCATGAAATGAGCAGAGGTTGAGATAATGCTGGGAATCGTCTTTTACGTCCTGTTGTCCTTGCAAGATGTTTATGTCTCCAATTAAAATTATGTTTTTAAAGGAAGACAGACTTTGAAGAGTATCATTTAGTGAATCAATAAACGTGTACTTATCGCTAAAGGCGGGAGGCCTATATATTGCTAGTATTGCCAAGTCTGTTCCTATTTTTATTAAAAGCCTATTACACTCTTGCATATTCGGTTACCCGATAGTTGCATTAATTGCACTTTTTATGTAAACTACAACGCCGTCGTTTTGATTGTATAATGTATTACTTCTGTACATATTATATCCTATTATATATTATATTAGTGGTATATTATATGGTAATGATAGCCTACATTCCGTAAAGACGATGACGTCAAGATTCATATTTATTCTATGCTGTAAAGTTAGAAAATCATCAAAGTTCTTAAAGACTGCGTATGTTTTGTGTAATTATGGAAAATGGGTTAGTGCACGAGGTTAGATATTGTTTGCACTCCTCTGCCTCACATGTTCTAGTCTCTGTCACAGAGAAGCTATCTATGTCATTTATTAAATTATAAGTCATTACTATGAACCTAAAGTAAACTAAAACTATAAAGAACAAACAAAGGTAAGTATGAAAACTTGGTTAAGGGCGCTCTTAGGCGCCTTCATAATCTATAGAGTTAATATACCTTTTTTCCGCGATAATTTTTGCTGGGCAGTCTAGAGCTCCTGTAGAATGCTTGTTCGGCTTATTGAAGCGCGAACAAGTAGCGCATTTCCCTTCGTCAGTTTTCTTTGAGCATTCCTTTATTGAGTGGCCTTGCTCTCCACAGTGGCCACAGGTGTGTGAAGCCTCTCGACAAGTCTTCGCCGCATGGCCATACTGTTGGCACTTAAAGCACCGAGTGACCAGAGTAAAATCTCTAACTGGACATGACGACCAGTTCACAAACAATCTTTCCCTAGCAATAAGGTCCTTACGTATCCTTGCAGATACCTCTATTATATAGTTACAGGTCTCGGCATCTCTCTTACCCGACTTGTGGCTCAACTTAGTGGAACTCATGAAAGTCTCAAAGCTGCATTCCTGGTTACCAGCCAGGTTTTGGTTATAAAGGCAGTTAAAAACTTCTTGTTCGTCCATTGAAGAGGGCACTCCGATAATAATTAATCTCGGTCTTTTTTTATGTTCTTCGTCTATGGTGAGGCCTGAGTTTGATAGTTGGGCAGATTGTTTTATTTTTTCAATGTCTCCCTTCGATTCTGTGCTGATTATAACTCCACCGTTTCTTGTTTTACGAAGGCCTCTTACATGAATTTTCAACTGTTCGGGGCAGATAATCTTTTGGACCAGTGATTTTGTCTCGTCACTTGATTTTCCTTTGTCATTGGGGTAAATGGCCACTGAACTAAGATTCAATACTGGTATATATTTGTTAGCGCCTTTTTTCACCATGTCAGCAAACGATGCCCCGGGCGTACCTTTTGCCGACTCTTCAATTTTATGTTTTAACTCCTGCAAGTTTTGGGCTAAATCTAGCTGGTCACCAAGCGACTGGACATGTTTACTGGCTTGTAGGGCTTTCATTTTTAAAGATTGGTACTCTACTGCTAATTGGGATGTACCATGACCTACTTTCCGGCATAAGGAGCTAATCCTCATTTTTTGTTCTGAGTTTAACTTACTTGTAGCATCAGATACAATTGTGCACACCTCATTGAGACACTGCTCGATGGTGGTCATCCAATTCTGGATCTCAGGTGTAGAAATAACCTCCTTCCTGCTTTCCTCTTGGGCAATGTTAGGGCGTGGTGCGGGTGCAGAAGTCGGTGGAGGTGAGCGGACCGTCCTTGCACTCCTGTTGAAACTTCCCTCCATTTGTATTTTCAGATAATGCCTACTCTAACTATAGTACATTATCGTCGTAATAATACTCACAATTCACTTTACACAAATTGCACTTATTAGTAATCGAGGTCACTACTCAGCAGATTATCATTTGATATTATTATAATTAATTATACTTAATTATTGATCACACACGTCCATTCATAGCGAGTTCAGCTAGCATATCTGTGATAAATGAAATAATGATATTTCATTATTTCGTTTTATTGTACAGGGGTTCGTAGAGAAAAGCATAGACTGACCGTTTGTATTGTTGCCTTGATATACTCGTATTCAGAATGTTTGATGAAATAAAAGTTTTGTGGTTTCTATGGCCTCTGTTAGTAACGTCAGTGTGTTATAGAACCTGAGGTGTGGTCATAAAATAACTTCTAAAACCCATTATCTCAGGAAGACTCATAAAAGTAAATAAAAAGAATAAAAAATACCTGGAAGCAAGCAGGTTAACGGATACTTGTGAAAAGTCACTAACAGTTACCAATTAATAAATAATAAATAAATATATTAGGACAATGCACACAACACCATCTAGTCTCAAACTAAGCAGAGCTTGTGATATGAGTACTAGATAAACTGATATAAATACTTATATACATTTTTTTTTGTAAATACATACATATTATACATAGGAAATATCCAGACTTCGGTACAAACGCATATGTTATCACACAAAGTTTGTCCCGACCGGGAATCGAACCCGAGACTCCGGCGTCGAAAGCCGATGCACTACCGACCACGCCACCGAAGCAGTCAAGCTGAATTCAGCGGAGCATGCGACGTAATCCTGAGCGAGACGAGTAAACAAATTACTCAGGCCGGATCGGACCGGCCCACGACGTGCCGCCGCCCATTCGCTATTAATTTTAATTCCGGCACTACGAGAAGATCGCCTCAGATGGGCATAGGGCACGTGCGCCGGAAGACTTGACAATCATTGTAAAATTAAAGAAACATCGTAAGTCGAGAACGTGAATACTGAAACACCGATTTGATTTGATGAACTGCGCCAACTGTGCGAACCTCGGTGGCGCAGTGGTATAAGTATGCGACTGCCGTCCCTCAGGTTCAGATTCCGGGTCGGCTTTTCCAGTCTAACTGCGATTCGGCTGAACTTCGATATTTTCCGTGAAGCGACTGCCATCTGACCGCCACAACCCATGGGCGATATCGAAGTTCTGTAGTTAGACCAGTTGGATTTTTGATTTGTAGGACTCCAACTACCACTAAAGACTGCCATAGATGTTTGTATGACATCCGGGATCGACGGCTTAACGTTCTCTCCGAGGCACGGACTGGTCTCAATTCGATGGTGCTTAACTTTTACAATATCTCTTCTAGACCACGAGTCCTATTAAAATAATATGACCCTTAAAAGTATAAAAAATTGCAAGGATCAAAACGTTTCAAAAAGAAATTTGTACCTAGTTCAGAATTATCTGTAACAAAACTCAGAATGGTTTAAAATTTGTCACAATATGGTTAAAGGCTTCAAATTGTAGAAACCGACTTAATTCAATAAGATGTAGGTACGTAATACTGATAGACGAAAACTTCTTTTTCTTATAGTTCGGGCCACTGAAATGATCTTGATCTTACAAGTTTACAAGAGCCGGGACCAACATTTTTACATGTCCTCAGAAGCAAGGTGACATTCAGTTGATACTCCCCCTTTTAATACCTAATATAATTGATAGATGAGGGAGGTGAATTTAAGCACAAGCTAGATTCCAAGTTGAATAGCAACCTTCTCATGGAAGACAGTATACAAATGCACACAAATTGTTAAGTCTTATTTCCCGAGGTTTAATCAAGGGGAACACCCGCCGAGTCCGCCACGGCTCGCATCCGTTCACTTTCTTCAACTTGGCATAAATTGAAAATAATGGTTTCTGCGATTTTTTAGGGTTTTATGTCAGAAATAAAACGGGGACGATAATCGTTTCACTATTCACGCTAGGTTGAGAGAAGCGCAACTAATAATATGCAATCATCATCTTGGCAATCCTTTCTTAGTGTATCCATATGTAAAAAAGCGTCCTTAAAATTTAGACACGTAATATTTATTTAGTTTAATATAATTTGACTAATTTGGACTAATGCTAGAAATGCTGATTTGCTTGACTATGTACCTACTTATAGACTAATCGGACTACCTAAATGTACCAAATTCAAATTTGTGATTATGAGATTAAACATTATTTATTTATCTGAAATTATATAATGACTACTTTGACTATGTACTCGTATATTGATTTAATGATAGCGTAGACTGTAAGGAATTAAATTTTTGTATGTTCAATTTATGGGTTGGAAACCTGAAATAAATGTTTTTTTTATAATATATCTACCTCATACATTTCAATTTCACATTAGTCGACTGCGGTTACCGAAAAGAGAAAGTCGCTTGGTTGTCCACTGGTAACCAGTAATCAATAGTTCTCGTCTTTTTTATTCTACTTATAACCACGAAAGCATTTTTGATGTTGCAAAACTTCATACTGGTTGAACCGTCCCGTTGATGTTAGAGTAGCCAGAAATTGTTAGATACAGATAAAGCTGTTCTCAAGAATAAAATGACTATGAATATTATAGTAGTTAAAGAAACTGTTGCATAAAGAGGGGAATTAGAACAAGTGTTCTAATACCTAATATGTGCAGTATTTTTTATATTCTATTTTATCTAATCTCATCCGTTTAGACATTTTGAGGAATACAAAATTGAAAAAGTTATCGACAATATGGCGGCAAAACACGGGAAGGCGGTATGGTCGACAGACTTTAGCCTGTTATTGCTATTAGACTGTACTATAATGACTAATAACCTACTTTATGATACAGATTTACAGAAAATTTAATATACATCAGTATCATAAAAACTTTTAAATTTTTTAATAGTACTGGTGTCATAATCATGCTCTCTCTATATTTCAACTTTTGTAATCATAATTCGAAGTTTTCGAGATGAGAGTAGAAAAAAAGAATTCGCTAGCTCTAGTTGATAACCTACCGTTTGATAATATATACACAAAATGAAGGAAAAATGTATCATAGGCGGTAATTGTACTATCAACATTTACCCGTTATGTTTCGGCTAAGCCTTGCATTGGAGATCCGTCTTTACGAGCTCGTTAGTGCCGGTAATCGCGACTTGCACGAGCCGGATTACGTCTGTGCATTATTAGTGTTTTTATTGATTCACTCGGCTGCTGTCGTAAACTGAGATTATTATTCGCGACGTGGCCCCCGCCCCGCACACTCCTCGACGCGCCCTCCAACCAAGTTGTTTTGTTACTTAATCGTGACGATAACAACATTTAACGACGGCTAGGTGACTGGCGAAATTCCGCCTCGATGTTTAGTGCTCATTCTATTTTCATTAACCATTTACCCACTTAATGATCCAGATCCTAAGGGAGTGATTCAATGACTTGGACCCGTAAAATTAAACCTTAGCGTGACCTGTACAATGTAATTAAAAGTTGTTACAAGAAGTTAACTAACCTTCAAATGGCTACAGAGCTAATTTGAATACATGCTCAAATTATATTTCCTATGGTACATTTAATTATATCAAAATATCGTTAGTAACTGAAGTTCACTCCATGTTTCGTGGAACGCATCAGCACGGTGGGTAATCAAATTAGTCGATCAAACGCGGTCAACATTTTTGATGTCGCTGTAAATTTTATATAGGTACGAGTATTTAATGTTTTAAATGACTGACTTGGTGGCGTGGTCGGTACGGCATACGCTTTCGACACTGGAGTCTCGGGTTCGATTCCCGATCGGGACAAACTTTGTGTGATGACACATACGTTTGTACCGAAGTCTGGGTGTTTCCTATGTATAATATGTATGTTTTTACAAAAAAAGAAATGTATATAAGTATTTATTATATCAGTTTATCTAGTACTCATATCACAAGCTCTGCTTAGTTTGAGACTAGATGGCGTTGTGTGAATTGTCCTAACATATTTATTTAAAAATAATAATTATTGGTTTCCCTCAGAGCCTCGCAAACTGTATTACTCAAATAATTTGTTACAAACTAAAAGTCCATAGAACACAAATACAACATTATAATAACATCTATACTAATACGAGTATTATAAAGAGAAAAGATTTGATTGTTTACTTGCATTGAATTGGTGCCAAAACTGCTGAACCGATTTTGAAAATTCTTTCAATATTATGTAGTAATATTATCCTGGTAGATTACTTTTATACCGGTAATGTGTTCCTCCAGGAATTGGGAGTGGGAATACTACATCACGAGGGCGGAGCCGCGGTAATCACCTAGTACAGAATACAAACTGAATAGGATACCTACGTTCCCTGCTTAAGTTGGGTATATGTCAACAATACAAGCGAATATAGTCAACAGTTTACATCGAACGAATAGCATGTTAATAAGGTCCATTGTGTTATCGGCCTGCACGAGATTAGCTCACAACTGACAGATGCAGTAACCCAATGTTACCCTTATCCGTACACTCTAGGGATAAAGGTTATATTGGGTCTGGCGGATCTAGGGCGTGGAGTCTATTATGATATTTAACGATGAGAAGGTAATACTACATAACATAACATAACATGTAACTTCGAGGGCCACTACCTAATCGTATATCATCATCCACCGAGCCTTTTCCTAACCCAGGCTGTACTTATTTTGATATCATTCGTGAAGCGACTGCCATCTGATCTCCACAACCCATGGGCTATTTCGAAGTAGTCCGACCAGTTGGATTTTGTTTTAGGACCCGTGACGACTGCCATAGATGTTAGTATGGCAACCCGGACCGACGGCTTAGCGTACTTAGGCACAGAGGGTTCTCAAAGTCTTTAAAAATGGTCACCCATCATAAATACCGGCCTGGCTAGATGTTGCTTCACCTTTGCTATGTGTTAACCTAGTCGGTTACCACTTCGAGGCTGGCAGTACCTCCCGCTTCCCGCGGTGGGCTTTGCGTCGGCTCGATCGGGACCTACTGACAGAGGAGGCCATAATCCAGTCGTGGCTCGCTCCACAGCCTGTTTCCGAGGGGGTTGATGCAGGGGCACGCCGCTTTAGCAGATCTCTATCTTTTGTTTGTGATGCGGCGATGCCCCGTGTTACTCGACGGCCACCAAAGAAACAGGTGTACTGGTGGTCTACCGAATTAACAGTTCTCCGTGCGGCCTGTATTCGTGCACGTAGATCCTATGCTCGCAGCCGGCGACGTAACCGCGGTGAAGACGAAGAGAACCGGCTTTACGAGACTTATCGCGATGCGCGAATGTCTCTGAAGCTGGGTATACGTACTGCCAAGGAACGCAGTAGAGAGGAAATGCTGAAGGATTTGAATCGTGATCCCTGGGGCCGACCCTATCGCACAGCGCGTCAAAAGCTCTGCGTGCAGGTCTCCCCCCTGACACAAACCCTTCAGCCCCGCTTCCTGGCGGAAGTGGTCGAGGGTCTTTTCCCGGATCGGGCGGAATACACGCCTCCGTCCATGGGTAATACAGCTGAAGGCGCAGTACTCACCATTGGGGAAGAGGTTCCGCCGATCACGGAGGCGGAAATTGGAGCGGCTGTTCTTCGAGTCCGTTCAAAGAAGACCGCCCCCGGGCCGGACGGAATTCCAATCCGCGCGTTAGCCCTGGCCCTCGATCACATGAGTGACCGTCTCAGGGAACTGTTTGATGCCGGCCTCTCATCTGGAAGGTTCCTTCTGTGCTGGAAGAGTGGAAAACTCCTGCTCCTGCCAAAACCGGGACGGCCTGCCGAATCGGTTGCGGCCTACAGGCCCAACGTGTTGCTGGACGAGACGGGTAATTTTTTTGAGAGAATTCTCTCTGCCCGTATCGTCCGGCACATGGCTACGGTTGACCCCGACCTGTCGGACGCCCAGTACGGATTCCGAGCTGGGCGATCGACGATTGACGCCATATTGCGCCTGAAGGCCGTGGCAACGGAAACGGTAGGCCGCGATGGCATGCTGTTGGCGGTGTCTCTCGACATCGCCAACGCATTCAATAGTCTGCCATTTAACTGTATTAACGAGGCACTCCGTTTCCATGGGGTGCCGGGTTACTTGAGGCGGCTTGTGGCGGACTATCTGCAGGAGCGACGGGTCCTGTACGAGGACTGCGATGGACGTCTGTTGCAGCAACCCATGTCATGCGGTGTTCCACAAGGATCTGTCCTCGGGCCGCTCTTGTGGAACATCGGTTATGATTGGGTTCTACGCGGAGTCTTCCCCCAGGGGTTGACGGTTATATGCTACGCGGATGATACGCTGGTGGCAGCCCCTGGTGGTAGCTTTGAGGAGGCGGCACGACTGGCCACTGTGGGCGTTTCTCAGGTGGTTGGTAGGATCGAGGCGTTGGGCTTGAGGGTGGCCTTGCAGAAGACGGAAGCCCTGGTCTTCCATGGCCCTTATCACCGCCCTCCGCTAAACGCTTCGATTGAGGTCCGTTCGGTTCTCGTACCGGTGAAGGATACACTGAAGTACCTGGGTCTAGTGTTGGACTCCAAGTGGCACTTCGACGAGCACTTCCGCTTGCCGGAGCCAAGACTAACCGGCACTGCTTCTGCATTGGGTCGGCTATTGCCTAACCTAGGGGGACCTAGTGTCGGTTGTCGTCGGTTATACACGGGGGTGGTCCGATCAATGGCGCTGTATGGCGTCCCGGTGTGGGCGGGATCCCTGACCGTCCGCAACAAGCCATTTTTATGGCGGGCGCAGCGCGTCCTGACGGTCAGGGTAATACGTGGTTACCGTACTGTGTCTACAGAAGCGGCATGCGCGTTGGCCGGAACTCCCCCTTGGGACTTAGAGGCGGTGGTGCTCGCCGAGGTCTACCAACTGACGGCGGAGTACCGGGCGGCTACTGGTGGTCAACGGCCACCACCCGAAGAGGTACGTGGGTGGCGGGAAGCCGCACACGGAGTCATTATGGCTCATTGGTCGTCCCGGCTGGAAGAACCACGTGCAGGTCATCGCACTGTCGCGGCTCTCCAGCCGGTCATAGTCGATTAGGCGGGTAGGCAGCACGGGACCCTTACCTTCCGACTGACACAGGTGCTTTCAGGGCAGGGTTGCTTCGGAAAGTACCTGTTCTCCGTCGCTAGGAGGGAATCGAGTCCCGCCTGCCATCACTGTGATTGCGGTGAGGATTCTGCGCAGCACACTCTCGAGGTCTGTCCGGCCTGGGTCGTGCAGCGCCGTGAACTCACCGCAACACTCGGAGTCGATCTCTCGCTACCAGCCATCCTGCGTTCCATGGCTGATAGCGACAGTTGTTTTACCGCGGTCGCCACCTTCTGCGAAGACGTGGTCTCGCAGAAGGAAGCGGCGGAGCGAATCAGAAAGGAGAATCCCCTAGCTGACCCAAACCGCCGCCGGCGAACCGGGCGAAGGAGGCGCGCTTATGCGCGTCTTATTCCGCCCTGAGTTTGGCCGCGGGTGGATGGGACGGGAAGATCCCTCCACCTGCATTAGTGCCTCCCGCGAGGAGTGATGCCCAAGTGTGCGGGGCATCACTAAGTCTGAAGACGGGGCCCGCATCTCACCTGCGGGCCAGCGCTGAGTGGATCATTGACGTTATGCCACAGTCCCCGATGGTCCACTCACCGGGCGCAGAGTAAGGTACACGGCAGGTTGGTTTTAGTGGGTGAGAGCCCCACATGCCCCACAGGCGTCCCCGCGCCCGTGGAAGTGCGCATGAGGTACATTTTTTTTCCTGCCAAAACAAAAAAAAAAAAAAAAAGTCGGTTACCACTTAGTCACAGCCCCCTCGAAGTTAGTGTAAGAAAGCATGGTTACTACCCAATCGTATAATATCTACCTACTATTTAAAGCAGAATATTTTTTGATTTTATGAGTCTCAGCGGGACTCACGATAAATGGTACCTATCTATGGCACAGTGACGATAAATAACCTGAAGTGAAAAGTCAATATAATAAACTGCCCAAGACTACAAACTTATCTTAAGCTTAAGGATATTCAAAATTTATTCATAATAAGTGGTATTAGCGAAGCTAGTTAGTTAAGAGCTACCCCTGGTACTCAAACCGAAGAGGCTATCATTAACGCACTTAAGGAGGTTTATCTTGATAAAACCGCTTTAGGTACCGTACCTTAAATGTACAAAATTATTGATGCCTTGATATGTTTTCTGAAATATTCGCGAAATTATGTTTACTACATAATTTAACGAAAGATCGAAAATTTGTAAATCTCGAGTTCATTTTACGAAGTATCGCTCGATGTTCCGTGACGAGCACCTTGTTGAACGTTTGTGCTACGTTATTAAGCAGCTTATTGAGCAGCTTATTGAGCAGCTTATTTTGTAATGAGAGCAATTATAATACTAAAATTTGGTTTCCATAAAATAATCTTCCATAAAATTATATATTTTAGAAATTTATGACTGCCTCGGTTGTGTAGTCAGTGCCCATACTTGAACTAACATGCGGTTTTTGCCATAGAGGTACTGGGTTTAATCTTCACAAATATATTATTTTATGGCTACATTAAGAGCCTACGGCTGCTAATAAATTTGGTCATAAGAAAAATCATTAAGTGACATGTAAAGTGGATCAAGGAGTTTCACTGCACGGTGGCGAGTGTGCCATCATTGGTACTGATAGTCATGCCCTACGGTTGAATCAACATTTGCCAACGGATTAAATTACCGCATCGTCGTCGCATCAACGTGCCGTACCTAATTGATTCAGCGCCCGCCAGGCGCCGCGCCACTGTGCCTTTTTTTCTTACCGACGATAAATATTCGCCACAAATTTAATATCCGTCACCTTGCTGTAACATTTAAAATTACGGTAACAAAAAAGAACATAGACATTCATCACGCTAAACCCCCGAAGGGGTAGGCAGAGGTGCGCTAAACACCCACATTTTGCCAGTAATCTTTTGGTCCCACGTAATAGAGGGCCGGCCTATTGCCGTTACCGGGCACCATAGAAAGTACATAACCACTCTGTAATTCAAACCAAATTTCCAATAGACAGGACAGGTGTTTTATACCACTAAATAAAAATCTCTGCAGTTCGAATGACAAAGGACATAATTATATAGGAAAGGCGTGTAGGAAATAAATGACAACCGTTATTTAAAAAACTAAATATGTGTATATTTCAAAAACAATTCCCCGGATTTATCAAAAAAGAGAAAATTCAACAAATTCTAAACCTTTTTTTTAAAGTATGCCATTTAAAAAGTGTACAACATATAATAAGTTAATAACGCAGGTTAACGTAGGTAGGTCTATATGTATAATCAACAAAAAATGATAAGCAGAACATTTCCCAATAAACATTCAAGAACGAGACACGACGTGATCATATCATAGAACGTCGAGTTCATACCGTGAGCGGATTCAATACGAATTCGTGCAATTGAACACCCTTCGACTCGGAAACTGATATGCAACAAATGCACAAGAGCACTACAGATACGAAGGTTTATTTTCTACAATCGCAGGGGTTCCTGTGAATACCGTAAAAATGTATTGTTTTCTACACTATCCACATTCCCATGAGGTTTAATAATAAGGCTTTTCCTTTACTTTTATAGGGATGCATAAGGGTCCGGCCACGAGCTTAGGAACCCAAGCTGACCTCACCTGCATTTGGTGCAACCGATCAACGGACGAAACAAAGTAAAATGATTCGATAAGCGGCAATATGCTTTCCCCCTTTTACAAGGCAGACCACAAGGTGGAGGACTGAAGACCTTGTAAAGGTCGTGGGACGCTATTGGATTCGGGCAGCGCAAAGCGATTGTTGTGTTGTTCTTTGCGGGATACATCAGAGTGGGCGTCAAGTAGATGTTTATCTGCAATATTTCCAGTTAAACTAAGACACAACCAATGATTAAGTCAAAATTACAAAATTACATTAAAGTATCTCCCAGTTAGATACATACATTGTACAATATAAAACAAGAAACAACCATATTACTGATACAATAATAAAGTTAATATTAGTCTGATAAAAGAATCACAATTGTATATCCATTGCGAAATGAAAAACCGAGTTTAATTCAACTGGGAGTAGCGAGGTAGCAGTATTGCAGTATTTGATTTAAAAATACGTAGATATTGACGAGACTATAATCTATCAGAATGCATCAATAGATTTCAAGTAATAATAAGTAGGTATTAATTAATATAATAAAACATATCGCGACATTTTGTAACCGCAAGATCACAGAAGAGGAAATACTTAGAAAAAAAGTTGAAATATCATTATTGTAGATAATTTTATAGGTTACAACTTTGTCCTTCTAACTTTTTGCTAAAATTCACCGTTTACGAGAAATATCTAAAATACAGAAAACGTTGACATTTAACCTTGAATATTTTTTTTAGCACAGACACTACACATCAGGACTTTTAGTATGTTCATCTACATACCGCAAGGTATAATTGTGTCAACTCAACGAAACTACAGGAATTATTTCACCTGATCAATAATTTTCGACGTTCCTTGCTCGGTCTAATAGTCCTATTACAAATGCTGTTATTCTACGTGTATCTAACTGTATTTATTTAGGTAGGTATGTTGTCATTGAGATAAACTATAGAGATGACATGCGACATCCCGAACGAAAATCGTGTTCTAAACTTTGAGAGTTTGACGTGACGTTTCAGTAAGCCCATGGCATAGATACTGGGTCTCGGCACTGGCATTGTGCCAAAACTTTTGTTACAAAAAATCTTGTTGAAGCGTGGAGAGAAAAATGTCGGTAGTCTATTAAAAAAATATGTAGTGAATTCAATGACATTATACTTGCAGAACAGAGCGGGAATGCGGTGTTATGTCATCAAAAGTTTCACCGCCTATGGGATGAGACGGCCGGCCCCGAGCAGTTTCCCGTACACCCCGGATGTAACCAATTTATACAAACTGGCTTAATTCCTCACTATATCAGCCCATTTACAAGGAGGCTTTGAAACTTTAAGTGGCCCAATGATTAGCTTTTGTATTTGATTATGTTACCTTCAGTGAATCCTAGGTTTCTTGTATTTGTAGGGAATAAATTACGGCCGGAATCTCGAAGATTGTTGCTATTTCTAAAGGCAGTTTGTTGCGGTTTCTAAACGCACTACCCTTAACTAGATAGTCAAAAAAGTTTATTTAATCAAATACTCTTTCTGTGATTCTCCTGAAATACAAATTTATATGCAAATCCGATCGCAACGTAAAGTAGCTAGACGAAATTTGTACGTAGTTATTTTTATTGGAAACCTTCACAGGGCTGTGATTTTTCCTAACCGAAACTATTTAGTTAGGTAGATAATTTTACAAAATATATGATAAACGTTTTGGTTGTTTAAATAGTGTTATAGCGGAGCTATAACTACCTGACAACTATAGAGATCTATATTACCTAGAACGTATTGCGGCGAATGGGTGCGCGAGGTAGGTGACTAGATAAACCGCCAAGGATGACAAAAAGGTACGTTTTGCCATCAACAGCACATTATATGTATCTACCTACAACCGGTACGCTCGGCCTCGGATGATATTGGTGATTAAGTCTAATATTGAGTTACTGCATGCAGCGCCACAGTATGCGGTGCAACGATATCCGAGTTTTGTTTGACTTTTAGATGTCCGGTTATGTGGACAGACCATGCCATGGTACGCTGAGCGGAAGAACACGAAACTAATTATACCCCGAGGCGTACAGGGCGTTGTTCTTAACAAACTTTGATCGATATTGCTAAACTCAATTAATTACAGCAGTACTAAATACTTAAAACATTTACCGATTACATTTGATCCTTATACGAAATAATTGTTATTTCGAAGTAGTCCAGACCCTTTAAACTTATTTTTCAACCGACTTCCAAAAAAGGAGGAGGTTCTCAATTCGACTATGTTTTAATAATTATTTTTTTAATGTTTGTTACCTCATTTCTTCGTACCGGGTGAACCGATTAAATTGGACGCTAACAACTATTTGGTCCCATTTCGGTAGTTTGAAGTCGGTTGCTATGTCAAATTTTGAGGTGTATTTTAATTAATTAAACTTAGTTGAAATGGGTTTTACATACTAGGTCTTGTCCGCGGCTCTAGCTGCGTAGAATGATTTAGCAACATTTTGATTGCTTATATTAATAGCAAATAGGCATATATACCATACAAAAATAACTGTTCAATTCGATACGGTAGTTCCTGCGAGTATCGCGTTCAGGCAAACAAACTCAAAACAGATTTATCAAGTCAAACTTAATCGAGTAGCGAATTATTATTTTACGGAAACCAAAAGTCAAGCACTGAAATAGACTGTATACATATTTTATTTTACCGATGCATGGAAAAATGTTTGATGATTATTTCTGCCGGAGAAAAAATGGGAATGAGAAAGGACGTTTTCTTTGCTTACTTTTATCAAAATAAAATAAAATAAAATAAAATAACGTTTATTATCTTTGAAATTTTCAGAAAATTATTTAGATTCGTCAGAAGTTGGTGTGACTCTACCGAGGGTTCCAAAATGCAACGAGACTGAGAAGAGCCCTCAAGAAACTCAGCTCGGAAATTGATCTGTATACTGCAGCTAATGCTCAAGAGAATGAATGTTCTATCTAATTAACTTTATCATAAAGCTCCAGTTATTGCCTTGTCGGGCTGTCAGAAGGTCTAATCGAAAACTCGCTACGGTAAACATTGTAGCATTTTTCGTTTTGTTTTACTGAACATTGAAAAACATTTTACACTCGCTAAATAAAGCCCTCCTTATTTCTCTTTTCTTTTAATTTTAATTTAATAAACAAAATCTCAAAGCCATCACATGTCCCTAGCGTACAAAACGTTTGCATGTTGTGTATTTTATTTGACGACGAGCAAAAATAACATCAAAACTACACATTACATTGGTTCATCAAAATTATAAACTTCCGTTTCATTGCATCAACACAAGTGATAAATGAGCGTTAATTTTATTTAATGAGGCTCGTTTCAAAGGGACACTACGGTTCGACGAATAATTTCAACTGAAATTAAATATATTTTGCGAGCTTTTATTAAACAGATTGTTTGGTATTTGCTTCATTTCATTTTAACATTTGACCAACACTATTTTGGAACCAACCAATTAACTGGTGAAATATGTGGGCGCCTCTGACTACCTTTTATGGGAAAAGTGAATTTATGTGTGTTATACAAATAATGTTAAGTACATCGTTACATAAAAGCGGACAGCACAGATCCACTCGAGCTGTAATTCACTTACCTAGTAAGATTAAAACTGATGTGAACGTGTATTTTACAGCATTTCTATACATGAAGCTCAAAAAACATGACTGATACCTATCTAAAAATGGAATACAGTTTCAACATAAAGTAATACATGATGAACAAACACACTTGTACACTATTCCACAACTTTATTTGATTTATTTTCACCGACCGGTTTCGCTTTTCAGTATTATCAAAGGTGTTTTACTTCACTGTCTGTGGTGTGGAATAGTGTGCCAACCAAGTGCCAACAATCGAAAGTATAAACTTCAACATAAAGGATTTTGTTCTTGATGATACGAGTACGAGTACCTTCGAAAACCTATAAAGCACAGGAGTAAGCATACATTAGTAGGTAGGTAGATACATGTAGAACGTATATTACCAACTATTATTTTTTCAACGGGCTAAATGCTTGGAAGGGAAGATGGCAAAAGTGCATTGAACTTGATGGTGATTACGTTAAAAAATAAAAATATATTTCATTTATTATGTATTTATTTTCTTGGTTAGGCCGATTACTTTTCAATCCACCCTCGTACCTTCGAAAACCTATAAAGCACAGGAGTAAGCATACATTAGTAGGTAGGTAGGTAGGTACATGTAGAACGTATATTACCAGGAGGAAATAATTATCAATTGATCACCGGCGTATGACCTACTCGAGACTATTTAACCCCCAATATCTGAAGAAGCAGGTACCCATTGTATACATTTAGTTTTGTGTTATGTGCAAACATAAATGTGTTCGTTTCATTGCATATTCTCCCTAGATAGATACAAGTTATAACTTAAAAACTAACTAATCTCGTAAACTGGTCCCGATTAAAAAGTTTTCCCAATTAAATTCAAGAGAAACTAGGAAGGGGCAGAGTTTTTTCATCTCAGATAAAACTGAACGTCTGGACGAGATTTCATTGGGTGTGGGTTAATGATAAAGAAGACATTGATTCCTTATTGGAAACTTTATCTAAAAATTGAGGATATGAAAGTTAGATCTTGGCATACATAGATCCCATCAGATATTTTATGATACAATACACAAACATACAAGATAGCGGTCGATATTTACAAGGGACTCAAGAAGCTGCAGGATATGATTGCAATTCCAGACTTGAAAGTTTCAAGTCATATTCTCAAACAACACCGGCAGTTTTTATGTAAAAATGTGGTAAAAAATTTCCAATCCAATTACCAATACTTTTTTACTCCAACTGCACAAAACAGCTATACATTTACATATGCTTGACAGTGGACAGCGATAGGATGATAATGACCTTTGTTAAATGTCATTAAATGGCCTATGTTTGACACTGTCAAATATAGGCCTCTCCATCAATTAGTTTCCAGTGTGACTGGTCCATTGCCACCCGCATCCAACGAGACCCTCAGTGCAAGGTACAAGGTCGTCTCTTTTTTTTTTTTTTAGTTCCGCGACCAAGGCCGCGGCCTCTCTAACGTCCGTTGCCGGGCGTCTCTGGTTACAAGCAGAACGTATTTCCAGTGGCACCCGGCGGAAGGTCGTCTCTATGCTAATTATGTATTATTATTGCTAAAGTTGTTTTTGTCAATATTTTTTTTTTAGCCTCATGTCAAGTTACACAAATATACAATACTTGTACTTGTACTTGTAGTCACGGGCTGATCTCCGCAAGTTCACGTCTAGTGCGCGGGTTTTGCGTGTGGGTGGGACTCTCTCACTCGTGCCAACCTATCTCTTCCAGGAACGCCAGCAGGCCCCGCACAAATATACAATAATAAACAAATAAATTCGTCAAATATAAATCACTCATACTCGTCCCGTGTCATAACCGGTGCAAAAGTGCCCATGATGCTGGCAGCATTGCCCCGCTGTATGGCAATGGATAACCTACCTTGCTAGGTTAGGTTACCTAACAAATTTTATTTCACAAGATTAAAAAATAAAGTACCAGCAACAATTACCCAACACGATTCAACAATCAATTCTATTATTGAGTACAAGTTGAACTAAGCCCATAAGGAAATAATAAAAGTATCAGTGGCACTCATTGCACCCCGCTCGAAGTATTGGCTCACTACGATAGAAGAATCAAACAAACGACGCCAAACTTCTTAAAACTTCAACCGGGCGGCGAGTTGGTTCCTACAAACACTAACTCTTATTACTAACTTTTACCCACCTCGTATTGTCTTCGCCACTGTTTCAATACACAATCATCAAAAATCACTTATAACTCTCATGAAATTATATAATATTACTTCATAAATTATTTGTAAGTATTTTTTTTTTGTAAATTGAACAAACAAAGTAGGTACAGTAGCATGTACAAAAGCAGATTAACGAAATAGATTTAGGTGACGAGTGCGAGTACGCAATGTTATGTCATGACGTCCAAGTCATAGCATCCACAACCTATGAGAGAATACTGTCCATCAATGTGATAAGACGTCGTAACAAAAGGTCAAATCGAAGGCATCCTTAATCGGAGATCGTGTGATATAAAAGCGCTCTTGAAAGTATCAGAAGTAAAAGTTATAAGCCAAGATAGTAAGTAAAACCACCCTGTCTACCCCGATGGAAAAGAGATGCGATTATATGTTTCTCACAAGTATACACAACATTTTAGCAGTACCTATACGTTTGGTTTAGGTTTGTTAATACCCAGGCATGTGCAACAAAAATGTACGAGATATGAAAAATTTTAACGCGCGACAGCAGTTTTAAATGTAATAAAAAAGCACTCAGGTTAATTTTCCAGCTGTGTTGGACATCGTACAGTTGTTGGACTCTTCCCGCCATAAAGTACAAAGCTCGTGGGTAAGATTATACAAGAAACAGATTATTTAGATAATCACATCGCCTGGAACTTGAGAAATTAAATTTCTTGGAAAAGTGGTGTTTACTTGAACAAGTACAACAATAAAATTACTAAGCAATCAACCAGGATAAGCTGAGGATTTTGTGAATGAAAAATATTTGAAAGCAAATATTAACGTGTCCATCGACACGAGAAGAAGAAGAACGTGAAAGAATTTATTGTACAATCGAATCGACTGCCTCGATGGCGCAGTGGTATGAGTATGCGACTGCCGTCCCTGAGGTCCCAGGTTCGATTCCGGGTCAAATCGAGGTTAACAAAATCGGTTTGCGTCATGAAAGTAAAAAAGTGTTAATCCACAAATATTTTTTTGGGAATTTGGGTGTCTTTTATGTATAATATGTATGTGTATGTATTTAGCATGATAGAAGTATGTTTATCAGTCGTCTAGATCCCATAGCACAAGCTTATTAGCTTAATTTGGGCTAGATGGCGTTGTGTAATAATGTCCAAAAATATTTATTTATTTATATTTGTGTGTGAATTTTTAATATAATAAATTATATTATATTAAAAACTCATCTTCATTAAGGTATAGGTATACTTATTTACAAGTCAAAAAAAATTAAAAAAAACCCCGATTCTCAAAAAAGTGATGTATAAGTTATGACCTTTCATTTGATACCCAACACGGGTATATTTGAACACATTCAATTTTTCATCACCACTTTCACCCCTCAGATTTTTGAAATGGCTTAACCGATTTTTATAAAATATAGCTAAGAACCACCCACACACACGTCAAACTTATAACACCCCGTTCGGGTTTCCGTCGGGGGTTAAAAATAACTTTTATCATCCTAAACTATCTTGAAAGTCATATTCGCTTACGCATTAAGTCGTTCAGTGTACTAGTTATTAAATTAATGACTCTCTGGTTGTTAGCGAATTGCAAGTCTTCCCACAGAATACGGAATATCTACTTTTTGAGTTAAAATCTAAGCCAATATAGAATATCCACTGACGAATGTTAAAAAAGAATATAATAAAACTGCACTCTATACGATGTGATGACAGTAAATTGAATGAGCCAGTCGGGGCGTAGTGTGTTTGCGGCGCGCGCTCATCAATCATCCCCGTATGGATTTCATTTTAATGCGACGTCATCGGCGTCTCGTATGGCCGCATCGTCATGCCACCCAAACTCACGCCATTGTTTTAGGTGACAAATATGCAAAGCCTAAGCGAATGTTTAGTCGTACAATTATATCTTAACATATATTGTATGTATAAACTTCATTTCATGCTACAATTCTCACTTACTAAGGTTACAGACATATAAATTTCGGTACCTAATTCAAATGCATGAAACGACATTTTAATTAGTAACTTCACTGCACCAGTCAGGAGACGATATGGGGAGGCAAATTTCCGGCTATTGTATTTACGGATACGGCAAATTAAATCCCCATTTGTAGAGGACAGGACACCTAAGGGGGCAGTAATCCAATACCGTGGCATGACATTGTTGGTCGGGCTGAGCTAGTAACGAGCTTAAGAGCTTCTCTCCACAAAACGAATACACGAATATTTTTTCAAATTAATAAACGTTCGCGACGAGTCTCTATATTTCATGCAACAAACCATTTAATGGGTATACGATGCATTCTGTGGAAAGTAGACGCGGAGGTTTTTGTTCTAATATTTAATAGATTTTAATTAGTACAGAGTGAGTGATGCAAACTCAACTACACGCTGTACATCGGCTGAGAGAAGAACAAGGATTCGACAAATGTTGGTGATACCAAATAACATATTTCGGCAACGACAGCAACCTATGCTCGCCTGCTGATATATTTCGACGGGGTGCAATAAATGACTGTTTAGAAGTGCTTCAAAATATTGGATATATAAACATTCCTTTAAAAGCTACTAAACACGGATATTTTCAAGGTATGTGGGATGTGCCGTACCGCCGTAGCTTAACAGTCTGCCTATCCGGTGGCCCTGTTGGGGAGAAGGAGAAACGCCGTGGAGGTTTACTTTCCATCTCAAGGGCCGGGAGTCCCACACGAAGCCGTAACGCTGACCCCGCAGGCCGCAGCCCCTGGGAGGCGAAGTGCCCAAATGCATTGCCAACCACGTTAAAATAAAATAAAATGTGGGATATAAAATAAGTACGTACAACTGAGTGAGTTTGTACGCTCTGGGTGCATCGCGCAAACAGTGTTGATCCACGCTACGCATTCGACGTGTTGTGAGAATACATTTTCGAAACGGATTATATTTCGTCACGCACGGTTTAAAAGCATCATTATGCCATGCCGTGTAGTATCATAATTAATAACACAAAAAATATTCGCAAGCTTTTACTGAAGTATTATATTGTTAACTAGCTGTCCCGGCGAACTTCGTACCGCCCTTATTAAATATTTTAAACCTTACCAGATAGACTTGGAGCCCATGACTGGCAGACTTACCTCACGTTATAAAGGCTGGAAAGTTATCAGAGTATGTTCCCAACACAGATACGAGAACGGTCAGTAAGTATGAGGTGTCGGTAGTGGTTACTTCCGGAGATATCAGGTAGCAAAGGTGGATAAAATAGTAACATTCTTACGTGATTTTCTGAAGCTTAATTTTTTGATATTTTCTTCGGAATAACAATAGGAAGACAGGAGCGCTTCGGTTGATTGGTCATTGTTTTGGGTGCCTGGCACTAACACTGTTTGCAGAGGTTTGCTAGTATATGCTACGTGAATCCAATTTTCGGACGCGTTTCCTGAACAATACCTATACCCACTACCTATTAGTATTCAGTGTACACGACTGTACGTGCTTGCGGGAGATGTGATGCAATGCGTGAACAAACAAAAATATGAGTGCATCTGGAACAGGCATACCTTTACTCCAATTTCATTTTTACAATGAATATTTTGTACCGATAGGTACACGTATCTTTCATTGAGATAATTAAATTAATAAAACTATGTGTTGTTGATTGACAAAACGCTTGAGTACTTACAGCTTATACGATCTCATTTAGAAATCGCATTAGAAATTTCAGGAATTTAGATATGTTTTTTGAAGTTAAAAAGCTGACAGCCCATCTGATAGTCGTTAACGTGACTTATGGACGCTTGTTGTAATACTAAAAGTAGGTGTTACCCGTACTTTTACCTATATCATAATCTATACACTTGACCGCAATGAATCCGGGTCGGTAACAAGAATATAAATAACTTCCGAAAAAATGGAGATAACTTGAAATAAATACTGAATTATAGACATTTTTATAATACCTACCTAAATAGAATAAAAAATCTATAAAAAAAATTAAATTACTTATGAGCCAAACTCACTAGCGAATTCATTTCACTAAAAAAAAAATCTAACATCACAAATACCTATCTCATGAAATGTAATTTCAGTATCCCGATGGCTTT
The DNA here is from genome assembly GCA_963556515.1 of Nudaria mundana. Taxonomy (NCBI): domain Eukaryota; kingdom Metazoa; phylum Arthropoda; class Insecta; order Lepidoptera; family Erebidae; genus Nudaria; species Nudaria mundana. Next base: position 8,468,667 of record OY748301.1, read on the forward strand.
GCATATTGTAAAATGTACTTAGTGGATTTGAAAGTTGTCTGTTGAAACCCAACGTCGACGCGACTCGACTTTCGATATTAATCAGACGATATGAAATGCAGTGGTACACGTCCTGAACTTCAAGATTAGAAATTGCGAGACGTTACGACATAATTGAGTCAGACGTACTATTTCTATAAAGTTTCTTTTTATCATATTCAGAGATGTAAGTTATGCTCAAATAATAGAAATGAAATGCAATCATTAAGAGATTAAAATAAACACCTATGACGTTGGGCAATGTTTGAGACTGTTGGTTTCTCCTTCGCCATAAAAGCAGACCTATTGGGTCAACTATTTAACCCTCAATAATTCCTAGATATTAAATATAATGATGGTGTGTACGCTGTTGAGGATACGATGAGGCTGACATGCCCAATATGGACCTTATATTTGCGTCGACAAATATAAAGAAAAGAAACAGTATGTATAATAGGATATTGAATTTTAACTAAATCCTTTTTTTAAGTTTGACAGATGTAAATTTAGTTCTATAAATATTTAAAACAACAAGACTTAAACAAAATGATTACTCTCAACATTTAAAGACCAATTTGACCTCGAGTAATTTCAGTATTGTTTACAATAAGTATGCCGTTAGCATTTCCTATTGTTATTGTTTATAGATTCGTACCGAAGCTCTTGCTTGTTTACTGTTTATTATTAAACGAAAATTCAACCCTGGAACTGCTCCCAAGAAGTAATTGAATAATTATTCCGGTAAAAGCTATGTAGCTAATAGAAACTTTGGGTGTTTTCTTTTAGTTATACCTGTTTTGATGTTTCAAAGGGTTCATTTTCACGGAATGCATCCATCCGTATCTATTATTTATTAGGTAGATAGGCTCAATAAGTAATTTAAGTAACGAATTTTAGGTGACTTCTGAAAAAAACTATATTTTACGTAAAAAAAAAAAAACGCCAATCGTTTGTCAGCTCATAACTTATCAAGAGGACTAACTAAACCCACAGATGTCGTAACATAGACCACTTCTCGAGTACCTACTTAGTTCCAATAAATGTGAATGTATTTCACATACTAAAACGCTGCGTTTTTTTATATGACTGCTTCAGTGGCGTGGTCGATAGTGCTTCCGCTTTCGACGCCGTTGTCTCGGGTTCGATTCCCGGTCGGGACAAACTTTGTGGGATGACAAACTTTATGTATAACATGTATGTATTTCCAAATAATAACGTCTAGAAGTATTTATTAGTTTATTTAGTACTCATATCACAAGTTCTGCTTAGTTTGAGACTATCTTTTTCTTTCTTTTATTCTATGTAAAAACATGAACTGAATTTGCTCCAATCAGAATTGCAATAATCAAAACATAAGGTGATATTATCAGAAAACAAATTCGATTTTCTTCATCAAGCCAGAAGTAGATCATGATTTTTTTAAGTGGGTCAAATGTAACATCTTTATATGAGTAGAAGCTGAAGTGGAGGGCGGCAGAGGCGCCTCTGTAGCGCAACAGGATCGACTCCCCGCAACCCCCTCGCGCAACAGGCGCGGTGCCCGACTTACTTGTTGAATCGACCGACCTACTAACGTGCCCAAGACATCCACATCCGAACGCACTATAAATGTTGAAAGAAGTAAAAATATGGTCAATACAAGATGGAGCAACTTACATATTTTCCTGCTAATCAGCACTCAAACTTTTAGTGTGATTTGAAGGACAACAAAAAATGTGTGAAACCTGGTTAAGAGACTTCAAGGGATCTGCATATTTGTCTCCCTTATAGAGGTATTACAATAACCCAGCGACTCAAATATCCAGGTATAAATCAATCTGTGTCTTACTTACAGAGGGTTCCACAAGTAGGGGTCAGAATACAGGTTATACCAGTTATAGAGGTGCGAATGTTAAAGAAAATATACAGAGGGTTTCACTAACAGACGTCAGAATACAGGTTATTTCAGTTATAGAGGTGCGAATATTTAATAAAATAACGTATTATGTAGGTCTGTACACTTTTTGATCTTTATTGGCAATAAAAAAAAGAATGTGTAAGATATTCTAATAATTTATTTATTGATCACCTTTACAACATCTTTACAGTTTCCCAATACGATATTGAAAGTTATAAATTCCATTATTATTAAAGATAATAAATAACTATGTGTTATTTATTATCTATCTAATAGATATCTTCACACTCGTGCACGCACGCGCACACATAAAGGCATGCCTCTCTCATTCACTGTCGGATCGATGGGACCTCAGAGCAATAAACCAACCGGAGACGCCACTAACACGCATACCCCGCTGCCAAAGGTATGAGACCGCGGGTCATGCCCGTTATATAAAACTAGTGGCTGCGCTTTCCGCGCCATTCCCGTCACACGGCTCACTGAGTTCACTCCTCCTATTAAAATGCCGAGTTGCTGTGTATTTTGTTGTAAAAAGCTACAACTAATAAACAAAAGGATACCTTTCACCTGTACGTATTATTTCGATCGAATATTATCAATTAATTCATTAAAATACCAAAAATCCAAAAAATAATGCTAATCGACAGTGTTACCATTTTATGAACTACAATCTAATCTGGGGTAATTTTTAAGCTAAGTTTTTTATCAATTTAATTAATTTTGTACTAAGCTTAATAAGATTTTATACAGTATATTTTTAGTTACGTGTTGAAATGTATTTTTACGATATCGAATAAGAACGAAGGGATTGTTGTTTAAAACAATACCTAAGTCATATCTTCAATTAATATAAAGAAATATTTATTTTTAATTACTGCAACATAATCTAGTTTTTCAAAACCCTGTAAATATTACTAACATTCAGTTTATTGGGTGCTCTGTTTGCTGAGATAATTATGTACACATAAGATGTTAATAATATGTCAAAATAACATTTATTGTCATTATGTTGAAGCACTAATATAGCCTTTCAACCGATAGGAGCAATGCACGCAGACATAATTCAAAAAAGGAGTATTATCTGACATTCGATAATAAAATATTTCGAAAAAATAAGCTATTTATTTTGTTGGAAGTTGCCACACTTTGATAGAATTAGAGCTGGGACAGCATATTCACCAATATCGATATTAATATTTCAGTACCATATTAACAATTTTATAAATGTTAATTTTTAGCCATTATTTTTTAAATTGCTAAAAGAACTAGTACTTCGTACCGCTTGGGTTCAGTTTTGTGGGAACCATGTTTCGTGGGTTCCTAAACGACGACGATTGGACGAGTACAATTTGCTCACAGCATTTTAAAAGTTCCTGTTTTATAATATAATCAAACAATAAGAGAAAATTGATTCAGAGCGCTGTACCAACGTTGATATTATTTTACTAGTTCCTGATTTTCAGCTTAGTAGTTAACCCTACTAATATTAGGTATACATATGAAATTGGCATTTTATATGGAGAAAGAAAATCAATTTTTTTTAGTTTTTTTATTTAATCAATCAAAGTTTGTACCGTTGTTAACTATACACTTTTGCCATTTTATAGGCAGTTTATTGATTCCTTTGCTGAAAAAGTTGCGGGAGCGACAATCAACAAATCTTTGAAGTCGTTTTGTTTTGGACTGCCTCATCTGAATTGATTTTTTTTCCAATTAAGAAATCATCCAAATTCCGAAAAAAGTGGTTATCAGTTGGAGCAAGGTCCGGGGAGTATGGTAGGTGATGGGGTCATTATTCCAACATTCCTCCTCTACTTTCGCGACCGTCTGTTGGTCTGGTGTGGTCTCGCGTTGTCGTGAAGCAGCAGTGGGCTAGAGCAGTTCACCAATCTCTGCTGATTAACGGCTAGCTATGCTGGTTTTTGGAGATCAAACTGGCCAGTTCTATAAAACGCCAATTTCATATCTAAAGACCTAATATTATAAAGGCGAAAGTCTGTATGGATGTTTGTTACTCTTTCACACAAAAACCATCTGTAGGTGACAATTTACAATAAAAGTATTAAATAAAATAAAAAACCTTTTATTTATCGCTTATTTAAAATTAATATAAATAAGTAACCTATTTATTGTTAGTTTGGTACCCGTATTTCATACGAGTCGGGTCCAACGACTGATTAAAATAACTCTAATAGAATTTATTTTGGACAACATTTGGTCATTTTAAAGTACTCAATTTACAAAGACTTACAAATTATTAGCAAAACCCCTGTACGCCTCATTAAAGAATGCATATTCTATTTAATAAATATAATGAATATTATTTTAATGACGTTATAATACGTAAACAAAGTCATCACATATTGATAATTATCTTCACGCATTTGAAATACCAAAACATCGATACATAATATCGACATAGTCAAGCTCTAGCTTGTTTACATTAATGAGATGTCACTGATAGAGGTCCCTGTGTGTGAATGTGAGTGTAGCGTATAGTTTAAATTAGTGTTCAAAATTTTTGTTGTGTGAGTGCATAGCGACGTGATTCAAAAATGCATTAGTAGTTAACAATTAAATTAGTGTGCGTCCCCCGCTGAAAGTGGCAGACTTTTGTTCGTAAAAAATAGCGCGCGTCTCTTCTCCCGTTGGTTTAATGCTCTAAGGATGGGACTGACTGATTGGGCCACCAAGGTAATCTTCTCCTCTCTGTCCCGTTGCTGTATTTAGGTCTTAGTGAATGTATTTGTATAGCGAATCAAGTGGTGGTGGGAGACCTGGTAATCTGCGACACAGGGCTCCCCTAGTGCAGATACCAGTCTTCCACGAAGGGACTGTGTATTGCATTGTTATGAAAAGCTTTATACTTTAGACTAGACTGGAATACATGTGTAATACTTTTGTGGAAGAGAGAAATAAACATTTACTTTTCTTTAAAAAAATAAGATAAAAGTACACGTATTATTTTATCTTGGTATTTCAGAACATTGTGATTGAATTTTACCTTTATTCTTGTTCGCGACAAGTGCTAAAAGACAGTTTGTGTTCGCGACAAGTGCTAAAAGACATTTTATGTTCGCGACAAGAGCTAAGTGACCTTGTAAATATAAAATAATTTCGTGTAAAAATAATATTTAACATTTAATAGTAACATTCAATCTTTTTCATAGTTTAAAAATAGTTGATTTGTACTGGACTATGATCCAGATGTTTCAGAGGATCTAGGTCTTTACCCACACTAGCATAGACTTTGCTGTATGTTTCACTTGGTGCGCCAAGGGGAGCACTATTATTTAAAATAATAAATATTTAATAGGGTAAAGTAATATAATAGTTAATCTAGTTTTTTTGTACATAAATTTCATTTTTTGCAATAGTTTGTTTGTTTTTATAGAATAACTTTGTTTACAAATACATATAGAAAATAAATAGTTTATATATAGATAGCATTTAGCGTGCCCTACATGTATACACTTAGGATACAGAAATATTCCTAAAATAGTAATAGTTATAAGCAAAAATGTATAGTTTTATAAATAAATAAACATGCGACAGTGACGAGGTTTTAGACTGGCTCTCGCTAAGGTAAAGTTAGGGGGAAGCTAAGCGACACAGGTTTCTTTGGAAACATGGTCAGTGCGCAGTCATGGTGCTGCTCGACATGGAGAAGGCGTTCGATCGTGTCTGGCACATCGGCCTGCTGTACAAGCTGTCCACGTCCACTATTCCACGTCGAATAGTTAGGACTGTGGCCACCTTCCTGCAGGACAGGCGCTTTCAAGTGGCAGTTGAAGACGTCCTGTCTACGGAGCGACCCATCCGTGCCGGTGTGCCCCAGGGGAGCTGCCTATCGCCCGCGTGCTACAGTAGGTACACGGACGATATTCCAGTTGCTGACGGCACCATCCTGGCGCTGTACGCCGACGACGCCGCATATATCACTACATCGCTCAACGGCGCCCATGCGGCGTCGAAGATGCAACGAGCACTGGATGCACTCCCCACCTGGCTGAAGGACTGGAGACTGAAGGTCAACGTGGCGAAGACTCAGGCGATCCTCGTGGGATGACACGGGACAACCCGTCGAGTGGTCCCCTACGGTAAAGTACCTCGGCGTGACCATCGACCGGTACCTCTCTATGCAGCCCCACGTGAAGAATGTGGTCGCACAGGCGCGCACCACGCGAAGCCTCCTGCGCCCGATTCTGGCGTCACACATGCCCACCCGCGCAAAGCTCGGGGTGTACAAGCTATACGTCCGCACACGGCTCTCATACGCCGCCCCAGCGTGGTACGCGCTGACTAGTAAGACGTCCCGCGCCACGCTGCGCCCAGCAGTCGTTGGCTATGCGGACGATAGCCAAAGCCCCGCGCTACGTGCGGAATGACGTGATAGCCAGGGATCTTCGCTCGGAGCCTCGACGACCACATTCGCCGCCTGAGTACCTCAATGTTCGAGCGGGCCGAGGGAGCGCAGACCCGCAGCCTGCCGCTGGCCGACGGGCGCTCGCCACCGGGCGAGCTCGCCCTCCGCTGAGCGGCGGGTTGTAGCCCACATACTACGGACCCTGTCGTCGCCGGCCGCTGGTCGCTCACGGGACCTCCCTGAACAGGGTCTCATCCTGTGGGCTTGACCGCGCCGGCCGCCTCGACACCTCACCGGACAACACCACAGGACCAGACGTCCAACCAAGGGACCCGCCTGTCATAGCAGGCGGCGACCGATGCCACCCAAATAGGCCACACGCCAAGATATGGTTACCCCGGGACCCTTAGGGGTCCGCGTGGAAGACCTCGGGTCGGAAACATGGACAGTCGCACCCTCTAGAGCCGAATCGAGGTACCTTTTCGATTCGCTCACGCTCGGGTGTCTTAGTAACAAATCCTTGCAAAACAAGGGATTATATTTGTATAATCAGCCAAGCTTGCGCCCAGCGTATTCGCTGTGCGGGGAGTGTCGGCGCCCAGATAGCCGGTGTGGTGGTGCCCTCGCCGTGTAGACCGACCATGTCAGAAAAAGTACCGGACGGTGGACCCAACGACGTCCCGGAGCTGCAGGCCCAGCGGAGCAAATTTTAGGGTGACCGCAAATTTTGCACCGCCCTCATAGAGGAGTGCGGGATAACGCAGGGACTGCACCGCTGGGTCGGGGCCTACTTACGCGTAATGGAAGTCCGCCTCGGCGACCGGAGAAGGGAGGACATCGAGGAAGAGGACATCATAATCCTGAAAGCCGTGGAGATACTCACGGACCATGGCCAACCGGCCCCGGTGACGCCCGAGGAGTGACCCACGGCCGACGAGGAGATGGAACAAGGAAATTCCAGCACCAAGAGGGGCAAAGAGGAGGACTCTGACCTCAGCTCGCAGGCCCCCAAGAGGCCCAACACGGAGGAGTCCCTGTCCCCACAAGTTGTGGGGCCGTCTCCCCTCCCCTCTCGGGCACTCTACGCCGGAGCGGAACACCGTGGCAATGGAGTATAGGGAGGAGGAGCAATCCTCATCTTCATACAAGTCCCCGCCACCCATGCCTAGACGGGAACCGCTACCGGCCCCTAGGCCGAGGAAAACCGCCGCGGAAGTGGTCGCGGCAGCACCTCCGCCTTCCAAGGTGCCCAGGCCGGTACCGGCACCTGGCCCGGCGGCTACCGGGGTAGCACCCACTGCAGCCCCCAGGAAGCAACCGGTCCTGGTGGTGGACCGACTGGACAACTGGACGGCCCACTACAAGGTGCTGTTCGAAAAAATTGGACGTCCTCCGAGTGCAAGGCCGCTTGGACTAGGGTTCGAGTTCACCCCCAAGGACGACGAGGAATTTCGGGCCATACAGGCCCACCTGGACAACCTGGGACAGGAAATGGCGCCATATTACGCCATAGCCCCCGCCCAGCAGAGGCCACTCAAAATGGCGATCCGTGGCCTCCCGGCCGACACCCCCGCGGAGGAGATAGTGGGAGACCTAACCGGCAAGGGCGTGCCGATTAAATATGCCCGGCACGTCCGAGCCAAAACCGGAAGACCCGGTTGCATCTTCTTCGCGGAGGTGGAGAAGACCCCGGAGGCTGCGCAGGCCTACAACATAGACGAGGTCCTGCTGATGCCCGGCGTGGTCATTGAGGCGTGGAGAGGGAAGAAGGGGCCCGCTCAATGCCACAGGTGCCAGGGGTTCCGCCACAGCTCCCAGAACTGCCACAGGCAGCTGGCTTGTGTGCGCTGCGGCGTTGAGCACCCAGCCCACGAATGCCCCCGCCCTAAGACGGAGCCCGCAACTTGCGCCAATTGCAAGGGACCTCACCCTGCAAACAGTGCGCACTGCCCCATCTTTAAAAGGGAAGCGCGAAATAAAAAGGCGGGCTTTGTCGCCCGAACAGGCCCACCTAAGGTCATCGCCCACCCTGCCATGGTGAAGGAGTCTGCTCCCGCCACGCTCATGGCAGAGGCCAACCCGGCCCCCGGATTTCGGGGACATTTCGCGTGGCGGTCGAAGACGCCACGTCAGAGGAAAAGCCTATTCGAGCCGGAGTTCCCCAGGGGAGCTGCCTCTCGCCAACCTTGTACGCCCACTACACGGACGTGTACTGTCACAGAGCGCCATCCACGCTGCACGGAAGCTGAGCCCGACACTTGAAGCCCTAACTGGCTGGCTGAAGAAGTGGAGGCTCAAGTGCAACGTGGCGAAAACCCAGGGGCTGCTGACGGGCAGGACGCACCTGCCGCCAAGCCTACGCCTGATGGAAGAGGAGATCCCTTGGCAACGAAGTACCTGGGTGTCATCATCGACAGAAGTCTAAGCATGGTGCACCATGCGGAGGCAGCTAGGACCAAAGCCGGCTTCGCGAGAGGGAAGCTGCGTCCCCTGCTGTCATCAAGATTGCCGCTCCGGGCTAAGCTCGGAATCTATAAAACATATATTAGGTCGCGCCTCACCTACGCGGGGCCGGCCTGGTATAACCTGACAGCGGGGTCGACGCGCCGCAACCGCTCCAGCAACTGGAGAACACCTGCCTCCGCATGGCAGTCGACGCACCCAGGTACCTCAAGAACACCACTATCCACAGGGACCTGAAATGGGAGCCAATTCAGGGATTCGTGAGCAGGCTCGCCACCGGGATGTTCGACCGAGCTGACCGCTCGGAGCTTCTACACCTGGTCGGCATAGCCCCGCTACCAAGGCCGGACATGATGGCAAACACCAAAAGAAGAGCAAAACGCCCCGCTCGGGAGCTAATCCAAGCTCCCTCGAGCAGGGCCCCTGCGTCCGTGGACGCATACCAGCCGCCGGCAACTCGCAGGCACCTCACCGGCCCCTAAGTCGGTGAAAGTGCGCCGCGAAAACACAAAGACCGGCTCATGTTGATGAGCCGCGCAGATCATCACTATAAGGGCATGGCCCCCAATAGTTCCCCCAGTCTCAAGTCGAAGAACAGCGCCCTCTACCTCTACAAGAAGCTCCAGCCAAATAGCTCAGTATTGTCTACAGAAAACGATTGTTTTATTCGCTTGAAGAACCCCGGAGAATTCAGGCTTCATAGAACTAATACAGTCCACAACATCGTGTACAGGACGTCAGTGGCTTGTAGGCTGTTATATAGTCAGTCCCGAGTCCATCCGTCCGGTACAATTCTGAAATTGGTATTCTACAAAGTTCTTCATCTTCCCACTTTCATAAACAGATACCTACTTACGAACTTTACTTAACTTTATGTACTTTAACTTTATGTACTTTAACTGAAACCTAAGTTGATAATTATTGCAGCTTTCGTTTCGGAAGTTTACGAAGTTTGACTGTAATATTAATGTTCATATTCACATCTGTTTCCATAAAAGTTTAGGTAGAGGTGTATAGTACATGCAGACACTTGGCTGATTACTTATTTTCGTATTTGCAAGAGCCTCGTCGCTTGACGGCGAGGTTGGCTTGAGCCCCTAAGATCTACGTATGGTCCGTAAACACAAGTACCATTAAAGAACATTTAAAACCTGTTATGGACTTTCAAAAACTGTTTAGCAAAGGTCAATATTATACAGGTATTAATTCATATCTGCTAAAGTTACGTCATTTTCAATTTGTAGGTAACGTAGTTGCACATTACAAATATCAGAGAAAAAGCGGAAGCATTGCACGTGACCGAAATGCAAAGAAAGATACGAGTACCTACTACATATTATATGTGCTTCGTAGTGAGGTTGACATAGCAACCACATAAAGCAACCAAATAAGTGCAGACTCAATTACTTTACAGTGATCCACTCTGTTACATCTCGATGACATTGTATATAGGCGTGATGTATGTCTGTCTGTCTGTGAAATATATCACTGGTCAATCAGTTTCAGGAATTTCTATGAATGCTAGGTCCCACTACGCCACTATACGTCGCTATCCCTGAGGCACTAAAGTCGCAATAAATCATTTGTGCACCTCTTCGATGAAAAATGTGTCTTACGGCTGGGCTAAATAATCTGCCTACAGTTAAAGTAGATAGCTATCACCCGTAAGCAGGCAACTTTAAACTATCTGTAACTACCGTCTCAATAATAAAAATTAAGCTAACATATCAGAGACTAATGATAGATAACTGTGTTATCTTTAGTAAGCGCGTCCCTCTGCAACGTTTTATTATTGCATGTGCAATGGCGTTATGTTTTAAGATCGGCGGATTTATAAATTTTTTTGATTAGTATTGACGGTGGTTGGTATTTAATATAGTTAGAGACCAATAAATGCATGAATCATTCACGGTATGTGCAGATATTTAGGTACTTATATTTTGGGTCAAAATAAAAAGTTCTTATGCTTTCTTATGCTTATATAATATTATAGTATATACAGGCTGTCCTAAGACCATGCCACATGGAGGGAAAGTATTATTTGTTAAAGTTATTTAATTTCTAAAAAGGATTTAATAAATGTGATATTTCATGGTCTTCCTTTTACTTAGGATGCTAGTTTCTAAGAAATAAATAATCCTTCCCATAAAGCATTTTGATAGGTGGCGTAGAATAACATAATGTATTGTTTTGTTTTTTTACTTATCGGTCGGTTCCATTCCCGGTTCACAAAGGTGATTTTTCAAAAATCTATGAATTGAGTTAAAATTGGTTTTTTTTAAATAAAACTAAGTCTTCTTTTAGTAAAAATTGCCTATCTACCATAATTAAGGTACTCCCCCTCCATGTAGCATGATCTTGGGATACACTGTATAGTAGTATAGTATAGTATAGTATAGTATAGTATAGTATAGTATAGTATAGTATAGTATAGTATAGTATAGTATAGTATAGTATAGTATAGTATAGTATAGTATAGTATAGTATAGTATAGTATAGTATAGTATAGTATATATAGGTCAAGCTTACAAAATTATTAATAAATATACAAAAAGAAACAATTAATTAGTCAGAAATAAAAAAAAAAAAGTCACAAATATACGTCCTGCATCGCTCCTGGTGCAAAGGTGCCCATGATGCTGGCAGCATTGCCCCCCTGAATGGCAATGGACAATCTTTGCACCAGGAAAGACCCAGGGCGATTGTCACCGGACCTCTCCCTAATTCTACGTCCTAACTCCGCGACAAAGCTCTTGGCTTCGGAGCCCCAACTGCCCAAGGTCTCCACCGCTAAGAGCACAAATAAATAACGTCACTAAATATATAGTATATATTAGTATTAACTAAACGCATTGTTTATTGAACTGCAGTGACGCGGGATGAGACAAAGACAACACATGTTTCAAACTCTCATTGTCTCGTTCTTTCTAGTTTGACAATATAACAAAACAATTTGCTACAAGTTAAAAGAGTGTAGTATTCTATATTTTTGGATTACACTTTTGCTCGGACAAGCAGATATACTTGTGGAATGTAACACTGTGTCCTGGCTGTTGGAATTTTGATTTGAATTACAGAGTGGTTATGGATTTTCTAAAGTGTCCCGTAACGGCAATAAAGCTGCCCCTATTACGTGGGAAAAACTAAATTATTGGCTAAGTGTGGGTGTGTACCTCGACTTACTTATTTGAGGTTAAAGGTGTTATGATATGTTTTATGATGATTATTGTAACAAGTAACCGTATCAAAGTATAATGCGTGCTGTAATTCAGATGTTATCACAATCGTAAATTATTTTGTGCTCAATTGGTGCCAAAATTTACAAACAGCACAATAATACCGAAGAACCTATTTTGTTCTTACATTTTTGTTGATGATTTATATATTAAAAATGAAATAGCAAGTTTGATTATCACCCGATATTGAGCGATAAGGTAAAACTTTAACTACTAGTAACTTAACCTATCGACAGTAAGTTCAAAGGCGTTATTGAGACGCTCAAATTTGCTTTTCTTAGCAAACACTTATATATAACCCTCTGAGAGATAGATGAAAGTAATAGATAAATATTTCGATATATTTTAGTTTATTGAAACAAAAAAATCACCGATAGCTAATGGTAGCTATTTTAACTTCTTGTGAAGGATATATAGGTTATAGAGACCGGCCTTTTAGTAGTGCACATCAATGATACTTTAAGAAACATCTACTAATAGCGATGTTATTACAGATACAAACATTAAGAGGCAAATGCACTTTGTAAGTTGACGAGTATTAGATATTATACAGATACCAAACATAGATTTGTGTTTATTAATTTAGCTAAATCGTGACAAATTTGGCAAGTAAACCTTTTTAAAACAATATTATTTTGGGTGTGTTTACGAACTGAAATGCAATTTAAACTAATATACTACATAATAGACTTACCGACTAATGCCAGTATTACTGTGAGTAGGGGTGCAGCCGGGAACGACACTGTTACATTGAATTCTAGCATCTGCAGTAAGTCCACTGAAACAAAACGACGTATATTTATTTATTTAATATTCAGAAACTTACACCTACAATGATTTTGTGTGAAATTTCACTGCTACTCGTAGTGAAGGTGTACTTTCTCATATTCTGTAGGTATGCGTTGGTTTCATTACAAGAAAATTAATCATATTTGGTAGTTTTTATTAATCAAACTCCTACATAAGAAAATGTACAAGTACATATAAATAGATAGGTTAATTTTAGTCACAGCAAAATATGCTACAGGGGATGCGTAGCAACTGTAGCCGTTGCGTAGCACGCCCTCATATCTACGATAGTCCACGGTGCGCCAAAGAATGCAAAACTACTACAATCTCAAATACAAAGCAGGGTTTAGGAACAGTTACAGGTTCCATCTATTTTCTGCAGCTGTGATTTGTAAGGTATTTTGAGTGCACTGACATTTATTACAAGATTGTAAGGCGACTCACTCCGGAGGGCTCATCCGTGATGGAGTGACGTTGAAAGGTTGGGTTTTAATTACTTTTTATTAGTAAACTTAAAAAGGACCTTGATTAGTGTTGCACTTGAAATGAACACAGGTACAGGTGCACCGAATACCAACGTTCATGTCTCTTCCTAAGTTAATCCAGATAAAAGTCACTATAATCTAATGGGGTGCGCCAAAGTTCACCTAAAATTTTCAACTCCGATAATTGGAAATCCGAAAATGTTCTTCCTAACATTTTTCATCCTAACAATCACAATTCCTAACTACTCTAATGTTCATAATTTCGAAGCATTCAACTTCATAATGTCAGTAGCAATAAACATCCTACTAATATTATAATATTAGTAGGATGTTTATTGCTATCGCGAAAGTTGGTGAGTATTTATGTATGTATGTATGTATGTATGTATGTATGTATGTATGTATGTATGTATGTATGGATGGATGGATGGATGTTTGTTTGTTATTCTTTCACGTAAAAACTACTGAATGGATTTTAATGAAACTTTACAATGATATAGCTTTTACATCAGAATAACACATAGGCTGCAATTTATAAAGATATTGTGTGAATTGTTCAAAATATGACGCGGCGCGACGGGAATGGGAAAAAATCCAAATTATCACGCGGACGAAGTCGCGGGCGACTACTAGTCTATTATACTTTATCACGCGGACGAAGTCGCGGGCGACTACTAGTCTATTATACTTTTATTTGTTTTCCTATATTTTTTCAATATAACCATCTTTTACACTATTATTCAAAGTCATATCTTTTTTGCTTAGATCAATCTATTTATAGTCATTGGTTTAGGTTAGGTTAGAACTGTGACCACAACGACAGAACCGAATCGGTCCTATAGTTATTGGTTTAGGTATAGGTACGGTTAAAACTGCGGTATAAACTCCCAGGCCATAAACATAACCGTAAATGAGTCGTCTCGGTAAATGTTTATTTTTGAGTATGAGTGAAAATATTATGGTAATTATGTTTAGGGATTATGATAAAAAACAGTAGGAGTTTAATAGTAGATTGTTAACCAAGGGAAGAAAGCATGATCAGAAATGGGTGTTTTCACCCGAGTTAAACACTCTACTTTTCATTTCGAATACGAGGAAAGCAAATAAAAGTCAAATAAAACAAATATAACAATAGAGATTGATCACGTATCAAGTACTGTGTACTTCCCACCTTTTTTTTAATTTTTGTTTTTCATTCGCACTTTTTTCAGGGCAGGCAAGTCTTTTGGTCATACCGCCTTGTCATTAGTTATATTTTTCCATACAAAATGGTCTTCAGTTTTTTTAATTACTTCAGTTATTTTCTTACACTTATAGAGTATTTTTTATGATTTGACGCGTTACGGCGCTCGATTTAGTCAGGTTTGGTCGGAGTCTCTACTAAATGTCAATACTAAAAACTCAGTATTTTAAGGTATAACTGTCACAATAATTATTGTTTGTGCTATTTACGTTTTATTTTATTGTAACCCAACTCTTTTTTTGTTTCTGATCATTCAAAAACCAGAATGTTGTATTGCCTATCGAACTTTGTATACGTTTTATGCCATCGCCTCAAGATATTCTGATGTTTTTTTTTTACTTTTCCGCCCTAGGGCCGAAATGTATAACTTTCAACCCTCATATTAGGTAAGTAATGACCCACTTTCAGAGCATGAGAGATGAAAAAATATTTACATTAATGATATTATTAATTACAATTTTCGGAAACATGAGTGTTATTAACATCGCCGGTAGCACTACAAATAGTATGAATGAAAACTTTAGGTTGAAAAATTTTAGGAAGAGTGATCATTCGAATTACAAATCATTAGGAAGAACTATTTCGGTTAAAGAGCTTTAGGTGAGCCAATATGGACCCATCTAATGCCTATAGTAAGAAACAGATTAGGAGAATACTTATGGTAAAGTTTCAGTTCGCCTTGCCCGACATTTCTTAAATTCAGAATCTTTATTTCTTAAATTTATTTATCAACTAGCGGCCGCCCGCAGCTTCGCCTGCTTGACAAATTATATACTAAAGACCTTCCTCGAGAACCACTCTATCCATTGGTCAAATCGCATCAAATTCCGTTGCGTACTTTTAAAGGGATTAAGGGCACTAATAGGGAACGCAAGCGACTTTGTTTTATACTGTGTTATGATGATTATGATAAGTATATATTACCTTTTTATTCGTTATTCTTATATATCGCAGTTAAATTAAAGTATCATAGAACACATTTAAAACAAGTATGGCAGAGAGACATACCATAAGCTGTGCTTAGTGTCCTCCAGAGATTGCGCGCGCGACTCTGCAGCAAGTTAACGCGATCACACGACGGCTATATGATTTTTTCATGTGGCACGAGAAGTAATGGTGTGCCTCGAGACGGGCGGATCATTCTTTATGAGCCGACAACGGAAACCTTTAAAAATATACGATTTATCTATCGCCACATTACCACTATCTCGGTAGAATTGAAACTATAACAATATAGAACGATAAAGTCTACCATATACGAACCTTCAGATCTACCTAACCGAATGCAAATTCGCATCGTGTATGTATTGTCGCCTGATGGTAAGATCGCAACAGTCGGCCGGAGATACTAAAACAGGAATGAACTGATGCGATTGTATCGCATCGCTACCCCTATCCGTTCAGGCCAAATTGCCGCAGTTTTTATCTGACCCGATCGACCTCTCAATTTATGGCGGGCTTAAAAACTATACTAAGAACAGTCTAACAAGAGAGAACACTAAATACGTTAATCCCAGCAAATCTTTTGTGAAAAATCTACATAAATAGGATCATAGACGCACCATGTCACGGATTGGGAAGCATATTCGTAATAAGATAAAGGTTTTATCGTATTTCTGTCAGTATGGTTCACGTGTGTTCTCTTTGGCCGGAGCTTTGTGGACGGTTGTTTGTTCAGGTAGGATAATCCCAGTACAGTTGTGATTTTGGGTGCAAAGGGGCTCTACCAACATCTATAGGGCCCCAGCGACCTCACCTGCTAGTGGCGCACCTGCTGATAAACGGACGAGGCTCGTTAATTTACGGTACCTATGGAGTGGCTTCGGCCCCTACGTGGGTACCAGGTGGTACAACAGTGTTGGTCCGGGGGGGTACCACCGTGCAGCTGTGCTAAAGCCCCCCAAGTAACCCAGCCCAGGCTGGGTTGCGTTAGGGGTTCAGCAGCTGCACCGCCGGGCCCGGGGCGATGTATGGTGCAGCAGGCATGGGACCAGTGGGGGCGAAACGGAGTCTAGTGTGGGTGGTATGGGTCGATTCGCCGGCCAGGGAGACCCTTAGCAACGGCGTTGCCGCGGCCGCCCGCAACACAGTCATGGGGCCCGCCTGGGGCCAACCACCCCAGGAGGCTGCCCCACATGTTGCGCATAATCCTGATGTGGGATCGCCGCTCCGGGTGGTAACCGGTGTGGGGTAGCGGCGGCCTTGCATCAGGGGGGTTTGGGAGCCCTTCCGTCCGGCGGGTCGGCTCCGACCTAACCACACGGTTCTAGACAAAGCTAGCCCCTGCGCTTTGTCACTTACTGCTGCACCAAATGTCGCCCTGTCTTCACGCTTCTTCTTCAAAATCTACAATGGCAGTGCAACAAAAAAGAAATAAACGTTACACAGCGGCCCTAGGAAACCCCACAACTTCACATTTCGAGGTGGAGTTCACTAACGTCCGTGGACTCCATGCGAACCTCGATACCGTCCACCACCACCTTGAGACGGCACGGCCCGCTGTGATGTTCCTCACGGAGACACAAATACGCCGCCCTGACGACACGTCTTACCTGTGTTACCCCGGCTATGTCATCGAGGAACAATTTCGAGACAAAGCCGGGGTGTGCGTGTTCGTTAGGGCGGATGTTTGCTGCCGCCGGTTGCGCTGCCTAGAGAACCCCTCCAATTCCGTCCTTTGGCTGCACGTAGACCATGGCTCTATGAGCCAGATCTACGTGTGCGTCTACCGATCCCACACAGGGGATTCTGAGACAACAAAGCTCTTCCAGTACCTCAGCGAGACGGCTGATGAAGCGCAGGTGCGGTTCCCGAACGCTGACCTAGTGTTTCTGGGGGACTTCAATGGCCATCACATTGAATGGCTGGGGTCCCTCAAGACTGATCATGCGGGTAGAGCCGCCCATGCGTTCGCTCTCTCCCACGGTCTGACCCAGATGGTATGCGGGATCACCCGGATACCAGACAGGTCAGATCACGCGCCCGCTCTGCTGGATCTACTGCTGACGAGTCGCCCAGCCCAGTACAGTGTTTCGGTAGGAGCCCCACTGGGTAGTTCCGACCACTGTGTTGTTCACGCTGGCTTGAAGGTGTCACCTCCTGCACGTCCTGTGCAAACGTCACGACGACTATGGCACTACTCGTCAGCGGATTGGGACGGTCTACGCGATTATTTTGCGTCCGTCCCCTGGAGCCAGCGCTGCTTTGTAGGAAAGGCTCCTTCGGATAGTGCTTCTGCTATTGCTGGCGAGATCAGTTTAGGGATGGATTATTACATCCCTTTCACTGATGTCGCCAGTATCCGCAGAGCCCGTCCCTGGTTCGGGCGAGATTGTGCCAAAGCTGTTCGACAAAAACAGTCGGCATATCGCGCCTGGATCAGGGCCCGGGCTGTGCGCGACCCAAACGTGGGCCACCTCAAAGCAGCGTACAACCGGGCCACAAAGTCGAGTAAGAGGGCCTTTAAGAGAGCGGATGCCCAACGCGTCGCGCGGCTTGGTCAGGAGCTCACTTCCCATCCCACGGGCAGCCGTGGATTCTGGCAACTGGCCAAAGCCGTGCAATCTAACTTTTGTCAGCCCTCGCTGCCACCGCTGCGTTACCCAGATGGAACACTGGCTCACAAAGCCCAAGAGAAAGCGGATATGCTCGCAGACCTCTTTGCGGCCAATTCCCGGGTCGACGACCGTGGCCTGCAGCCCCCCGCCATCGCCAACTGTGGCCACACAATGCCTGATATTGTTATCAGGCAATGTGATGTACGGGCAGTGCTGCGGTCACTCGACACGCGGAAAGCCAGTGGCCCTGACGGCATTCCGGCGGTGGTGCTACGAAAATGTGCAGCTGAGTTGTCTCCAGTATTAACGCGTCTGTACCGCCTGTCATACTCTTCAGGGCTCGTGCCGGAGGTCTGGAACGAGGCGAACGTACAACCGATCCCCAAGAAAGGGGATCGGTCCGATCCAGGCAACTATCGACCCATAGCTGTCACCTCAGTCATTTGCAAGGTGCTTGAGCTCCTTATAAATAAGCAGCTCATGCAATTCCTAGAGGATCACTCGCTAATCAATGATCGACAATACGGCTTCAGGCCAAAGCGATCAACGGGTGATCTTCTGGCATTCGTAACGCATGTCTGGGGTGGGGCTATGGAAAGGCACGGCGAGTCCTTGGCTATTAGCCTGGACATCGCCAAAGCCTTCGATAGGGTCTGGCATGCTTCGCTCCTTTCCAAGCTTCCGGCATATGGTCTACCTCCTCAACTGTGCAGCTGGATTGCCAGCTTTTTAAACGAGCGCCGAGTGCGGGTCCTCTGCGATGGCCAGGCTTCTCGCTTCTTGCAAGTGAATGCCGGGGTACCGCAGGGGTCCGTACTATCACCAACTCTCTTTCTTCTGCATATCAATGATATGCTATCCCTCGGGAACATTCATTGCTATGCAGATGACAGCACACTGCACGGGAGTTACTCGGTTCGTCCGACGGCGGGGCGATCTGAGATTGAGGAGGAGAGACGACGACTCGTGGCTGATCTCGACCGTAACCTCGACAGTATCTCTCAATGGGGTACCGAGAACCTGGTCGAGTTCAATGCCCGCAAAACACAGGCGTGTGCATTTACTGCGAAGAAATCCCCTTTCCTTCCCCTACCCTCTCTTCAGAATGCATTATTACCAATGAAGGACAACCTTGATATCCTTGGCATAGACGTTCGTCGAGAGCTCAATAATAAAAACTACATCGAAAGATGTATAGGGCTAGCTTCGCGGAAACTAGGAATACTGAATAAGGTAAAGAGATTCTTTACACCGGACCAGAGGTGTCTGCTGTACAAGACGCAGATTAGACCCTGCGTCGAATACTGCTCTCACCTCTGGGACGGCTCCGCGAAGTATCTGCTGGACGCTCTCGACGCTATGCAGCGACGGGCTATCCGTATTATTGGTTGTCCGGAGGTAACGGGAAGCCTTGAGCCGCTAGCTCAGCGCCGAACAATAGCTTCCTTGGCCGCATTCTACCGTATTTACCACGGCGAGTGTTCTGAAGAGCTCTTCAATCTGATCCCACCCTCTTCCTTCCGATCCCGAACGACTCGTGCCGGGCAGAGATGCCACCCCCACACAGTGGATAGCATGTTCGCGAGAACCGAACGTTTTAAACGTTCGTTTCTCTGCCGAACGATAGTGGCCTGGAACGCCCTGCCTGTGCACGTGTTTCCTCCCACATATAATCCTGGGTTCTTTAAGCGGAGCGTGAAGAGGCACATCAGTAGGTCGTCAAGTTGAGGGCCACTCTCAATAGTAATGTGTGCTGTGAGAGTGGCCCACAATCGCTAGACGTCGTCACGACTTACCACCAGGCGGGCGGCGTCAATTTGGCGAACCAAATATAAAAAAAAAAAATAAAAAAAAAGATATGGCATACAGATTGAACTAGCTCTGACATTCTTTGATGTGGGAATTTGTATAAATGAGTTCAAGTAACGAAGGAAGATCCAGATAAAATTGTCTTTTATGTAACCACCTCATTACCTTAAATTTAGGTATATTCAGATATGGGTTTATCTACTCGTACTTTACTTTTAACAAAAATGTACCTTTGTGTGGCAAGTCCTTACCTTAAATAGTCATTTTAATTGCAAATATAGACACTTCCAAGTAAGAATTCAAAATGCAACGCAGTTTAGGTATAGTACTGTACCAAAAAGAAAAATGTGAATTGCAATATCATCGTTCATCATTCATCATATATATGAAATTAATTTCGCTGGCGTTTTCCCATTTTCATCTCGTTCCGTGCTATCTACGATTTACTGCGCGGATTCATATTGCTGTAAAGTATTGGTTGCAAAAGAGAGATCACCAATATTAAATGATATCTAATACTTCTCACCTATTTATTAATTTCAATTCGAAATTTTCGTGTGAATAAACACCCGTATGAGAGTTTGGGTATTTTCTATATGTATATTTAGTATGTATTTAGAAATATATGTTTAGAGACGGAAAACTCGGCACAAAACCTTATACCAACTCGTCCGGCCATCGTGGTATATGTTGGTTGAATTCCCCCCTCTTCGGAGGAGTCCTATGCCCAGCAGTAGGCGTTAAAAGGGCTAAGATGATGAGATGATTGTAAATAAAAAAAACGCGTCGATATCTGTACCTTTTTTAAAGGGAGTTTCGCAAACAAGTAGAATTATTTGTCAGTTCATGGAATAGTAGAGGTGGGGGCGGTGATACTTGACGCTCGGCACAATGGCGCGAGCAGGTAATTGGCATTAAACCGTGCTTGATACCGTTGTTAGTGCAACCCGGGGCTCAGCGTAGTGTACCGGTTGCTCTGATACCTTTATTCTAATTGGGTAGAAATACAAGACAAGAGGAAAGATTATATTGCTCTAGATGTTTTGTGTCTTGCATCCTTTCCTAACTGCTTTAAGCAATTAATAAAATATAATATGTTAGTAGATGTTCGGGCTTCTCCGCTAGACATCGGCCGTCGTCGCGTCGGGGACCGTTCGGCTCACCGCGGCGTGCGCTTGCAGACACAACGCATTCGATCACAACGCAAGGCACACGCTCGTTTCTTTTTCATAATATTCTCAATCTCAATATTAACGCCATCTTTGTACGCGGTCAAGAGTAATTATACCAGTTTATACAGTCCACTGAGTTTTTATTGACGAATACTTGAGCAACGTAGGAACAGTAGGTATGTTCTTTCTAAACGTGGATCAATAATATATCAACCAATATTAATTTATAACGGTACATAATTTTATTGAAGACCTTATTTTCACTTGATGTCGGACTTGGGTTTTTGTAGAGCGCGTGGCAAGTTACCTTTTAGGTTACCTCTGGCGCTGGGCAAAAATCCAGGCCCAAACGCTCAATTGCAATACCGAAAAACGTTTCCTTGTCCCGCACCGCGAACTAGTTCAGAGTAACTAGGTCTTCTGTGCGGAAAAAATCTAGCATTACCTTGACATTGGCGAAATCATCGATAAATATCGAAGGAGCCACGTTTTTAAAAAAAGAAGAAGTTCACTTTTACCTCGTCGCCATTGCTTTATTGTGTAGATAGCGTATTTTGTTCAAATTGGAAGCAAATACTCCATAATAAATCGGCTTACACGAAATTGTCGATAATTAGGTACTTAAAGGATTTTGAAGCCTACGCATCTAATATTCGTTTAGGGTACCGTAGTTCCATAAACTTGTGAAGCGAAAATATGTCATTATAGGTGGGTCTAAGACAGTAATTAAGAGTTAAAAAGATGCCTACAGTTTAACAACACATTAGAATGCAATACTTTTTATTCAATTTATCAAGTTATAAATTAAAATAATAGTAGTTTATGAAACTGTTGCATAAAGAGGGGTGTTAGAACACGAGTAGGTTTTAAAGAAACCTACTCGTGCTCAAGGCTTGGCCAGTTTCTTTATAGTATCCTACGAGTGTTCTAATACCTAGTTATGTGCAGTTTCATAAACTACTTTATTATATCTCATCCGTTTTGCTTCAGCATTTTGAGAAACACTTGAAAAGTTTTGGCGGCCTCACACAACAAGACGGTATGTTGAGCTTGATTCTGCTACTAGACTAGTTGTCATGCCTCTTAATAAGTTTAAAATAGTAGAGAAAACATGTTTGATGAAGAAAGGATACTATAATGTAGACGAATATCTTAATGATAAAAATGCATGGTCACCCTAATCTTCTGTTGTTAGCCACTCGTACAATACAATATAAATTGTAACACAATGTAAACAAAACGACATTAAAAATGAAAATGGATAATCTACCTGAGTTTCTTGCTAGTATCTTCTCAGGAGAACCAACTTACCAAACCAGCGAAAGAATCATTTTCAAATGGTTATTTATGTACTTAATTTAGTAGATTTATAATATTGCTTGACATAAAATAGTAAAATTTTGACATTCATATGTGCTCTTTATGTGCCTAAACTGAATAAACGAAATTGATTCTTCGATTCTTATATTGAGACTACACTATATTTATTAAAAAGTTACTTTACGATACAGGTTTGCAGAAAATATCATGCAGTGAGATTTTCAGCAGAACCAGTGCTGCTTAATGACAGAACAGTATTATAAGTGAAATTAAGGTTTGGGTGAGGAACGCATAAAAGAGAGAATCCATAATTGACCTAGAACATAGTCTAATACTCTTGAGTTCCAAAGTCAGATCTAACATCGTCATAATGAAACTACACAAAAAGAAATACTTCCAAAATGTTGTTGATCTGACTAGTGACAATACAGACAGACACACATCACGCCTACATCCCCGAAGGGGTAGAAAGCGGCGTATTTCACACCTATAGTTTTCCAGTAATTAAGTTCGTCCCTCGTAATAGGGCAAGCCTATTGTCATTACCGGCAATAGGCTTATTATCCATAATCACTGGTATCGATTTTAAAAAGTGACCAATGTGTTAAATTACAGTTTCACATACTTACCTACGGAATCATCTACGTAAAAAAAAATATTTATTAAAATATCACATAAATATCGTAATTATTACAAGAAATATAAACGTTATATTTCAAAGGAGCAGTCCCAATTAGATTTTCATAAGAAGTTCTATTTTCCAGATAACAGGAACTCACGACTCGTGTCTCGTGAGATGTTAGCTATATATTTTATATAATTTTGCTCGAACTTCAAGAGGTTTACTATAATACTCCATCAGGGCCTTATTATATTGTTATAATACTCAGAAGTGGCGAAGAGCACCTTTTTACATAAAATTCCGTGTTCCTTTCATCAGGTATATTACATAATAATGATTGCTCGTAGTAAGAACTCAATTATAAGGGTGATTTTCCACCAGAGATAAGAAATCATACTCATTAGTCGACATGACATAATTATATGCAACATTTTGTGCACATTTGGTAAGTCTGAGAATCTATTTGTAAACCCCCTGATAAGGGCACCCTATGGCAAAACAACGTTTGCGTTTAAAATTCTTCAAATGTATTTTACTTTTTAACAATTAGCAATCCCACTAATATTATAAACGCCATATAACCTGTATGTTATAGTTAGATCTTGCATAATCTTGTCACGCTAGAGCCAACTGCTGAAATAACTTTATTTATTTATTTATGAAAGGAAGCAATACAAACCTTCACTAGGTACCAAATCGCTTGCATGATATGCTAATTTGTACATACTCGTAGATCCTACCTACCAACTAAACAATTACCTACCACAATGTCAATATCATTTTCAATTTTCATTAGATTCCATACAATTCATTATGAAAGCCCTCATTGACTTACCAATACAATTTCAGTAAATACTTATCAACTATTTCATAAAACGTCAAGCCTATTCAAACACCAATAATAATAATTCAATAAATACAAAATGTCGATGAGTAACTGGTTTTTATAGAACAAGGTGCATAAAAAACCACCTCTTAAATTTACACCTAGGATAATTTTTACCCCGGTTATGTGTGGGATCTGAATACATACATATAGGTACCTATTTGGGTTCCTCTTTTTATACGTCACGATAGCAGTTACGTATTTCTCAACCAACGTAAGTTAATTATATTAAGATACAATTTATACATAATCTAAAAAAAACTCATTCAAAACAAGCGACATTGTATACTTATTATTTCATAATTCCAACAACACATAAGTACGAATCTAAGAAAATCCTCACACGTTTCTTGTAGAGCTTGATACCGTTTTATTAATAAGTACAGTATTTAAGCCACCCACTGTATTTTCATTAGGAAAACCCATTTTTGTTCATTAAAATGATTATAAACAACCGTTTGTTGTATAATCTTAAAATACGGTTGTTTTTATACCATCCATTAGCAAAGATGCCTAAGCTTTAGAGAAGTATAAACATTGGAGATGAAATGATAACAAAAAGGTTTATAAAAAATATCTAGAACTGAAGTACTACGGCGGCGGCGTCTAATTACCGCCTTGAGCAACATGATTTCGTGTTTTCCTTTATCTAATTATTTATTTAAAGAATTTCAGTACTTAAGAAGAAAACAATACTGTCATCCATTAGCGAAAATGTCTAAACTTTAGAGAATTATAAATGGAATGACAAATAATAGAGAAAAATATATGGAATGTCAACAAAAAGGTTTATAAAAAATATCTAGAAATGAAGTGCTACGGCGTCTAATTACCGCCTGGGGCAACATGATTTCATTATTTCCTTTACCCTTTCTACTTAATTATTTAATTACGCAAATTCGGTAGTCATTTATATATTTTGCTAATTAAGTTAAAAAAAGAAAACAATACTATCCATTAGCGAAAATGTCTAAGCTTTCGAGAATTATACACATTATAGTTGAAATGTTAACAAAAATATTGATTAAAAAAATTACCTAAAACTAATTAAGTACTACGGCGCGTCTAATTACTGCCTTGGGCTTGTCAACATAATCTCAATATTTTCTTCTTTATTCAAAGGATTTCGGTTGTTTTTTATATATTTCTAATTGGATTATAAGAAAAAAATACTAAAAGGGTTGGAAATAAACAAAAATTTGCCAATTTTTACAAATAGATTTCCCTGTAAAAGAACAGTAAGTCAATTTTCCTGTTTAAAGTTTGTTTGTTCAAATTATACCTATTATACCTAATTTAGTGGTAGAGTTTCACCTGCAAAGAGTTAGGGCTAGCACACCTCATAGTCAAAACTGTTTTTGCCCATTGCTTCAATAAAATATATGGAAGTGCGCACATAGTTTTAAAACAGATTTCTCTGTGTGAGACAAAACTGTCTAAAGGTCGATTCAGATATATCAGTGAAACCTTACTTCCTTCCGACACAGTACCGGCACAGTTAGTATCAGTGCAAAATACTCTTTCATACATTTTCTATGAACATTTCAGAGTCAGTGTCAGTGATGACTAAGTCTTATTTGACACTGACATGTGGGCACGCGTTCATAAAAATGTATGATAGAATATTTTGTACTAATAAATCACTGATACTGAACTCTGCCGGAGGCTTCACTAACAGGTATGTGTGAATCGACCTTAACACAGTTTTGACTATGATGTGCGGTAGCCCATACAGATCGTCACTGGGAATTCTTCTAGTGCTAACCAGAGGCCCTCGGCAATGGACGTAGGTGGGGACGCAGATTTAAGCAGATTTAAGCATTTTGGGTGCAAAGGGGCTCTACCAACATCTATAGGGCCCCAGCGACCTCACCTGCTAGTGGCGCACCTGCTGATAAACGGACGAGGCTCGTTAATTTACGGTACCTATGGAGTGGCTTCGGCCCCTACGTGGGTACCAGGTGGTACAACAGTGTTGGTCCGGGGGGGTACCACCGTGCAGCTGTGCTAAAGCCCCCCAAGTAACCCAGCCCAGGCTGGGTTGCGTTAGGGGTTCAGCAGCTGCACCGCCGGGCCCGGGGCGATGTATGGTGCAGCAGGCATGGGACCAGTGGGGGCGAAACGGAGTCTAGTGTGGGTGGTGTGGGTCGATTCGCCGGCCAGGGAGACCCTTAGCAACGGCGTTGCCGCGGCCGCCCGCAACACAGTCATGGGGCCCGCCTGGGGCCAACCACCCCAGGAGGCTGCCCCACATGTTGCGCATAATCCTGATGTGGGATCGCCGCTCCGGGTGGTAACCGGTGTGGGGTAGCGGCGGCCTTGCATCAGGGGGGTTTGGGAGCCCTTCCGTCCGGCGGGTCGGCTCCGACCTAACCACACGGTTCTAGACAAAGCTAGCCCCTACGCTTTGTCACTTACTGCTGCACCAAATGTCGCCCTGTCTTCACGCTTCTTCTTCAAAATCTACAATGGCAGTGCAACAAAAAAGAAATAAACGTTACACAGCGGCCCCACAACTTCACATTTCGAGGTGGAGTTCACTAACGTCCGTGGACTCCATGCGAACCTCGATACCGTCCACCACCACCTTGAGACGGCACGGCCCGCTGTGATGTTCCTCACGGAGACACAAATACGCCGCCCTGACGACACGTCTTACCTGTGTTACCCCGGCTATGTCATCGAGGAACAATTTCGAGACAAAGCCGGGGTGTGCGTGTTCGTTAGGGCGGATGTTTGCTGCCGCCGGTTGCGCTGCCTAGAGAACCCCTCCAATTCCGTCCTTTGGCTGCACGTAGACCATGGCTCTATGAGCCAGATCTTCGTGTGCGTCTACCGATCCCACACAGGGGATTCTGAGACAACAAAGCTCTTCCAGTACCTCAGCGAGACGGCTGATGAAGCGCAGGTGCGGTTCCCGAACGCTGACCTAGTGTTTCTGGGGGACTTCAATGGCCATCACATTGAATGGCTGGGGTCCCTCAAGACTGATCATGCGGGTAGAGCCGCCCATGCGTTCGCTCTCTCCCACGGTCTGACCCAGATGGTATGCGGGATCACCCGGATACCAGACAGGTCAGATCACGCGCCCGCTCTGCTGGATCTACTGCTGACGAGTCGCCCAGCCCAGTACAGTGTTTCGGTAGGAGCCCCACTGGGTAGTTCCGACCACTGTGTTGTTCACGCTGGCATGAAGGTGTCACCTCCTGCACGTCCTGTGCAAACGTCACGACGACTATGGCACTACTCGTCAGCGGATTGGGACGGTCTACGCGATTATTTTGCGTCCGTCCCCTGGAGCCAGCGCTGCTTTGTAGGAAAGGCTCCTTCGGATAGTGCTTCTGCTATTGCTGGCGAGATCAGTTTAGGGATGGATTATTACATCCCTTTCACTGATGTCGCCAGTATCCGCAGAGCCCGTCCCTGGTTCGGGCGAGATTGTGCCAAAGCTGTTCGACAAAAACAGTCGGCATATCGCGCCTGGATCAGGGCCCGGGCTGTGCGCGACCCAAACGTGGGCCACCTCAAAGCAGCGTACAACCGGGCCACAAAGTCGAGTAAGAGGGCCTTTAAGAGAGCGGATGCCCAGCGCGTCGCGCGGCTTGGTCAGGAGCTCACTTCCCATCCCACGGGCAGCCGTGGATTCTGGCAACTGGCCAAAGCCGTGCAATCTAACTTTTGTCAGCCCTCGCTGCCACCGCTGCGTTACCCAGATGGAACACTGGCTCACAAAGCCCAAGAGAAAGCGGATATGCTCGCAGACCTCTTTGCGGCTAATTCCCGGGTCGACGACCGTGGCCTGCAGCCCCCCGCCATCGCCAACTGTGGCCACACAATGCCTGATATTGTCATCAGGCAATGTGATGTACGGGCAGTGCTGCGGTCACTCGACACGCGGAAAGCCAGTGGCCCTGACGGCATTCCGGCGGTGGTGCTACGAAAATGTGCAGCTGAGTTGTCTCCAGTATTAACGCGTCTGTACCGCCTGTCATACTCTTCAGGGCTCGTGCCGGAGGTCTGGAAGGAGGCGAACGTACAACCGATCCCCAAGAAAGGGGATCGGTCCGATCCAGGCAACTATCGACCCATAGCTGTCACCTCAGTCATTTGCAAGGTGCTTGAGCTCCTTATAAATAAGCAGCTCATGCAATTCCTAGAGGATCACTCGCTAATCAATGATCGACAATACGGCTTCAGGCCAAAGCGATCAACGGGTGATCTTCTGGCATTCGTAACGCATGTCTGGGGTGGGGCTATGGAAAGGCACGGCGAGTCCTTGGCTATTAGCCTGGACATCGCCAAAGCCTTCGATAGGGTCTGGCATGCTTCGCTCCTTTCCAAGCTTCCGGCATATGGTCTACCTCCTCAACTGTGCAGCTGGATTGCCAGCTTTTTAAACGAGCGCCGAGTGCGGGTCCTCTGCGATGGCCAGGCTTCTCGCTTCTTGCAAGTGAATGCCGGGGTACCGCAGGGGTCCGTACTATCACCAACTCTCTTTCTTCTGCATATCAATGATATGCTATCCCTCGGGAACATTCATTGCTATGCAGATGACAGCACACTGCACGGGAGTTACTCGGTTCGTCCGACGGCGGGGCGATCTGAGATTGAGGAGGAGAGACGACGACTCGTGGCTGATCTCGACCGTAACCTCGACAGTATCTCTCAATGGGGTACCGAGAACCTGGTCGAGTTCAATGCCCGCAAAACACAGGCGTGTGCATTTACTGCGAAGAAATCCCCTTTCCT
This sequence comes from Nudaria mundana, assembly GCA_963556515.1. Lineage (NCBI taxonomy): Eukaryota > Metazoa > Arthropoda > Insecta > Lepidoptera > Erebidae > Nudaria > Nudaria mundana. The sequence goes on from OY748301.1 coordinate 8,497,282, forward strand.
TCCCCTACCCTCTCTTCAGAATGCATTATTACCAATGAAGGACAACCTTGATATCCTTGGCATAGACGTTCGTCGAGAGCTCAATAATAAAAACTACATCGAAAGATTTATAGGGCTAGCTTCGCGGAAACTAGGAATACTGAATAAGGTAAAGAGATTCTTTACACCGGACCAGAGGTGTCTGCTGTACAAGACGCAGATTAGACCCTGCGTCGAATACTGCTCTCACCTCTGGGACGGCTCCGCGAAGTATCTGCTGGACGCTCTCGACGCTATGCAGCGACGGGCTATCCGTATTATTGGTTGTCCGGAGGTAACGGGAAGCCTTGAGCCGCTAGCTCAGCGCCGAACAATAGCTTCCTTGGCCGCATTCTACCGTATTTACCACGGCGAGTGTTCTGAAGAGCTCTTCAATCTGATCCCACCCTCTTCCTTCCGATCCCGAACGACTCGTGCCGGGCAGAGATGCCACCCCCACACAGTGGATAGCATGTTCGCGAGAACCGAACGTTTTAAACGTTCGTTTCTCTGCCGAACGATAGTGGCCTGGAACGCCCTGCCTGTGCACGTGTTTCCTCCCACATATAATCCTGGGTTCTTTAAGCGGAGCGTGAAGAGGCACATCAGTAGGTCGTCAAGTTGAGGGCCACTCTCAATAGTAATGTGTGCTGTGAGAGTGGCCCACAATCGCTAGACGTCGTCACGACTTACCACCAGGCGGGCGGCGTCAATTTGGCGAACCAAATATATAAAAAAAAAAAAAAAAAAAAAAAAGCCGCGGAATAAAAAAAACATAAGCCCGTACAGACCCAGAGCGATTGTTGTTCAGACTGTATGTAATAATCGTCTAATCCGAGCCTTGTGGATCGCTGAACGGGTTTTCGTTCTAAAAATACGGTACCCTTTTAGCTATAGAAGTTTAAGCTGCTTGATATCCACACACAAACCCGCTTTATTAACCTGCTTTGATATCACTGATTTTCAGGACTGTTCAGAAAATAGGATTTAGCGCGTTTTCTTTAATCTTCGAATCATTTATCTCTTTAAGTTTTTCGTATAGGTACCTGCTATACATAATTAATAAATAATAAATGTTTATCTCACTCTTACACATTGTCATCAAACTAATAGCCTGAGATCTGATGGTGACATCGTGCAGGCATATGTTTTTTTAATGAAACTTCGTCAGTTTAGTAGGGTTAGTGATAATGCATTAAGTCACAGGCAAATGTAAACATGCTAAGGTAAAGTCACCCGTCATAGAAATTAGCACATACTGCGTTACGAGCTGTATTTGGTCGTATTTTTATATTTTTACTGGCAGCCCGAAATTAATGCATTACATATCCAATAATCTTTCATTAGGCCAAGTTTCATTAAAATCCGAGACATTAAAATCCTAGTCCGAGACGCCCAGGACTTTAATTGGCTGAACATAGCGGCTGGCACGTAAAATTTTGTTGCCTTTCATCAACATTTCATCGCAAGGCAAAGTTTTCCCATTTTCTTTTTCAAAATTACTATATTGCTGCTACTTTTTATTAAATTCATTCGGCCATTTTGGACATAACCTAGGATAATGTGTGTCCGGTGACAGCAAAGGCTTGCTCCCTGATACGTGGGACTAGAAACACTGGCAAGTTGTGGGTGTTTAATGCAACTCTGCCTACCCCTTCAGGGGTATAGGCGTGATATGTGAGTGTGTGTTCATTAAAAAACAGATATCTGCACGATGGCACCATTAGATCTCAGGCTATAAGCTATAAGCTTGTGCTAAGGGATCTAGAGAACTGATAAACATACACCTATATATTTCTTAATACATACATATACTAGAAAACACCCAAACTCCGAAACAAACATTTGTAGATAAAATAAATATTTGATTGGACCCCGGAATCGAACCCGAGAGTCCGGAGTCGAAAGCCGTTGCACTACCGACCACGCCACCGAAGCTGTTAAACACTATGCTTCATCAACTTCAGTAAAACTGAACACCAAACCAACTTAAAAAAACATACATCCGATTTGCGAACCTTCTCATTTGTGAAGTCAGTTAAATAGGTATAAAGATCGATCTTTTCACCGTTAATGCGTATTTGTGGGTCTGTACAGGTAGGATTGAGTTGTCATAGAGACCAACTGGATCCTATTGAACAGATTTACCTTTATCTGTGTATTATATGAGTTGAATAGTTTATTCCTGAATAGCTCTTTTAGATATAAATCTTATTTTTCTCTCAGATTTTCTATACAAATATGATAAAAGATGATACGCTTGAGGTACGCTACTATCTTGTTTGTCGTGTGCGAAATACAATATTACCTAACTAGCTAGTTTATATTCATGTTATATTTCTACATTCGTAGGTGTCATTTTCTATAGAAATTAATAGACCATGAAAGGTAGGAATATAATAATGGAACCTTTGTGGTTGGCAAATAATGTGAAAATCTTATATTATTACTTCTTTATATAATTTCATATCTACATTTTTTTTACAAGCTGTTCTTTTATATAAGGAGCATATAACAAATATGTTACGTACATATGTTCTACAAAACGTTTCTTTTTAAGCACATTTAGTTGTTTATGTACATTCATGCTAATACCTATCCCAAATGACGGTGAACTCGATAATTATTCACCACATTAATGATTGTTCACGAGGTTGGAGGTGAAACTACACGTATTTCTCAGAAAAATTAACTGTCAAAATCAATAGCCCTCTAATAAATATCAAAACAAATTTCATTACTAAACGAAGAGATTGAAACAGAAAAAAAATCAGAAAGCAATCATCGCAAACAAACGTCAAGCAAAGTGACGGGCGCAACGCAAATACAGAAAAAAGAAACAAATTATCTCTATCTAGATAATTGTCGACAGATCAAAGTGGAAAAGGCAGCGCACCAAGTAAATCCACGTCCATATTTTTTACTGTAACAAGCGTAGAGGGGATGGGCGGTCGTAGCCGCAGGCGCACTTTGCAATTATTGTTATTACGCAAAGCTTACTGCTGAGCCGGCTCACAGCTTAAAATTTTTCACAAAGAAATATTTGCAATTTCTAAAGTACCTATTATTAATGTCTACGTAATAAAATGAACTATTGCGTAATTGTGAACAGAAAATGCCAACAAAATGTTGATGTGATTGTTACTAGTTTTTTGGGTTTATTTTGGCTTAGCGTATCTAATTATGGTAATGTTTATTAGTAAAAGAAGTAAATAACCAAGTAAATCGATTGATAAAAACTCACCAATAAAAACGAAGATCTGATGGTGAGCGTAGCGCAGCAACATCGATATGGAGACCGTCTGCAACAAGAAATATACATTAATCAAAGGTTCGGACACATGAATACGCGACGTATTCTACAATTTTAAAAGTTATCTCAGTGTGTATCGTAGTTGTAATCCGATAATCTTTAAATAGGGTAGATGCCTACAACTAAAGTAAATAATTTAAATGTATTAATTAAATAAAGAATCACAAACTATGTAAGTACGTATATTGTATTCGATCTTATTAGATTTTTTTTTATTTATTATATAAATAAATATTTTTGGACATTCTCACACAACGTCATCTAGCCCAAATTAAGCTAATATAAGCTTGTGTTATGGGATCTAGACAACTGATAAACATACTTGTATATTTCTAAATACATACATATTATACATAGAAAATACCCAAACTCCGAAACAAACATTTGTGGATCACACAAATAATTCGATTCGACCCGGAATCGAACCTGGACCTCAGGGGCGGCAGTCGCATACTCATACCACTGAGCCACCGAGGCAATATAGGTGCTAAAAACCTTCCTCGAGAACCACTCTATCCATTAGTGAAAACCGCATCAAAATCCGTTACGTAGTTTAAAAGATCTACGCATACATACAGAAAGGGCGACTTTGTTTTATAATATGTAGTGATAATGATAGTGATCAATTGAATCACTAATAGTTAGTCATTTGATGGTACAAAATATAATAATTCAACACATCATAATTCAGTATTTCATACAATTCGCTTTAAGGTCTATCGTTTTGACATTTAATAAAAAGAAGCTGATTTGATTTGACAGGACTACCTACTTTACAACTTACGACAGTTTCTTGTCCGGACCGGACATGACTTTGTAAATTCTAATATTATTACAGGGCGAGGAGCTTGTGACACGTTTAAATTACCGATACATGTTGCTTCATCCCACAGACTATAGCCTATAATTTCAATATATGGCGGTACCAACAAAAAACGGATAAAATTGAAAATTCCATACAATACTGCATAAGGTACCTAACATTTAAGAGGGCAGATCCCACTGTTACTTAAATGGATTCAATCTGCACTAAGCGTTTCGTTAATGAAATTCAATCGCGGCAAAGCGATGTGGGGAGCAAATGATGTGGTGAAAAGATTGATAGCGTCCTTGTGAAGTCGCTACCAGAACCTAACCTGTGGGTACAGAGCAAAGAATTCCTTGGGTCATCTGTTCAATAATCCATGGACCGAAACATTAGCTATTCCATTATTTGATGAGAATCTCTGTAATTATTAAGTCTACTAGCGGACGCTCGTGGGTCCACCTGCCGCGAATAGTTTTCTCAGTTTCAATTGCGATGGATACCTATTATCGGGATAAAAAGTGTACGTAAAATCTGTACAGGTTATCTGTATCGGATTTGATAAAGATCGGTTCAGCAGTTTTTAACTGATGTTCAAACAAACAAACTTGAGAGAAGAGATAACGCAGGTACTTATTGACAACAACGGAAAGTATAAGTAACAAAACAAAGTTTATAAAAGACATGGTGACTAAAAGGTCCCGAACTATTTTAGTAGTGTAGTCTTCTATGCATTATGACCAGACGCGACAGACCGACGCAGTGCCGTCCAAAGCGCAATGGGCCGAATGTAATCCACCCACGAGCGAGCTTTTAGTTTTTACGGTGACCGTAAACTAAAAGAGGCCGGTAAACTGTTGTTAATTAATATTAAAGGGCGTACAGGATATTACTGGGGCTTTAACGTTAGTTGTCTCAAAAGTGATCGATCAAAGGCATGCTTCGACAAACATTCCATTGTTTCCTCCGCCAAGTTTCAACTTCGAACTATTACTGGTTCTCATTTACCTTGATGAAGCACTATGAACTACGAGTAGGTATTTAACTTCAATTCGTACGAGTTTAACATTTGGCTTATGTATTTATAGGTACTTATAATTAGGTACTTATGGGTTCGTAGAAGTTCGCATTCAATAGCATTGATTGGTTAATAGTTTTGTTGAAAACAAATGAGAGGATGTCGGACAATGATTCAAATCTAGTCGTTGGCTATACAGGTGAATTTTTGAAAAGGGCTTGGATGGCCAAATCCGAAACTACAAGGAATAGCGAAAAATGCTCAAAGGAGTCACGAGCCCGATTTTGATGAAACTTAAAACCTCATCATTAGATTTTTGGAAAACCAATAATCCTAGCTGGGAATCGAACCCGTGGTTTTGAAAAAATAAACACACACATACACCGTACTATAGTGTCGCTGTTAAGGATAAAATTCTGCGAAGTAATGATATACGGCAAATTTAAGGAAAATTTGGAATTTTAATAAAATTCATATTTCATGTGTACCCTAAATTTTGTATCATACATCTTTCGTAAAAACTAAAGAATAGGTACTTTACAGTCAACTCAAAAAATAACCTCAACCTCTGGATCACAACTTTACTTGCACAAAGTGTAAAAATAAAAAGTCTATATTAAATATTATGCATTTAAAAATCAAAGACTGAATAACTAGTTAACGTTTGAATTTTTCAGACATGAATAGCTAACCATATTTTTGATAAATTGTATTTGTTCAAAGGTACCCAGTTTAATTTAGTTCTTACAGAACGCTATTTAGATTAAGTATTTACATACATACTATACATACTTTTTGACGTCCTCTAATACCTATCCACTTACCCACAAGACAGATGGTTTTTACAAAATAAAGCTTTACACAAACATGACACACTTATCATAAACAAATATGAATGTAATGAAATCTCGAATGCAATATTACCCAATCCACGTTGAGCTTTAACAACATCTATCACTTGAAGCGGTGAAACCCAATAGGCGTAGGTACGTTAAGCATACGACATTTGACAATTGATTAATGCAATATCTCTAGCTCCTGACGTCGAGAGTGGAATTAGTTTCTGTAACGTATATTGCATAGCCTCTCAGAAACAATATCGATACCAATACGACCCCGATATATGCCTATACGTACAGTACATCAATTATTGAGTTGCAATACGATCAGTTACATAAATCATAGTCACAGTATTAATTGAATGTTGTAGATACAAATAAGGACGAGGCCCATGCTATCTGGTACTATTTCCTATTCTGTGCCTATGCATAGAACGAGTTAATGGACGAAGTCTTTCCCGAGTAGATAGGTTGCTCCCACAATAGTGTGCCTGCTGTGAGATTGCATATTTGACAGTCGTGATCTATATAACTTTTTTTCGTAGACAGTTGGGTTACTAGTTATCACTATACCTATTCGCAAAAACCAATGTCATCAGCTGGACTCGAACCAGCGGCCTTTCCATGGTAAGGGAGAAAGTACAATGAAATATGTACGCTACATATTACATAGGCTTTCAGGTTAGTTATTGGTAGATATTAAAAAAAAACTGAACAAGTTTAGGTATTTAACAGTTTATTTTTCGCTTTTTTTGCGCTGTTGTGTTATTATAGTGTAGAATTCGGATAAAACATTTTGTCAACGTTTATTAATATGTAGTTATACAAGTACGAGTATCGTGCTTTTTTGTGCTTATTCAAGCCAGTAATAACTCTGCATCAACCCTAAATAGCAACACAAACTTGCACCATCACACTATCGAAGCACAGAAGTGGCAATATACGCCAGGAGTTTTGTAAAACAAACATAAGGCAGGTTACAGTGGAACGTCAGAATTTGGAACCGTAATAAACTTTGAAAGGGCTGTAAAAGAGCAATAACTGTAACTCGGCGAGAGAGCCTGATTTTAGTGGCGGAGGGACCACGCCTTGCGATAACCTATTAATTGACCTGTTTGTCTTTGTAAAAAAAAACCGACGCGATACGAGTGCTCGAGGGGTAAATTACGCATAGGGACAAATTATATAACAAACTGTTTTCTATGTATAGTTGATGGTTTCGATTGTCGGCACTTGGTGAAACTTATAGTAATACATGTTAACAAAAAACACTTGTACACCGTTTCACTTTTATTTAATATAAGATATAAATAAAAGTGAAACGGTGTACAAGTGTTTTTTGTTAACATGTATTTATGTAAATTTATCTACATACGTCTGTATGTATTGTACACTGTAGCCGCATTACAACATAAAAATGTACATGACGACGACCATCTACTTTCCCATGTGGAAGTGGACGAGTTAGGATAGTGGTCAACTAAGGAAGTGGTCAACTTAGGAAGTGGACGAGTTAGGAAAGTGGTCAACTTAGGAAGTGGACGAGTTACGAAAGTGGTCAACTTAGGAAGTAGACGAGTTAAGTCGTTAAGGAGTTAAGAGTTAAGGAGTTAAGGAGTTTAAGGAGTTAAGGAGAGTTAAGGAGTTAAGTTAAGACGAGTAACTTAGAAAGTGGACGGAGTCGTTCTGAGGGTTATTAATCGTATTCAGTGGAAATCAAACTGTTAGTAACAAAACTCTTTAGGTATTCCAATAATCCTTCTAATCTACCTACAGTCAGCCTGTGACCACGGCCCGATGTAACTCGGTCGAAACGTTCGGGCCAAACAGAAGGTAAATTACGCGTTTAAGTCCCGAAATAGTAAATAGTATAATGAATTCAGAACGCGAAAGTATAAAAAAGAATGGACTTTTTCTCATATTTTATCACCCCTATCATCCCTGTTCCGTCTGTGTGGCCGTCGTTCGGAATAGTAACAAAAAAATTAATATGAATAGGTAATTCAATTGTTATAAGTAAATGGATTGTGCACTTCGCAACAACCAAGCAACTACCTCATTAATAGGTACATTTAATATGTATGCGGTATCTACAAGGCCCACGCAGACTAGGGAGTCTAGGGACTTATTCTTTTATACGAACTTTGTCAATATCATCTACTAATATTATAAAGTAGAAGAGTTTGTTTGTTTGACCGCGCTAATCTCAGGAAGTATTGGCTATATGACATAACGCTACGACGAATAGGAGCGGAGCAGCAGTGAAATATGTTTCAAAAACGGGGAAAATTTATTGCTTTTGAGAACTTCCGTTGCGTGGGTTGGTCAAACGGTTAATGTTGGTAAAATGATGTACTAATGAATTGTTCCTCATTAAATTTAAAAAAAAAGTCCGCGATGGAATATGTCTATCTTTTAAGGTTAACTAAAGTTAACTATAGTTAACTAAATATAACATAAAATAGCGAATCAAATTCATTCTATAACTAGCTGTCCCGGCGAACTTCGTACCGCCTCTTTTAAACGTTTACGTTAATCGGAAACTAAATAGTGTGCTTCAAGCTGTAATCCTCATATTCGAAATCTCAATGAAAACGAATTTTGACAACGCTAAAAATAGTCATGAAATATTCATAAATAGTCGTACATATAAAAAAAATAGTCGTATTAATAGTTTCGGCGTTATAGCTATAAGTTAGTGAGAATTATGGCTTGAACGTCAAGCTGTAATCCTCATCCCTGGTGCAAGCAAACGGTAAAGCCTATCGAATTGGTTTAGGTTCCAAAAAATAGTCATGAAATAGTCGTAACGACATGCCAAATCTCAGAAATAGTCCTTAAAAGGTTCCAGAGATATAAAGGTAACCTGATGAGGATTATGGCTTGAACATTTGAAAACTTCCACTTTCTCCTGAACGCCTGCGATTTTCGGTTTAAAGTTTATGAAACGTTTATTAGGCGTGAATTAGAAAATGTACTCAACCTATCAGCGCCATCTATTGAAATTTTCTAAAAACATAATCTGAATGAACTAATCCAACACCAACACATATTGAACTAACTGTGATAATTGTGATCAAAACAAATTGCTGTGATATAAACATATATATGTACTGAGATTTATACAAGTTATGTACGTATTTGCAAGCTTTCGATTGTAATAATTAAGGATACAAATTATAAATGTTTGTTTTTTTGTTTAATTATAACAGCTGGCATGGAAAACGTCTAATTGGAAGTAATATTATACAGAGTGAATATTTGAAAAGGGCTTGGATGGCCAAATCCGAAACTATAAGGAATAGCGAAAAATGCTCAAAGGAGTCAAGAGCCCGATTTTGATGAAACTTAAAACTTTATCATTAGATTTTTGGAAAACCAATAATCCTAGCTGGGAATCGAACCCGTTGATTTTGAAAAAAAAAACACACCCTTTATTATTACACCATACGATAGTGTCGCTGATAAGGATCAAATTCTGCAAAGTATATTAAGTCCTGTATATTAAGCGGAATATTTCACAATAATATCATATGATGTTACCAATTTTGTACACGACTGTACTCCATACAAATGTAGGGCAAACGAAAACTTTTTTTTTCAAATTAAACCAGCTCTTTACTTTACTCAAATTTAGTGCATAGACTTTAAACCGAAAATCGCAGGCGTTCCTGAGAAAGTTGAAGTTTTCAAATGTTCAAGCCATAATCCTCATCAGGTTACCTTTATATCTCTGGAACCTTTAAGCACTATTTCTGAGATTTGGCATGTTGTTACGACTATTTCATGACTATTTTTGGAACCTAAACCAATTCGATAGGCTTTACCATTTTCTTGCACCAGAGATGAGGATTACAGCTTGACGTTCAAGCCATAATCCTCACTAACTTATAGCTATAACGCCGAAACTATAATACGACTATATTTTTACATATACGACTATTTATGACTATTTCATGACTATTTTTTAGCGTTGTAAAAATTCGTTTTCATTGAGATTTCAAATATGAGGATTACAGCTTGAAGCACACACTAAATATTATAAGCGCCATCTGTTCAATACCCTTTATGTCAAAAGTAGCTAGAAATGTTAATCTTAGAACTCGTCTGGACACCGCACCGAGTTTTGTTCTTTAGCTACTTGCCACTAGAGGGCAGGTAAAAGTATACCTAATCAAAAAGGCAATGCACTCCACAGATTTTCACTGCTCGACGCTAGATGGCGCTCTAAACAATATTTCAATACCCTAAGTAGTTTAGTCGTTGCTTGATAATGTTATGTATTTGGTTTCAAAGAATGAAATGTATGTATTATGTTATATTTAATAGTAAATGGTAAAACTCATGGCGTCTTTAACCGTTAATGCTGAACGGTTAAAGACAACTACAATAAGTAGAGATACCTACTACAGAAACAGAAAAATATAACGGTCTAGGGTTGACAGAATATATTTCTTGGATATTATTACTGACTACAACCATTTTTACTTCACTATTTGTAACTCAGCGGGAGACAGTGTAATGTGACCGTGTGTAAAGTCCGCGTAGGAGGCTGCGGAGAGAGGGAGCGTACCCTCCCCGCTGAGTTCCGAGGGCGCCGCAGACTCATCTACGTCCAAGACCATCGACCTCCATGATCGGGGCCTGATGACGGCGGCCTAGACACCCCAGGTCCTTACAGAAGTAGGCCAGAAGGATTGCGTGCACGCAAACAGAATCCCTAACCGATGCGGGATAAAACCCGACCCCCAAACATATACAGGATAATATTCTATCCAACCCCTTGTCAGAAGCCGCATAGCTGGCCAAAGTTCGCCAGCGCCATGGGCCAATTCTATAGTGTGCGTACCCGAGGCGCTCGGCAATAAACGATGGTGCGGCGTTTTTTTTTACTCCACGGCCAACTATTGGAAACTTGTTCCAATATTAAGTCCCCAGCTTTGATGCAGACGCTCAAGCAGTTAAATTAGATACTTATTATTATTTTATAAGTTACTAGCGGACGCCTGCAGCTTCTCCAATTGATAAATTATGTACAAAAACCTTCCTCGAGAACCACTCTATCCATTGCTGAAAACCGCATCAAAATCAATTTTGTAGTTTTAAAGATCTAAGCATACATAGGGACGCACAGACTGTTTTATACTATGTTATGATTATGATAAAACGAAGGTACTTACAAAAACGAGCATAATGAAGAAAGCAGCGATGTATGAGCTTCGCGCAGTCAACATCGAAACAAACCGGTAATGTTCGCCCGTGATGACATTTCTAGAACAAGTCACGAATTTGTTACAATTAGGTAATAAATAAACAACTTTTTATAGGTCCCGTAGTTCAAATTAGTGCTAGGAAGATAAAGGTTTTCATGGATATCACTATTAACTGCGCCGACAAAGTTCTAAAATACCATTTTATAACGGGGTGGAAATCCCTTCAATGCAATCATCAATGCCAAACCAACCGCCTGAAGCCCTCTTGTCGCCTTGGAGGTGCCGTTCAATCCCGTGAGTGGAAGATGGAGCCACATTGCGGACGCAAATACCAAGGGGTAATTTAAAAAACCGCCCGTGTCGAGGCACGCATAAAATAAGGTTCCATAGTTACCGATAAAAGCCTCTACAACTCCTGAAGTAACAGAGTTATACCATCCTTAATAGTTTTCCTTCAAAGTGTATTATGTACTACCATCCTGAACTTGTTCAGGTTCTTCACGCCGGCCATTTAGATTGTAGAGGGGGGGTTGAGAATGCCATTTATTGATCGTAAAAACATGCTCTTCAAAGCTAAATAAATATCTCGCAACGGATACTTAAATCAAAAAACATAATTATAACAGTTTGAGCGGAAAACCGAGGACGGACGGACATACAGACGGACGAACGGACAGACAGACGGACGGCGGAAAACCGAGGACGGACGGACATACAGACGGACGAACGGACAGACAGACGGACGGCGGAAAACCGAGGACGGACGGACATACAGACGGACGAACGGACAGACAGACGGACATACAGACGGACGAACGGACAGACAGACGGACGGCGGAAAACCGAGGACGGACGGACATACAGACGGACGAACGGACAGACAGACGGACGGCGGAAAACCGAGGACGGACGGATATACAGACGGACGAACGGACAGACAGACGGACGGCGGAAAACCGAGGACGGACGGATATACAGACGGACGAACGGACAGACAGACGGACGGACATAACGAAACTAAAAGATCTTGAGACTTGAACTACGGAACCCTTGAACTTGAACTAAATAACGTTTAGTAGCCACTAAATTCTGCAGATTTTTTTGTTGTCTCATGATTGGTCATCATCTTTTTGAATCTCGACCAAGCTTTTGTTTTGGCCATGGACTTAGGGTCCCACTTACGCACAGTGTCATTTGCCCGTAGACAAGTGAATTAAAGGTTCGGGTGTCAGAAGTCGAGTAACGTCTTTTGGGCCAAGGCCAAGTTTACTAAAAAACTACTAATCTAATCTAAACTACTATCCGGCCGTCCCTGAAAACCAGCGCTGTCTGACTTGCACCGCCACGTAGACAGCATTACGCTAAGGGACGGCCGTTTATTCCAAGTTAGTATTTTTGTAAGTAAGCATTGGTCCAATTTTTATTTTATTTATTTTTAAATTTTTGTTGTCATACAAACATCTATGGCAGTCGTTACGGGTATTTGCAGCCCTCAAAACAAATTCGACTGGTCTGACTACAGAACTTTGATATCGACCATGGGTTGTAGAGGTGTGGCTGTGGATGGCAGTCGCTCCACGGAAAATATCGAAGTTCAGCCGCATCGAAGTTAGACCTCAACTTGGTTGGAAAAAGGCTCAGGGGGTGATGAAGTATCTCAAAATATAATCTATTATTATTTACCTCAAGTAGCCCTTATTATCTTCCTGTTCAGCTAAAGATTTGATAGACGCCATGAGCAAATCATCGTAGCCCAGGAACTCGTCAAGGACAAACCGCGAGAACTTATCACCGAAACACGCATCGCGTAGAGGGTCCAATGTCACAATCTTGACCGGTATTTTTAATCGAAGCCGAGCACTCGGCGACAACCGGAGGAACCCGTACTCCAATGAATATTCTAGAATGTAGTCTTCATCTGTAACGAAAGATACACAAATTTGTTCAACTGGAATATCTATTACAAGTTTCAGCCAACATGCCGATCTATGGACGACGATTAGGCAAACATAAATGCGTTCTCAGATAGCGGCAAATGGTTCGCCCGTATTTCGTGGATTTATCATAATATTCACGTACTTCTTCGCGGCCTTTTCCACGATTGATTGTAATTAAACTTATGTGTATTAAGAGTGTTCACTAAAAATCTTTGTGAGATAGTATTATTTGCTGATGACACATCATAAATTTTTAAAAGTGATAGACAAAAAGTAGCACTTGACGATGTAAATAATACCCTTTCGGAAATATTGCATTGGTTCACAAGTAACAACTTGCTGCTCAATGCGAAGAAAACAAAATGTGTAAAATTCACTATGCCCAATGTTAGACAGGTGGATACTCATATTACTATGAATAATGAATTAGTTCAAATAGTCAATACCACAGTTTTTCTTGGGATAACTCTAGATAGTAAACTGCAATGGGGTTCTCATATCACAGCCTTGGCAGGAAGACTTAGTTCGGCTGGCTATGCGGTTAGAACGATAAGGTCACTGACTGACGAAAAAACGGCACGATTAGTTTATTTTAGCTACTTTCATAGCGTTATGTCATATGGTCTGCTGCTGTGGGGTTCAGCTGCCGATATTGAGACAATATTCATATTACAGAAACGAGCTCTCAATATGTTTACGACAACATCTTATATGTACGGAAGAACATAGATCTCTTCAAAAAAATTTCCGATAACCATAATTTTAATACAAGAAATAAAAATAAACTGGCAATGACAAAAATCGTTGGTAATTCGTTTGTAGGCAAATGTATAAAAATTTATAATAAAATTCCTCAGGATTTGGTTGACATGCCTCTTAATAAGTTTAAAATAGTAGTTAAAAATGTTTGATGATGAAAGGCTACTAAAATGTAGACGAATATCTTAATGATAAAAATGCATGGTCACCCTAATCTTCTGTTGTTGGCCACTCGTATAATACTATACTATATAATATAAGCTAATTGTAACAATGTAAACAAAACAATATTAAAAAAGAAAATGGATACATAATCTACCTGAGTTTCTTGCTGGTCTCTTCCGAGGAGAACCAACTTACCGAACCAGTGAAAGAATCATTTTGTAATGGTTATTTATGTACTTACTTAATTTAGTATTTTTATAATATTTGACATTCATATGTGCTCTTTATGTGCCTAAACTGAATAAATGAAATTGATTCTTTGATTCTTCTTTGTTTCTTGAGTGTATCTGGCTTTAAATGTAAATTCTTATGTGCTGACGTTAATAAGCGTTATTTTGTAACTTACTAGCTGTCCCGGTGTACTTCGTACCGCTTGAAATTTTACTTTTAAACCTTCCCTGAGTTTGTACGAATATTTTAAGGCCAAAATGACTAAAATCGGTACAGCTATTCCAGAGTTATAGCGAGACAAACGAACGGCGCTTGATTTTTATTTATATATAGAAGATAGATAGATACGAGGGTGGATTAAAAAGTAGTCGGCCTAACACTGATCCATTTAGTTCTAAAAATCAAATCTACCCACATTATTTAGTTCAGTTCAGATCTGCTAGCTTACTCTCGACACTCGATCTCATGAAATTGGAATCGAATTTTGCCATTTGGTACTCTGGACTGCGACACCAGCGCAGAACTGGATTGGATTCGGGTGGCAACTTTTAGAACTAAATGAAATCGAGAAATGTAGAATGAATGCACTTTTTTGGTACTCTTGACGTGATTTTGACATTGACATATCGAGTTCCGTATCGTGTTAGAGATCGAAATTTCCCGGTTACAAAAGTATAACTTTCTGAGAATCGTCTTCAGTTTTATAATTGTTTTTAAAGTTAAATATGGCTCGTTTGGGACTTATTTATAGTGTTTTGGATAGTGCTCATTCGTTAGATGTAAGACGAAGGCGAAATTTGCGAAGAATGGCGCGATATGCCGACAATGCATTTGCCATGGGCGACGATGAGTTCAGGCAGAATTATAGAGTGACTAAAGAACTTTTCGACGCTTTATTACACGAATTAGAATCTCTAATGCCTCGTCCTACTCGGCGCAGTGATATTTCGACAAAATACAAGGTTTGTATCGTTTTATTTATTTAATACTTGAAGTACACAAAAATTACATTTTATCAATACATTAGTCTATCTAGAACAAGAATCAAAGTATTTTTTATGCGCGTCGTCTTGTTTTTTCATGTAAGCTTCATAATTTTAGATTTTAGTGGCACTTTCGTTCTATGCCACAGGCAGCTATCAACGGTTAGTGAGTGGAACACAAGGAACAATGATGTCTCAGCAATCTGTTTCAAAGGCAATAACAGAAGTCACAGATGCTCTTAATTCTAGTGTTGTCTTGAACAAGTGGCTACAGTTCCCACAAACTCGCCAGGAACGAGATGTAATAAAGAGAAGGTAATTTTTTTAGCAGTGAATACTGTCATCATAATTGACACTTTCAAATCTTTGATTGTAATATACCTATCTTACGTTATTAAAAAAACAGTAGTAATATACTTAACAGAGAATTTGTGTGAGTGTTGAATTGAATGTTCAAAATTTCATGTTTGTTTGTAGCCTTAAAAGCTCTACTGTGATGAATCAGCCATTCAGCTCTATTGTAATCAAACTACATAACAAGTACACTTTTTTAGTTTTGATACTAATCAAATTATAATTTCAGATTTTATGAAAAATTCCAAATTCCCTGCGTTGTAGGATGCATTGATGGCACTCATGTGGCATTAATAAAACCATCGCAGCATGAAGAACGCTTTTACAATAGGAAAGGCTATCATTCTAGGAATGTTTTAATTGTGAGTTACATACATATATTTTGATTTGTTGTATTTATCATTTCAATCTAGTAAGTCTATCTCATGTCATTTTTACAGATTTGTGATGCTGACCTAAATATTATGAGTGTAGATGCTACATATGGAGGCGCAACTCATGATAGTTTTGTATGGAATGGACACCCCATTAAGATGCATATGTCAAATTTAATAAATGCAAGAGAAAGAGTTTTTTTACTTGGTAAGATAATATATAAAATAATACTCTTGGGCTTTTATGTAATATTAATGTGCGACTTATCATTTAAAATAATTTCACTTTCAGGTGATTCGGGCTATGCCCAAAGGGAGTATTTAATGACTCCAATATTAAATGCATCACCAGGATCGGCTGAAGAACATTACACAAATCTCCATTGTGTGGCCAGGAATACAGTCGAACGTACAATTGGAGTTTTAAAAAATAGATGGAGATGTCTTTTAGGCCATAGAGTTCTTCATTACCATCCTGATAAAGTCTCAAAAATTATAAATGCTTGCTGTGTCCTACACAACATTTGTAATCAGGCACGACTGGATGAGGATGGTAATGACATTGCCTTTCCACCTGTGGATGATGTAACAACGATACAAGAGGAGGGAACACAGGGTATTGATGACTTACGAAGGGGTGTCCAGGCTCGTGCACAGCTTGTTCAAGAATTGTGGGCAACAAGGAGCAATTAGCACAGATTGTTATTTAGTTCATATTGATTTTACTGATAGTTATTATTATCGTTTATCTTTCATTGTGTTATTTAGAAGTGAAGTTATAAGTTAGTCATGTTTGTAGCCTTAGAATGTCTGCTATTATAATCAAACTATACAAGTACACTTTCTTAGTTTTGATATTTGATTCTTAGTTTTGATTCTTATCCCGTTTTAATGGTCTATACAGAATAAATGATTTTTTACTTAGACTGACTTTGATAGTGTTATAAACCATTATAAATTCCTGTTTTAGTTACCTTTTATGAGGACTGTGGTTTAGTAATTAAATTGATCTATTGGATTAGATGATATAGGTAGGTATCAAGTATGCTTTAATAATTCAAGTTCAATATGTTTTATTGGACACAATTACTCAACACAAATATTGCAAATGTTAAAAATAGGATTTTTGAATTGTATTTAGGACTTTGTGAACTCTACTTTGGTATTTTAATAAAAAAATCAATATGATATAAATACACTTTATGTAATAGTAAGGTTCTAAAATTAAATAAATCACGTATCACAGTTTTTAGTAAATCATTCTTTTAAATACCTATAATTAATACAATAATAATACAACTTATACCTACTACCATATTTTATCTAATTATTAGGTTTATGTTGCAAAGCATTTGCAATGCTATTAAGAGCACTTGCGACATTATTAAGGCCACTTTCGATGTTTAGACCACTCTCTCTCGTAGCTGCAGCCATATTATCTAAAGACCTTTGGAAGGATGATAGCTGTTCTACGAGGCTGGAGAAAGATGCAGCTGTAGTCGCTTCTGCCTCAACCCTGTGCCGCTCAATATCTTCAAATGCTTGCTGTTGTCTTTCTAAGACACTACGCCTTGACCGACTTGCTTGGGGCCGCCTTTGACTGGGTTGTGGTTGTGATGTAGAGGTATTAGGTGCGGTATCTGTAAAGTTAAGAATTAATCAGTTTCATACATAATATAATACCAATCGTGAAAACTGGGTATTGTTATCAATATAGGAATACTAACCTCTTACAGTCACCACATTTCTTGCAGAAGAGTGCAACTCAAGTGTGGGCTCAACTACCTCAGACGTGTTTATGTTGATGTCATGCATTGGCATATCTGGGACGCTTTGGCTCTGCGAATATTTAATAATATATATTAGATCTTATGAGGGGTATACCATTACTTCCCATTACTTCTAGTACTTACTGTGGATGGAAGTGTATTGACAGTATGATGCAATTGGGAACCTCCTATTACAGGCATATCTGGGACGCTTTGGCTCTGCAAATAATTAATTAAAATGTATCTTAGACCTCGTGAGGGGTAGGGATTGTACCTATTAAATACTTCTTGTACTTACTGTGGATGGAAATGGATTGACAGCAAGGTGCCTATCCCCTATGGCGAATTGTGGACCTGCCATTACAGCTACAAATCTCTGATCGAGTGGGCTTAGGTCAGATATATTATCACCAGTCCCACCCCCTGTTCGTCTCAGAGACTGTGCTTGCACCGCACAAAGTTTTTTTAATGCACACTTTTTGTCTGCCCAATACTAGAAGAGAAATTGAATTAGTGTAACTTATTTGCAAACAATAATTTTATTTTAAAATCAAACGGCAAATTCTGAAAAAAATTAGGTACCTTTGCCCAGCCTTTTCCATCCTTTTGTGCACCTCCTAGAGCATTCAAAGATGTAGCTATACAGTCCCATTTTCTTCTAGTCTCTTGCTTCGCATGTGCTGTGCGCAAGAGGCCCCTTGCAACTCCTGGGTTCTCCATCAAAAAATCTGCAAGAGCCTCCTGATGTTGGTATGATGGTCTGCTCATTTTGCTGAAATTATATTATTTGGTGTTATAAAGTGTAAAGAAAATCGATTACAGTTGAGAAAAGAGTAATTAATAAATGTTGACTTACTTTGTCTTCAAAATAATACAAGGAGTCCGTAAATATTGCCGTAAATGAATAGCTTCGGCGATCGAATAACTTCCATTCCCAATACGAAGTTAAAAATACAATGCCATATCAGCAAAAACTTTAAACCGAACACTTGAAATACCACTCCGTTAAGTGGAGGTTTATCTCTAACATAACTTAGACAAATTTATTTGTTTACGTACTTTAAAAGTGATAGGTAATTCGCGCGCTTTCAATGGCGGGACGGGAAAGTGTCAAAGTGTGGCCTACGCCAAATTTAATCAGCGATCATTATTTCATTGCTCTCACAAAAGTATGTTTATGACCATGTTACACAAATGGAAAGAAGACTGTTGATGATTATGTACATCAAAAGTTTTGAAAAAGTGTAAATAAGTGAAGATTTTGTTAGATTTTATTAGTTTTATTTTTGGTAGTTTAAGTTTTATTTTATATGGCAATCATACGTCACTCAGATTAGTCGATCGTGCACTCGATTTCGATTCCAATCCAGTTTTCGTTCCAGAGTACCAACTTTACCAGGATCGAGATTGGAATTGGAACTGTATTGGAATCGTATTAGATAGGAATTTATATCAAGAGTAAGGCTGCTGTTAATTGTGTGAAGTTTGAAACGTGTGCGATAATTAGTTTTAATTTTATAAATTTATTAACAAAGCAATCTGACATCATTTCCGCAAATGGAGCAAATCGAGCAGCGTGCCGTCATTAAGTACCTCCATAAGAAGGGGCTGTCATCAAAAGCCATCCATGATGATATGGTCAGTACATTAAGGGATTGCGCTCTTTCATATTCATCCGTCAAAAAATGGATAGCAGAATTCAAGCGTGGTAGAGAGAGTGTGAAAGACGAACCCCGCTCTGGAAGGCCTTCGATGTCCACTACTGACGAAAATGTTAAAAAAATACTCGACTTAATTATGGGAGACCGCAGATTGAAAATTAGAGAGATAGCCGAGATTATAGGCATCTCTTATGAACGTACTCAAAACATAATAGTCAACGTTCGACTGCCTCGGTGGCTCAGTGGTATGAGTATGCGACTGCCGCCCCTGAGGTCCCAGGTTCGATTCCGGGTCGAATCGAATTATTTGTGTGATCCACAAATGTTGGTTTCGGAGTTTGGGTATTTTCTATGTATAATATGTATGTATTTAGAAATATATAAGTATGTTTATCAGTTGTCTAGATCCCATAACACAAGCTTATATTAGCTTAATTTGGGCTAGATGACGTTGTGTGAAAATGTCCAAAAATATTTATTTATTTATTTATTATTTATAACGTGTTGGGTTTCCACAAGGTGTCTGCGAGGTGGGTTCCGCGACTGCTTTCAGTTGAGCAAAAAAGGATGCGATTGACTGGTGTACGCGACTGTTTGGATTTATTTGAAGCTGATGAATGTGATTTTTTGAATCGTTTTGTTACTATGGACGAAACATGGGTTCATTACTGTACATCAATCAAAACAGTGGAAAAGACCTGGTTCACACCCCCCAAAAAGGCTAAGTCGATTTTGTCGGCAAGTAAGGTGATGTCTTCAGTATTCTGGGACACGAAGGGTGTGATTAGTACTGATTATATAGTGTCAGACTATAAACTCTGATTATTACTGCACTAAGGTGCAGTAATATATATATATATATATATATATATATATATATATATATATATATATATATATATATACTATATATATATATATATATATATTTACTACGTCGTTTACGTTTTGAAAAACGTCCAGGAATGATCAGAAGAAAAGTCCTGTTTCATCAAGATAACGCTCGTGTTCACACGTCTGTCCAATCAATAGCAGAAATTCACAACTGTGGCTTTGAACTGTTACCGCATCCACCTTATTCACCTGATCTGGCACCGTCAGACTTTTTTCAGTTTCCTAACCTAAAAAAGCACTCGGGAGGTCAATGATTTTTGACAAATGACGAGGTCAAAGCAGCAGTAGATGCATATTTTCTCTCTAAGACTCTAAGGAAGAGTCATTTTTTTCAACGGGCTAAATGCTTGGAAGGGAAGATGGCAAAAGTGCATTAAACTTGGTGGTGATTACGTTGAAAAATAAAAATATATTTAATTTATTATGTATTTATTTTCTTGGTTAGGCCGATTACTTTTCAATCCACCCTCGTAAATAGATTAACAAATATTTTTAGTTTAAGTTTGAGTATATCGTTCCTTAGTAGGTACATATAATTCTAATACTAATGTAGATCCCACCACAATATAATACCTGTAGTCTGTGGTTACCGTCTTTAGGTTAAGACCCAGTCCTATTTGAATGTAAAATTGTTAACCATTAGTCGCTGGTTCATATCCGGCTCGAAGGACCAAAATGTTCGGCACGCGACGTTCGTGTTGGCAATGTTTGTTATAATTAGTTGATGATACCTCGCGGTCCGCTCACGACTTATTGATCAGCAAAAGAAGTTTATTACAATTTTACGATCAACAAGGTCAAACAAATAGGTCGTATTCATAATGAGTTATGAGAGCAATAAGAATTAATACCTATAGGGTTATCAGACGTTTATAATAGGTACTAATTGTCATAAAAGAAAGGGACACAATATGTTTCTCTTGTACACCTGACAGAGACAGAAGATTCTCTTGAACTCTTTTGGATCTAAACAGATTCAATACAGCATTTTTGACTATACTTAATAAGGTTTTTAGCTAATAATAGCGTTTCATTATGAATAAGGCGGTTCGTATAAAACGTAGAACTATGACTAAAATATCAAGTTATTAAAAGGATCAATTTATGGTACGTATAATTTGGACATTGGCAGCTGATACTTAGGTTGAATCCATGAAACCAATAAACAGTTTATTTCAAAATCTGTAACGGACAGTCAGCAATAATCAATACCCTGCATGTTTAAAGGGATTTATCCATCATAATTGAACAGACGTAAAGACGGTCAAACAAGTGGAATTATTATAAGCTAATTAGTAATTATTGAAACCTTTAAAGTGTTTGTACATACGCCTTAATGTCTACAGTGGGCATGGTTTTAAGGAATCCAATTGTAGGAATCATAATATAGTTCAATTTATGTTTGTTTACTGCAAAACTCACAATAAAACTGTAGTTAATATACAAGAAGCATACGTAAACTGACACATGAAAATTAATTATGAATAAAATGTTAAAATAAATTCCTATTGTTATGTTGTTGTATCGTATGTTACGAGTAAATACTTGATAAATAAGTATCAAATTACAAGGCCGTGAATATACATTAACTGTGCGTTCTTATATGTATTGTTTATTATTCATTTCATCGTGTAACACTAACCTTTAGAAGAGTCGTTGGCTGACGAATCATCCAGAGATTCCTGAAATAGAAAAAAATAAATCATGAATACTGTGTGCTTCGATATAACATATATTGACTCCATTTTCCCCAGAGGGGGTATGCAGAGATGCATTGAACACCCACATTTTGGACGTATTGTTGTTAGTCCCATATACCTAATAGTGGTCACCACTGCCGTCATGTCATAAAATCAATTCCGAACCAATTAATTTTATTTACAACTAAACAGGTTCTCTTCCTCATTTGTGCCACACTAATACATACATGTACTATAGCCCTCAACCGACTAACCTACCAGGAGATTTCACCCATAAAAATATTGGAACGGCGAGTCTTCACCGTAAATGCCTACGTCATAACTTAACGTTCCTAAACTAAAATTTAGCATACAATTAGCATATAGTGTCAGCGTATTAATATATGAACAACATGTACGTCATTCTTCGATTGATTGAAATTTATCGATAATTTACCCGGTTGGGCTTATTAAAATAGACGAAATAGGATGCTGGTCACGAAAGGTCATCAGAATAACTTCCTTCCCTTTGTCACTGAGAGCACTTTAGGGATATTAAGAATGGAATAGTACATTTTTGTGTCTACCAAATCATTACACCCAATGATATTCCATATTTAAAAAAGGGCACATTATATTAGTAGAGCACGCCGTGTGAAGACTTGAAATAGAGCCATTTGTTCAGTCAGTTACATCCTATCAGTTACCCCTACTCCAAGATGTGAACAGACGCTGTGTAGAAAGACTGTTAATCTATGCAATATATCTGGCTGGGAATTTCACGTAAACAACAGTCGCTAGGGAAATAACCGTACCCCGTAGGTAATATGAGCCTGCATAAGAACAGCCCATTTTCTTAGTATATAATGGGGTATGTGCACTATTACTTAATGCATTATTTTATTTGGAAGCGAGCAAAGCATCTACATTTAGAGAACATACTGGACAATTTTGCTTTATATGTACTAGTTTAATCAAAGGTGATTGAACTAATGTTTGTTATCAATATTAAAGTGTCAACAAACATATTATAATTAATTAATATGTGATTCAAATTGTTGTGACAACTAGATTATTTTCAGTAGACATAATAAAAGTCCAATTATACCAACCATTGGGTTTCATTTCAGTAGCAGACTCACATTATAGTCCTGATTAACTGACTAAATTATAGACAGTATAAGAGCCCATACACTTTGTAGGATCTCATTTAACAGCAGCTTCAGAAAGCTGGAGTAGATCTATGTGGACAATCTCGTCCTAATCTTTATTAGATTCCTATTAAAACTAGTATTCCTATTGATTGAAGCATGTGGCTATATAGCCTATGCTACTCACAAGCAATGTAGCTTTATATCGGTGAAAAAAACTTTCAAAATAATCCATTACTGGAAGTTTCAGAAAGACGGAATGGATCTATATGGACAAGCTTGTCCTAATCTTTATTAGATTCTTATTAAAATTAGTATTTAAATTCCTATTGGTCAAAGCATGTTGTTATATAGCCTATGCTACTCGCAAACAATGTAGCGTTATATCGGTGAACAAGTCTTTCAAATTGATCCATTACTGGAAGCTTCAGAAGGACGGAATGGATCTATATGGACAAGCTTGTCCTAATATTTATTAGATTCTTATTGAAATTAGTATTTAAATTCCTATTGGTCAAAGCATGTGTCATTTCGGATCTGTCAAGTGGAGAACTATAGTTAAAGTGTCTCCTGGTTTCATCACATCAACTTAAAAAGTGCCTCACAATCCAAATATAACACCCAGAACTAAAATAAAACTGTGAATAGTGCATTTATATCACTGATTTTACCACAAAACAGTAATTCAATATTGAAAAATTACTAAATTATTAAACTACCCTCATAAAATTTCATAATTATCACATCGAAAGTCAAAGTTAAAGTCAGCTAGGGATGCCATATCCAAGAAAGTGTTGCAACTGAATTTATAAAATACACTATTAGGGGTAATTTTGTGACACAAAGTGTGGCAATTAAATAAATAAAAAAATAAAAAACATACTTTTTCATTATTAACAACATAATCGATAACACTCTTCAATTAATATTGCAAAAAATGGAAGAACAATTTGAAAAACAAATAAATCTTATAGCCGACAAGGTTACCAAAAACATTTCAACCATTATTGAAGACAAACTTCAACCACTAGTGGAAGAAAACAAAAAACTTAATGTAGAAGTCAACTCTTTAAAACAAAAAATTCTTACTATGGAACGAGAAGTAAGAAAGAACAATATAATTGTCCTCGGTGTTGAAGAAACTGAAGATACCTACACCGACACACTGAACTTAGTACTGCAAACATTTAATGTAATAAGCGGAAAACTAAACGTGGAAAAATGGGACAAATGGGAGATTAGTAACGCTCGCAGATTAGGTGAAAGAGATGGAAAGAAAAACAGACCTATTTTGTAACTGTCACGTTAATATGGCGTAAATTCGAACTTCTGAAAAACGGGACATTACTCCCTGAAGGGATACATATAAGTGAAGATTTCTCCAAGGAAATTTTGGAAAAGAGAAAACAACTAAATATACAGAAGCAAGAAGAAATTAAGAAAGGAAACATAGCTTTCATCCGCTACGAATAACTAATAATAAAAGGTAAAACAAAAACAAACGAGAAAAGACAAAGATCTTTATCGAAGTCACCTAACTCTAGACTAGAAGACCCAATAACACCTGGACCATCGAAATTAAACAAGACCGACAAATCAGCATTTACTTCCAGTCCTAGATTATACTCCCTAACAATTAAAAACAAAAAATAGCAACTAAAGCACAGACCCGATGAAAAACCAAATAAAACAATAACAGCTAGGAACACAAAACCTTCTCCAAGCCGGTTGGTCACCGTGGAGAAATATGACCAAAACCCTCCAATAAATTACTGCCAAAATACTAACTTGAAAATTTCCAACGCAAGTCGCTTGTATATATGTACATACAATGTTAGATCCATATCATCTGAGGAAAGACTAACTGAACTATGAAATGCTCTTGAAAATATAAAATTTGACATCATAGGACTATCAGAGGTAAAAAGAATGGGATGTGAAATTGAAGAATACCACGACTACATCCTATGTTACATTAGTCAAACTAAAGGTCTACATGGTGTGGGTTTCTTTGTAAGAAAATACTTAAAAGAAAACATCACAAACTTTACAGGCAAATCCGAAAGAGTTGCGATTTTGCAACTGATGTTTTATAGCCGTCACATCTCAATAATTCAAACATATGCACCAACAACGAAATCAAATGAAGATGATATAGAGACCTTTTACAGTGATATTAGGAAAGCACACTCAATGGCACGAGGAGTTACACTAGTAATTGGCGACTTTAATGCAAAAATTGGACAACCAACCGAAAATGAAAGCCTGATTATGGGCAAATATGGCTATGGCATCCGCAATGAACGTGGGGAGAGACTAATACTACATGCCATGAAATATCAACTATCAATTATAAACACATTCTTTAAGAAAAAGGACTCACGCAAGTGGACATGGCTATCGACCAACTCTATAACTAAAAATGAAGTTGATTTCATTCTCACAAATAGACCACAAATAATTTAAAATGTAGAAGTTCTTAATAACATACAATATTCCTCTGATCATAGACTGGTACGAACAACAATAAAATTGACAATTGAAAATAAAAGTAGAAAACAATATAGAACTTTTTCGAACACTCCAAAGTCTGAACACGATGTAAAACTATATTTCAATCAATTAAACACCTACCTTATTCCCCATCAAACCCAAACAGAAAATGTTCACGAATATTACAACTTTTTAGAAAAAGCTATAAAAAATAGTTTGAAAATGGAACTTACTACCTCGAAAAAGAAAAACATCCTTAGTGATGAAACTCAAGGGTTAATATTAAAAAGAACAAAACTAATTCATAAGAAGCACAAAACCAAGGCCATGAAAGAAGAACTCTGTAAACTATTTAAAGAAGTCAAGAAAGCTATAAAAGAAGATTACAGTACACATAGGAAAGAGATAATTACATACAACTTGAAAAAATTTAGAAGCGTAAAACGAGGTATAAAAGATCTAAAACTACATAAAACCTGGATACATAAATTAGATAACAAACAAAAAGGATCTACAGTTACGTCTAGAAAAGACATTATAGATGTAGCAACAAGTTTCTATAGAGACCTCTATAAAAACCAGAACCATGAACAAGAGACTACCAATTATCAAGATACAACCACTGTTACACAAACAATACCAAAAATTTAAGAAAATGAAGTGTCCAATGAGATCAAACTTTTAAAAAACGACAGAAGCCCAGGACCTGACGCAATAAACAATGAAGCAATAAAACTAGGATCACCAGTTCTTCTGCAGCACATTACACAACTATTTAATATGGTTTTAGAGACAGGCATAATACCAAAACAATGGCACTTGTCAGACATAGTACTGATTTATAAAAAAGGAGATTCCCTGGACATATCAAACTATAGACCAATCAGCCTGTTACCCAGTATTTACAAACTTTTCACAGCCATTTTAATGAAACATATAACACCCGCTATTGACGCTTCTCAACCGGTGGAACAGGCAGGCTTTCGATCTGGTTTCAGCACTACAGACCATATACACACCCTGAACCAAGTTATTCAGAAATACCAAGAGTTCAATAGACCTCTTTATATTGCATTCGTTGATTGACTACAGTAAAGCCTTTGATACCATTAGTCACACAGCAATCTGGAAAGCCTTAAGATCTGTAGGAGTAAATACACAGTACATTGACCTCATTCGAAACATCTACAGGTACAATGTCAGTGGAATAAGGCTGGAATCCAGAGGCGATGAGATACAAATCGAGAGAGGAGTCCGACAAGGAGACCCTTTGTCACCAAAACTCTTCTTGGCAGTACTAGAACTCGTTTTTCAAAAACTAGACTGGGCAAACAAAGGCATACTCATAAATGGCCACTATCTCAGCCACCTTAGGTTCGCTGACGACATAGTGATTTTTGCCGACACGCCAAGAGATCTCGTGTGTATGATAACGTCGCTAAACAACAAAGTTCCCAAGTTGGTTTAGAAATGAATGCCAATAAAACAAAAATAATGAGCAACAGCATTAATCTGTATTACAGGGAAAATAATAGACTATGTTGTGAGCTACATATATTTAGGAAAACTAGTTTCCTTTTCAAAAACATGCAATGAAGAAGAGGTAACAAGAAGAGCAAACCTTACTTGGAACAAATATTGGTCGCTAAAAGAAGTTCTTAAAGGAAATTACAATCTCAAGTTCAAAAAAACCGTGTTCGATACTTGTCTTCTCCCTTGCCTAACATATGGTTCAGACATGGACCTATACTGACACCATAAAAAACAAAATCACCACCACACAACGGGCTATGGAAAGGAGTATGATGAGAGTAACCAAAAGAGATCGAATTAGACACGACAAAATAAGGGAGAAGACTAATGTAATGGATGCTCTAACACACAGTCTCAAACAGAAATGGAAGTGGGCTGGCCATGTGGCCCGGTTATCAAACAGCAGGTGGACGAAAAGAACAACAACATGGCAAGGTCCAGTAGGCAGAAGGAAAGTTGGCAGACCCCAAAAGCGATGGGTGGATGACATCATTCAATTAACAGGAGTAGAATGGATGTCAACAGCTACAAACAGGGATAAGTGGCAGTCATTGGAGGAGGCCTTCACCCAAAGAGGGATCCATTATAAATAATTATAATTAGAAGAAACTTACGATACTAACATAGCATGTAAGAAAAATAAACTAACCCTACTAATCTTCAATACAAATGTAAATAAACACTAAAAATAGAAATAAAGGCTTAATAAATAAATAAAAAAAGCATGTTGTTATATAGCCTATGCTACTCGCAAACAATGTAGCGTTATATCGGTGAAGAAGTCTTTCAAATTGATCCATTACTGGAAGCTTCAGAAAGACGGAATGGATCTATGCGGACAAGCTTGTCCTAATCTTTATTAGATTCTTATTGAAACTAGTATTTCAACTCCTATTGATCAAAGCAAGTTGCTTTATAGCCTATTCTACTCGCAAAGAATGTAGCTTTATATCGGAGAAAAAGTCTTTCAAATTGATCCATTACTTACGGAGCCTATTCAATGTAAACATCAAATATTTCCTCATAATAATATTAGTGAGACGAGTATACTTGTTAATGATATCATAAACTAAAGTTAATCGATATAACATGGAAAACTTACATCCACTAATTTAGAATCTCTTTCAATATCTTCCACAAGTCCCATGATCCCTTCCCATATTGATGATGAAGGTTCAACTTCCTCATTATTCACTATTGTTGCATTCAGATCGGTTTCTTCACCTGTTCCACCATCACCACTACTATCTAAGACTGTAGACGTAGCTATAACTTTCTCAGAAGAATCTTCAGCATCATCGTGCAGACGAGTTATATTACCATAGTCTGTACCATCACGTATATAATCATCATCATCAATATCTTCTTTTGTTGATGATTCAATGTTGATGAAACTGGAAATTAGCAGAGTCATATTATGTTAAATGTAGGTTGTTCAAATGTAAACAAAATAAAGTAGGTATAATAATGAATTAAAAAATAGATAAAAGGCAGATAATTTTGTTTTAATAATTTTAATTAAATGAGATTGTTTATCTGGCTAGTGTACAATGAAAGCTCTTTGTGAAAGACTGGTAGTGGATAAGGTGTAAACATAACCCTCTTTGGCACAGTCGGGTAAAAAGAGGATTTAGAGTCTGAGATAGAGATGTTTGAACTGATTTGAAATTTATAGAATCAAGAACCAAAATAGTTATTAATTTAGGTCACAAGCCACTAATGAAAGTCGTTAAGAGAAAATCTTCTATACACTTACTGCCAGATTTGCAAAGCAACTAGTAGAGCCTGTGATGAGTAAAAAAAAATCTGGCAAGAAATCTTTGATAATTTGCCATTTAAATTGACTTACCCTTCAGTGGCTAGCATTCCTAACATAGAATTAAGTTCCTCTTTATCTTTCCTCAGTTTTCGCTCCTTTGCATAGCTCTGTTCAATTGTATAGTCCTGTGCTGGGTTTTTCAAAATCTCCACTCTCAATATACCCTCCCTCGGCCAAGAATCTTTCACATGATTCAGACATGTTGTAGGTGTTCTTGAAAATGCTATGTGAATATATGCAAGAACAAAGAAAGCTATAAGAGCCTTCAATAAAACTAGAAACTCAAAAAACCTTCTCACAGGCCTTGGAAAGGTATGAGCGTAGGCTAAGGCAAATTTAAAAAATAATGCATGAAATAGCCGCTCCCTGACATTAAATAATGGATTGGGATTATTTCTATTCCTATTCATGGTTGGATTTATAATTGGCCCTCCTGGCAACAAGTTGTTGTCAGCATTCACACCTGGTGGTAAATTGTTTACAGGCTGTGCCCCTCCTGCACTCATTGCTGCGGTATTAAAAGTATATTCTCACACCTTGTTTTATTCTTCAAGTGCTCACTATAAAAACCACATTCTAATAATCTGAAAGTGAAAGTATTGTCTAGATATAGCTTTAACCTCTAGTAAAATGTCAAAGTTAGAGGGCACAAGTACAAATATTATACCACAAAAGTTCACTGTGACTATTTCGTTTATCAGTAAACTCAAAATATTTTTATGGTACGCATTAACAACATATTATTTTCTTAGTCCAACAACAGCATTCCCAAAATTAATATAAATACAGGTGGGTTTGTAACCACATAACAAAAAACAAAACGTGATGCATTATCGTATGAAGTATAAAAACAAGTAATTGTGATAAATAAATAAAAAAAATGTATCTCATTAGAGTTCATTAGTGTGATAGTGAATTATTTTAGGCCAGAGTAAAAGTAAGTGGACATTTAACATACATTTACTGAGCTTATGTCAACAACCATAATATCACTTACTATTGTGATGTAGGTATATATTTTTGTGCTCGTTAGTGCACACAATTATTAATATATTAGATCTTACACTATGTACCTAATACACTTTCTTTTTAATAAAATAAGAGATAAATAAAAATTAGAGGTAACTGACAGATTTATGACAACAACTTGACGACACTTTGACTTTTAAAAACGAGACGAGAAGTCAAAAGAAAATAGACATTAAATAATTTTGTCGAGGCCCCCGGGATCCGATTGACGCTTTTCTACTGCTTTAGAATAGATCACGAATCACTTGCTTTTGCAGTTAGACCATAAAGGTGGGTACACATTTACGTTATAACATGCGGTTCGTTCGGTTCGTCTCGCGGTTTGCCTCGGGTCTCGTCGAACGTTTCGACGAGACGTTCGTACACGAGTGCGGCCATGAACTGCCTTTTACACATTTGTGAACATTCAGTGCCATCATAATTTTTTTTTTTTTTTTTTTTTTTTTTTTTTTATATTTGGTTCGCCAAATTGACGCCGCCCGCCTGGTGGTAAGTCGTGACGACGTCTAGCGATTGTGGGCCACTATCACAGCACACATTATTATTGAGAGTGGCCCTCAACTTGACGACCTACTGATGTGCCTCTTCACGCTCCGCTTAAAGAACCCAGGATTATATGTGGGAGGAAACACGTGCACAGGCAGGGCGTTCCAGGCCACTATGTCCAGGCTAATAGCCAAGGACTCGCCGTGCCTTTCCATAGCCCCACCCCAGACATGCGTTACGAATGCCAGAAGATCACCCGTTGATCGCTTTGGCCTGAAGCCGTATTGTCGATCATTGATTAGCGAGTGATCCTCTAGGAATTGCATGAGCTGCTTATTTATAAGGAGCTCAAGCACCTTGCAAATGACTGAGGTGACAGCTATGGGTCGATAGTTGCCTGGATCGGACCGATCCCCTTTCTTGGGGATCGGTTGTACGTTCGCCTCCTTCCAGACCTCCGGCACGAGCCCTGAAGAGTATGACAGGCGGTACAGACGCGTTAATACTGGAGACAACTCAGCTGCACATTTTCGTAGCACCACCGCCGGAATGCCGTCAGGGCCACTGGCTTTCCGCGTGTCGAGTGACCGCAGCACTGCCCGTACATCACATTGCCTGATAACAATATCAGGCATTGTGTGGCCACAGTTGGCGATGGCGGGGGGCTGCAGGCCACGGTCGTCGACCCGGGAATTAGCCGCAAAGAGGTCTGCGAGCATATCCGCTTTCTCTTGGGCTTTGTGAGCCAGTGTTCCATCTGGGTAACGCAGCGGTGGCAGCGAGGGCTGACAAAAGTTAGATTGCACGGCTTTGGCCAGTTGCCAGAATCCACGGCTGCCCGTGGGATGGGAAGTGAGCTCCTGACCAAGCCGCGCGACGCGCTGGGCATCCGCTCTCTTAAAGGCCCTCTTACTCGACTTTGTGGCCCGGTTGTACGCTGCTTTGAGGTGGCCCACGTTTGGGTCGCGCACAGCCCGGGCCCTGATCCAGGCGCGATATGCCGACTGTTTTTGTCGAACAGCTTTGGCACAATCTCGCCCGAACCAGGAACGAGCTCTGCGGATACTGGCGACATCAGTGAAAGGGATGTAATAATCCATCCCTAAACTGATCTCGCCAGCAATAGCAGAAGCACTATCCGAAGGACCCTTTCCTACAAAGCAGCGCTGGCTCCAGGGGACGGACGCATAATAATCGCGTAGACCGTCCCAATCCGCTGACGAGTAGTGCCATAGTCGTCGTGACGTTTGTACAGGACGTGCAGGAGGTGACACCTTCATGCCAGCGTGAACAACACAGTGGTCGGAACTACCCAGTGGGGCTCCTACCGAAACACTGTACTGGGCTGGGCGACTCGTCAGCAGTAGATCCAGCAGAGCGGGCGCGTGATCTGACCTGTCTGGTATCCGGGTGATCCCGCATACCATCTGGGTCAGACCGTGGGAGAGAGCGAACGCATGGGCGGCTCTACCCGCATGATCAGTCTTGAGGGACCCCAGCCATTCAATGTGATGGCCATTGAAGTCCCCCAGAAATACTAGGTCAGCGTTCGGGAACCGCACCTGCGCTTCATCAGCCGTCTCGCTGAGGTACTGGAAGAGCTTTGTTGTCTCAGAATCCCCTGTGTGGGATCGGTAGACGCACACGTAGATCTGGCTCATAGAGCCATGGTCTACGTGCAGCCAAAGGACGGAATTGGAGGGGTTCTCTAGGCAGCGCAACCGGCGGCAGCAAACATCCGCCCTAACGAACACGCACACCCCGGCTTTGTCTCGAAATTGTTCCTCGATGACATAGCCGGGGTAACACAGGTAAGACGTGTCGTCAGGGCGGCGTATTTGTGTCTCCGTGAGGAACATCACAGCGGGCCGTGCCGTCTCAAGGTGGTGGTGGACGGTATCGAGGTTCGCATGGAGTCCACGTACGTTAGTGAACTCCACCTCGAAATGTGAAGTTGTGGGGTTTCCTAGGGCCGCTGTGTAACGTTTATTTCTTTTTTGTTGCACTGCCATTGTAGATTTTGAAGAAGAAGCGTGAAGACAGGGCGACATTTGGTGCAGCAGCAAGTGACAAAGCGCAGGGGCTAGCTTTGTCTAGAACCGTGTGGTTAGGTCGGAGCCGACTCGCCGGACGGAAGGGCTCCCAAACCCCCCTGATGCAAGGCCGCCGCTACCCCACACCGGTTACCACCCGGAGCGGCGATCCCACATCAGGATTATGCGCAACATGTGGGGCAGCCTCCTGGGGTGGTTGGCCCCAGGCGGGCCCCATGACTGTGTTGCGGGCGGCCGCGGCAACGCCGTTGCTAAGGGTCTCCCTGGCCGGCGAATCGACCCACACCACCCACACTAGACTCCGTTTCGCCCCCACTGGTCCCATGCCTGCTGCACCATACATCGCCCCGGGCCCGGCGGTGCAGCTGCTGAACCCCTAACGCAACCCAGCCTGGGCTGGGTTACTTGGGGGGCTTTAGCACAGCTGCACGGTGGTACCCCCCCGGACCAACACTGTTGTACCACCTGGTACCCACGTAGGGGCCGAAGCCACTCCATAGGTACCGTAAATTAACGAGCCTCTTCCGTTTATCAGCAGGTGCGCCACTAGCAGGTGAGGTCGCTGGGGCCCTATAGATGTTGGTAGAGCCCCTTTGCACCCAAACTAAACTTTTTAGGGTTCTCTCCCAAACGGTAAAACGCAAACCCTTTTACTAAGACTCCGCTTTACTTTCGGTTCGTCTGTCACCAGGCTGTATCTTATGAGCCGAGATAGTTAAAAAGTTGAAACTTTCACAAATTATGTATTTCTGGTGCCTCTGTACTAAAAATCTGAATATAATAAATATATAAGGCATTTTGGTACGGAATGCTTTGTGCGACTCTACTTGAGAATGTTGCCAG
Source organism: Nudaria mundana (assembly GCA_963556515.1). Taxonomy (NCBI): domain Eukaryota; kingdom Metazoa; phylum Arthropoda; class Insecta; order Lepidoptera; family Erebidae; genus Nudaria; species Nudaria mundana. The sequence continues at coordinate 8,530,702 of OY748301.1, forward strand.
CAGACAATAAAATTAGTTCCAGTTCTAAACATTTTTGCCAACCTGTAGCTGCGGATAATGCCCCATCATCCTCAATCCTTCCATTATGCTTATCACCAGAGTTGATGTTACAGTCTGCTTCAGGACTCAACTAATGTGTAAGGTTTGTGAACAGCCTACTAAGTCAACTCAAAGAGAATACTTTACTGTGTGCTCGAACAGTTGACTATGTAAGTCAACTGTTCGAGCTTACAGTGAGAGTGTGAATCAGAACCTATACCTAGTCTATGGCTAGTTGGCTAGGGAGTTTTGGGGTGATTTCCTCCAAATCCAAATAACAAAAATATATTTTAGTCGGGAAAACCCCTAAGGCCGCATAGGTGGTCAAAGTAGCCAACTCGGGGTTATTGTTACGAGGGCGTACCCGGGTCGCCCGGCAATGACCGTAGCGCCGCGGACGGGGACATGAAACGAATGAACAACTTTTAGTACCATTTAGTACCACTATAACTTGATAGATGTCACCACCACTAACTTATTTTACGGAAAACGCTTATAACAATATTGTTTTGTTCCTTCGGTTCTCGAGGTCTCGGGTTCGATTCCCGGATCTGGTGGATAATGTATAATTCTCTTTAGAATTTTATCCAGATAATTATCCCAGAGTCTGGAACTTGTGCCCGTTAAATGGCAATAGGCTCGCCCCCTATTACATGGGACCTAACATAGCTGGCGAGATGTGGGTGTGCTTGCACACCTCTGCCTACCCCTTCGGGGAAAAAGGCGTGATGCTATGATGCTATGTCCTTCAGTTCTTTCTAAATTTCTAAAGAATTTGGACTGGGAACAAAATGTGATAATATTATTTATATAGGTATTTCAATGTAATAATAATGTTTACTGGTTAGACTAGCATCATACAATGAGACGTAGGAATCTATTCCTCTTCTTTTTCTTCATGGGGGGCGAATGTCGGGAACCTCCTAGTGGCTTTGATGGTAGCCGAGGGAACGATCGGTGCACCCTTCTTAGGGTTGTTAGTAAAAGTTTCGGAACCCTTATAGTTTGGTCATGTCCGTCCGTCCATCTGTCCTCGGCTTTCCTCCCAAACGGTTAGTGCTAGAAAGATGAAATTTTGCACGGATATGTGTATTTACTATTCCGACAAAGTAACTACTACAATAAAATAATGTAAAGTGGTTAAGTAAAGTGGAAATATTTTTTTTTCATGCGTCAACCCCATTATGTGAGGTATCATTAGATAGGTATTTTTAAAACATTGGGAGGTTGCTTAGACAATTTTTTTATTTAGGGGTTGGCGTTGGCGAGATATTCAACTTAAAAGCGCATTATTTTAAAACAGTGTCCCCCCCTCTAAAATATAAACGGTTAGCTTGAAGAATCTGAAAAAATTCATGATGGTAGTCCATATAATGAACTTTGAAGGAAAGCTATAACTGACCAGATGAATTTGTTAGTTTAGGAGTTATAGAGCCTATAACTGGTAACTACGGAACACTATATTGAGACGCAGTTGGCCGGTTTTTTCTTTTTATTCCTCGGCCCAAGACTGCGGCCGCACCTACGTCCATTGCCATACTAGCACAACCACTGATATAAGGAAGCATGTTTCTATATTCTTATTAATAAAAAGTCGTAGGTATGTCAAATCTAATCTCGATTAAGTCATAACTTTGTGAAATTGGTAATCAACTATTGTCCCCTCCTGTACTGATGAGGCCAATACCCGACAGAGTTGCCCCGTTGTACGAGGGGGTTGTGAGATTGAATCTCGCTCTTGGGAGTGAGTGAGCGAGCGGAGGTGGTGTGGTGGCATCCTAGCAGCTGCTTTGCAGTGGTGTGAGATCCACCTGCTGATTTTAAAAATATCGAAATCCGTACAGCAATTAGGTATTAGTAGGTTGGTAGAGCGTAAAACACTCTCTCTCTCAGACGCAGCCGGGTAAAAAAGGATAATATCTGGGCGCACTAAGGTGCTAAGATTTCAGGCCAGCCAAACATTCGTATAATGCAGGACTTACCTACTTATTAATGCAACAAGAGCAGGCTGATACGTACCTATACTTAGTTGGTACAGTCGGCCCCAAAAGTCGCTGAACACATTCAAACTTCCAAAACATCTGAACACTAAAAATGTCATAAGTCAGTGACGCAACACGATAACAAAATAAACTCAACATACAAACATCCATAAAACGCTGAACACTAGTATTCCAAAAGTAGCTGAACACTATTATTCCAAAAGTAGCTGAACATCATTAACATCATAAGTAGATTAACAAATCATATTTTCAATGTTGTTGCCTATTAATCTACTTTTGGTGTTCTTGATGTTACACGAATTTTGGTCTCGCCCTCGCGCTCTCGGAATTTTGGACGCCCGGCAATGGACGTAAGTGCGGCCGCGGCCCAGGGCAGCGGATTTAATATTAGCTTTAAAACTTTTCTCAAATTATCCTACATGTCAAAAGACCAAAATTCGTGTAACATCAAGAACACCAAAATTAGATTAACAGGTAACAACATTGCAAATATGATTTGTTAATCTACTTATGATGTTAATGATGTTCTGCTACTTTTGGAATACTAGTGTTCAGCTACTTTTGGAATACTAGTGTTCAGCGTTTTATGGACGTTTGTATGTTGAGTTTATTTTGTTCTCGTGTTGCGTCACTGACTTATGACATTTTTAGTGTTCAGATGTTTTGGAAGTTTGAATGTGTTCAGCGACTTTTGGGGCCGACTGTACCTAACTCATTGTGTGCAGACTCGTACATAAGCACCACCTAAGTATATAGTAACTAACCTGCACATAAATAAGCAGCTATTATTTCACGGGCCATTTACGCTTAGGATTTATAACAGGTAACACCATACAGCGAATAAGAAAGAATAAATCTCGACATGTGTGAACAATACCCATGGAAATGCAACAAAAGCCTTTACAGAAACTGTGATTGACGTCTTAATTGTGTACGAATGCACAAATCTCTAAGAACGATATTTTTTATAGTAAGTAAATGTCCTGTATGCTTCAAGCTTCGAGCTTCAAAAAGAAAAGAACGAATGATAGATTTAAAAAGAGAAGGTTTTAATCGTTCACGTATTAACCTATGTCATGTTTCGTAATTACACACCTACATACAGTCAGAAAAGTAGTTTAGGTGCCTATAAAACTTATGATGCATTAGGTGCATAAAAACTTACCAAAGTTAGGTACAACATCATACTAGAGGCCCACTACGGCGACCTGAACAACTCCTGCACCAGGATGGCTACTAACCATAAGATAATTTTTCAAAAACATACATACTTACATACGAGTACAAACGTTATTCTCATGTTTCGTACTTCACAAAAGTTAATGGCAATTATACTCCTCATTTAATTCCTAGTAGGTATTATAGCACTTATTTAAACCCATACTATAGGTACCTACTTAAGTTTAATTCACAGGTCATCCAACTAACTACCAAGCGTATTTCCTGCTCATTATAGGCACCACTTAATAGAATGGTTCCAAACAAAATGGAGATAAAGGCATAGAGATAATGAGAGGTTGGTAAAGTTAAATTACGGCCTGTTCTATGTTATAAATATTCAAAAGCGGTCCGGACAGCTCTGTATAGAAAAAAAGTTGACGTCTCAATTAACCGACGCTCGCCACGGCTCAACACGGCTGTACCAAACTTAATTTATATTATTCTCACGTTTTTGATTTCCTGTTGGTGTCTCATAAGATCACACTGTTTAAATCGTGTCTTTGAATTTGTAGGACATTATCCGAAAATTTAGAGACACGTCGAATCGTTTTTCTGGATCTTTTAACATTATTGCTAGCAGAAGAACGCGATTTCACGCGTAGTTTATAAAGAGTTTTCTCATTCTTCCTTCGCACAAGAACTTATAAATAGTAGGTACCCTATTATGATGTAGGTAGGTACACAGGTGCTCAAACTATCATTAAGTACCTATAAGACTTTCAGGCAAACCCTTTCAGTGACCTATGAGTTCGTCATTATCATACAAAAATTCTGTATAGCTTATTTGTCATCATCGCTAGCTCCCTCAAGTGATGCTTTGTTTTATTGTTGACGTTTTTAAACTACCGCTATGGGCCTAGCAGAAGAGTTTGCTTGTAGGTAACGTTACAAGGGACTTCGGTAATGTTTGCGGTACTTCTAACACCCCGCGTGTTTTATTACATTCTTTTTAACTATAAAAATAATTACAATATGTTATATTCTTATCTAAGCCATCTAACAATAATTTATAGCTTATAAGATTTTTAAGTCAATAAAATATTCATAAGGTGATAAAAATCTTTCTCGGAACCGTCGAAACAACATAACTATATAAAAATAAAAAGCGTTGTAGCATTTAAGTCGTTACGGGCTATTGACGATGTATGACACCTGGTTTATTAAGCATGTTTCATGGTGCAAGGAAGTGAACAAAAATAAGAATACGATTAGTTCAAGTAGGTACCTACTTTATCACGTGTAAGAATATGCATCTATAAGATGGATTAGGCAACTGCTTCAGGACCATCACAAGAAAATCGTTTTAAACGAATGATTTTTCTTTTGGAAATTTGAATATCGCATAAGAGATTGAAGTAACAGGATACCTAACGATCTGTTTGACTCGAATTTTTGTAATATAAAAAAAAACTGGAAGAGAAAAGGTTCCCAAGAATTGCATAGCCTAATATAGGCCCTGATACGGTTATTCCGGCCGTGAAAATATGGTGTTAAGCGGATCGACATGAACTTCGCGGTTTGTTATTCTCACTTACCTACACGTATCACATATGCTGGAACACGATCGAAGCTATAACATATTTTTTCCTAAACTCTACGATCGTTAATAGGAACCCCTCATTAACATTTAGTTCTGGCTTAAGTACCTACTTTTGTATTTGAAAGCGCCTTGTCCTTTGATCGGCAGGCTACACCACTTGCAGGTGAGCGATGAGAATTGCTTTAGTCTCGAAGATCTTGTTTGGTGAGACCTGTACTCCATGCACCCAAAACGTACCAAAGAAACATGTTAATAGTTTTGACCGTCTAAAGTGAATCTTCATTCCAATTAAGGAGATCCATTGTGTGCAGATGTGTATGGTTTTCTAGATCATACAATGGGCACACCTCCCCGCCCACTCGTTCTGCAACGTAGGCAACGTTGTAAACAAAACGGCATAATTACCTATCATTTCTTATGAGTTCATAAATGTCTAATAAGATATTTTAAACAGTGAAGTTCAATATTGGTTTATACCATGTAATTAAAATTGGATTGATCACTTTAGTGAAAATGAGGAATATGATGTTTTTGCAAGACTGTTTTTATTATTTTATTTTTAAATAATGAATAATAGATACTTGAAACCAGTCTTTGTGGATCTTCAATAATAAAAATAATAAAATAATCATTTCAACCCGGGAATCAAAACTGAGTTCTCACGAGACCCTATCACAGTACCACTGTAGTCACCCTGTAATATTAGTAATAAAATCCCAAGTTTTCAAGAAGATAATTCAACCACTGCCGCAGGTGAAATAAAAAAAAACTCAGCGGATTCGTGTTTCTATTCCCGATACTCTATGATGATAAAGCTTTGGCCCGTGATTAATCACCTCACCTTAAGTCGGGTTAGAGACACTCAACTATACAATTTGTACTTTATTTTAGAATCGAATCAGATAGTGGTCATGCTTTTTTGTACGACTTATTTTATTGGTTGATATGGGTCGCCGTCTCCAATGATATGTGTCACAAATTATAACTACGAAATATAATGACTTCATTTCGAACAGTTAGATCTTTGTATACATTTTAGATAGGTAGTTAAATATTAACGTCAGCATTATTTATTGAATAATGCTGACGTTTATTTTATTTCAGAACTGTCATTCATTAGGGTTCCTTAGTTCAAGTCGAGGATCCCTGATAATTTGGTCATGTCCGTCTGCCCCTCTGTGCGTCTTAGGCTTTCCCTCCAAACGGCTAGTGCTAGAAAGATGAACTCTGGATATGTGTATTTACTACACCCAAAAAGTGTTGAAAAAAATTGGGTACCTACCTCCCCTACACGTAAGTGGGGAATTTTTTTTTCTCGCATCTACACCATTGTGTCATTATGTAATCATTAGGTAGGTCTTAAAACATTGAGAGGTTCCTCAGACAACTTTTTGATTAAAGTATCAAGTAGACACGTACTTGGCCAGTATTTTTTTAGTTCTTCTTCTTTATTTAAAAACGTGGCTCCATCGATTTTCATCTATGATTTCGCCAATGTCAAGGTAATGCTTGATTAGTTGATAACCCCGCACAGAACCTTTCGGGGCGTTTTGACCAAGGTGCTCAAATGACCATGGTGCTGAAATGACCATGGTGCTGAAATGACCAAAGAACTAGTTATTCTTAACTTGCTTCAGGTGCAGGACAAGAAACGTTGTTCGGTATAAGAGTGTCTGGAAACCCGATTTTTGCGGAGCGCCAGAGGTAACCTAAAAAGCCACCAGTCACGCGCTCAGCAAAAATCGAACTCCATTTTTTTAGTTATATTGTTGCCAAATTCGCAAGCACAGAAGAACTAGTTATTTATTTATTTATTTCACATCTACATCTATTTTTACAGGGTAACCCCTAATGCAACAGAGTAGGCTATCTTATTTTATCTATCTCTAAAAACAAGTTTCTATTGTTGTAAACACAAAACAAACAAAGTGTAAACTGTGAATTCACTCAAGGTACAACTAAACAAATCGATTCCATGAGCGACATCGTTGAGTGTCCGGAGTGCGCGGGTCAGTGGCGCCTCCTGCAGTAGGTTAGTGCGTGCGGTTGGCAGCCGCAGCAGCTGCGGCCTTCGACGTCTGCCCACATACCCGTCCGGTACATTTAAGTTAATATGCCCTAATATATCTGCATTTTGGATTCTAGCTCTAATAACTTTGAACAAATACATGGCTAACGCAAACTCCCTCCTCACCCTCAACTCATAGTAACCAACCATACCTAGTATGAAGAGTGTTGGATACCTTAATGGATAAAAAGGGTATACACCGTAGTACCTTAGGTATAAGTATCTAACAAATTTATTCTGTACGCGCTCCAACATAAGTTTGTATTTAATTTCATGTGGGCTCCAGATCGCTGCGTTGTGTTCTAGATGGCTTCGTACTAGTGTGTTGTACAGTGTTACTATTGCTGTTACATTTTGAAACGTTCTTACTGTACGAAGCAAAAATCCTAAATATTGGAATGCCTTCCTACATACCTTTATAATATGATCACGAAACGTCAGCCCAGTGCAGAATTGAACCCCTAAGTCTCTCACTTCTGTCACTCGTTCCAGCGGAATGCCGTCTATGGTGTAGGTATAAAGTGTGGGCGAACGCGCACGAGTGAACGTTATGGTCACACACTTCGAGGTGTTGAACTGCAGCTGGTTATCCTTGCTCCAAGCAACTACCCTATCAATATCATGCTGCAGTCGGTCCCGGTCATCGGCACTCCCAATCTCCAGATACAGCTTCAAGTCATCAGCAAAGAGCAAGCATTTAGAGTCCCTGACCACCCCGGGCAGATCGTTCACCATGATGATAAAGCTGAGCGGCCCTAGATTGGAACCCTGACCCACGCCGGACCATGTGTTGTATGGCTCAGATACGAACCCCCCGTACTCCACATACTGTTGCCTGTCGGCCAGGTAGCTTGCAAAAAATCTCAGCAGGCGAGGGGTGAAACCAACGCTCGCTAGCTTCACAAACAAGACGTCATTTTCGACCACATCGAAGGCTTTTCGAAAATCGAAGTAAGCAGCATCGACTCGCCCCCCCTGGTCCACCACAGACACAAGGTCCGCCATATAGCTTAACAGGTTGCTAGTCGTGCTCTTCGACGGGCGAAAACCGTGCTGAGATTCCACCAACCGCTGACCCACCTGTGCATAGACCTGGATAGCGGACTCCAAGATCTTAGCAGGTGTAGACAATATAGCCACGGGCCGGTACTCCTCCACTTTCATACCTGAGCCGGATTTGGGTACAGGAACAACACGGGTCAACTTTCATCTGTCAGGAAAAGTAGTATTACTCAGGCACATATTATATATATGAACCAGAGGCTCCACCAGGACATAACGACAGTCCCTATATATGTAAGACGGGACGCCGTCAGGCCCCGCTGATCTCTTCGGCTTCAGTTGACGAAGAACGCTCAGCACTTCATCCCTATGCAAGTGATCCACGTGCACACGCGCAGCATCGGAGCCATACTTGTCATAAGCCTCCCTGATCGCCGAATCAACGCTTAACTCCGGCCGTTTTTTACTATACACCGATTAAAAATAATCAGCGAATGCCTTAGCGCATTCCTCGGTCCTCAAGGCCTCCCCATCTCTAACTATCTTTCTCGAAGCCCTAGTACCCGGTTTAGAGTTAACATAACTCCAAAATGACTTTGGGTCACTCTGGAGCCGAGTTTCAACCCGATCCTGGTACTGCCGCCGCGCCTGTTCTATCATGTTTTTTACTTTCGATCTACACTGGGCAAACGTTTCATAATCAGACCTATTACGTGTTCTTTTAAACTTTTTATGAAAAAGGGCCTTTTGCTTAATATCACGAATTATTTCACTAGTATACCATTCCGGGTAAAAGTACCCCGAATCCGTTCTATTTTGTTTTTTTTTAGGTACACAGTCGTCAATAATTGCATTAATAACCGTGTAATAATATTCCATACTAGCTTCTAAATTTAAATCATAAATAGGAGTCCAATCAACTGATGCGAGATGCGCGTACAAAGTATAAAGCCCTGGAGCAAGTTATTCTTAACTTGCTCCAGGTGCAGGACAAGAAACGTTGTTCGGTATAAGAGTGTCTGGAAACCCGATTTTTGCGGAGCGCCAGAGGTAATCTAAAAGGCCACCAGTCACGCGCTCAGCAAAAATCGGACTCCATTTTTTTTGTTACATTGTTGCCAAATTCGCAAAGCGACAGATAGAGCTTATATGTAAGAACCTGACAAGAAATCTCACGGCCCTTCTTTTTCAATCGTCAGTTACAAACTTGTAAAAACGTAACCATATAAAACAATATAAGATTGATTTCTCAACCATAACATTAAATTAATTTAACAGCGTAGAACGGGGTTACGGAGCGGGGTACAAAGAAAGTACACGAAGTTTCGTTTTAAAGATATATATTTAACAAAAAAATACTGCCTCTTACATCCGGCTTTCCTACGAGCGCCCTCAATTAGGTATATGGCATCCAGCAGTGGTGGATGGCCGTCCACCGTCCTTGAGTCAGTCCTAGGAGGCAATTAAACAGCGGTTGAGGTATCCAGCCCACTCTCCTAGACCTACTCATAGCAAATAATTTTACACAAAATCAGTAATGTGCCGAGGAGGTCATTGACCCTCCGAGAATCTTAACACCGACTTCAATATTTACCGGTAGCGCCAATCTGTTGAACTTCGGTAGTAGTCCTGTTACGTAGATAAATTCTATGTTTCTGTATACATAATTTAAATAATCACTCGTAGTGTAATAGGTAAATAGCCCATTCCTAATAAATGACACTTTACAGCATTTTAAAATTTGTTCAGATGTAAAGCCAAAGATTTAAAGTAAAGCGTTTGCATCAGACAAGCAAAATAAACGAATTCATTATTACTCTATGAAATAAATGACAGAAACTTAAAAGTCTATTCATTATTTTACCTATCCATTATTATAAAATAAAGTTCCAATGACACATGTCTTTTGTCCGTTTGCCATCAGTTCAAAATCTAATGAAAGAAATTGACTCACAAATAAATTGAATGTTTTATAAATAACTATTCAACTAGGTACATAATTTATTAAAATTTTAAGTTGATTATTTAGAAAAGTTGGTAACCAGCTGAATATTACAGTATAGTTCGCGAGGCTTAAGCTGAGCTTTGTTTTTGTGTGAGAGCACGTACGCGAACGTATAATGTGACTATACACAGCTGCACACAGCATTTTTAATCTACTTTTCGGGATCACTCACACAAATGCAAAGCTCAGCTTAGGTTTCGCGAACTATACCTACCAATAAACTTATTTTTTCTTCAAAACAACAATCTCGTGTCTAGATAAAGTGGTTTCCGGCTCATCGCAATTTCAATACGATAATCCGCCAAGACACAATATAACCAAGATGATTTCACTGTTTGACTCTACACTTTACAAATATTTATACAGGTCTGTGTAAACAGAACTAATACTTCCACAATGATAACTTTACAACCAATCTCAATGACAGGAATAAAATGCAAGTTTATTTTCTTTGAAACAAGGTTGAGATTCGAGTTTTATGTTAATTTTAGTTGAACAAATGATTTCTTTGCATGAACATGTTGACAGCTACCGTTTTGGAAGAATTTCTTTGTTTTTCTCTGTAAGTCGCTAATCTGTATTTATCTTTTGTCGTGTGCAAGTTGACAATGATATCACAGTACTTACAATGTGGTTTTAGAAATCATAATATTTATCTAAGTAATCGTAGGCACGTGTGTTACCTACAGTACAGTCAACTTTAGTTCTCATAGTACTCATATTACAACGAGATTGAAATGCAATGTTACTATTATCTACTGACTGACATAGGTAGTAAGTACTATTAGCACGAAGCTGTATCTGTACAAGTCATCATCAAGAAACGCAACCTCATCAGTTTATTACACAGGTGCTTCACGCCTTCACGCGTCGTGAAAGACACAATATAGCTAAAGAAAACCAAAATTTCACATAATTAGTAGTTATGCCTTCTGTACAATAAAATCTCTCCAATTCATTATCGATATAACTTTCTGATTCAAGATTATGATCTTTCAAACGTCAGAATAAATAAATTTATTAGTAACTGCAGGACCTCTACGTGAATAAAAAATAAAACCTTTACGAAAACAAAACTTACAAACCATACCAACCTTTCCTACTGAGTCAAGCACAAAAGAAGGAGAGAAATGTACATAGATCAGCGTATGAGTGTGAGAGTGAAAGAAATAGTGGTACCACGTAACACCTGCCGACCGCCAAATGAAGATATCGCAGCTGGATGCAAGTCTCACGGAAAGAGATTGTCAACATTTGTTTATCTTTACTTTAAGTTTTGAGTTTTTATTTCAGATTAGCTGTCCCGGCGCATTAATTTTTCTAATATTCTGGACTTTTTTTCTTCCATAAGACCCGTCTCCTGATAATAACGAACACAACAAAAAAAGAATCAGCTAAATCGGTCCAGCCGTTTACGCGTGATGTGGTGACCAAGGGAAATAGGAATTCATTTTTATTTATATATATATATATGTAGAGATTTTAGTGTCTTCCAAAAAGGATGACATGTATTGTGTATTTATTGAATATAGATAGTTTATTACAGTTATGATTTACTTGGAAGTCAAGTACTTAACAAGAAAAAATATTATTTAGGTAAATACATAATATGGACAATATTCCGTCGCACTCACACTGACAAAAGCTCTCCTTTTTTATATTTTTTTTATACTGGGTTCGCCAAATTGACGCCGCCCGCCTGGTGGTAAGTCGTGACGACGTCTAGCGATTGTGGGCCACTCTCACAGCACACAATACTATAGAGAGTGGCCCTCAATTTGACGACCTACTGATGTGCCTCTTCACGCTCCGCTTAAAGAACCCAGGATTATATGTAGGAGGTTACACGTGCACAGGCAGGGCGTTCCAGGCCACTATCGTTCGGCAGAAAAACGAACGTTTAAAACGCTCGGTTCTCGCGAAAATGCTATCCACTGTGTGGGAGTGGCATCTCTGCCCGGCACGCGTTGTTCGGGATCGGAAGGAAGAGGGTGGGATCAGATTGAAGAGCTCTTCAGAACACTCGCCGTGGTAAATACGGTAAAATGCGGCCAAGGAAGCTATTGTTCGGCGCTGAGCTAGCGGCTCAAGGCTTCCCGTTACCTCCGGACAATCTATAATACGGATAGCCAGTCGCTGCATAGCATCGAGAGCGTCCAGCAGATACTTCGCGGAGCCGTCCCAGAGGTGAGAGCAGTATTCGACGCAGGGTCTAATCTGTGTCTTGTACAGCAGACACCTCTGGTCCGGTGTAAAGAATCTCTGTACCTTATTCAGTATTCCTAGTTTCCGCGAAGCTAGCCTTATACATCTTTCGATGTAGTTTTTATTATTGAGCTCTCGACGAACGTCTATGCCAAGGATGTCAAGGTTGTCCTTCATTGGTAATAATACATTCTGAAGAGAGGGTAGGGGAAGGAAAGGGGATTTCTTCGCTGTAAATGTTTTTTAAAATTTGCGGGCATTGAACTCAACCAGGTTCTCGGTACCCCATTGATAGATACAGTTGAGGTTCCTGTCGAGATCAGCCACGAGTCTATCCTCCTCAATCTCCAACCGCCCTGCCGTCGGACGAGCCCAGTAGCTCCCGTGCAATGTGCTGTCATCTGCATAGCAATGAATGCTCCCAAGGGATAGCATATCATTGATATGCAGAAGGAAGAGAGTTGGTGACAGCACGAACCCCTGCGTTACCCTGGCATTCACTTGCAAAAAGCGAGAAGCCTGGCCATCGCAGAGGACCCGCATTCGGCGTTTTACATCTATTATGTCTGTGACATTATAGTACTGGTAAAGAAATAAGGAACTGGGCTATTTTTCGGTATAAATATATTTATTAATTTGGTATAGGGCTCAAAGAATTAGTGTCAATTAATCATTCAATCATTTTATTCCCAAATATCTGTAAATAAACTGGACTAAAAGATAATAAAAATTAAAGTAATAACAAAAATGGTAAAACGTCATAAACTTCATACAATGGGTCTTCTACGCTATTATGTTAAGATATAAATACCTGTTTATCCCGACGACGTTTCGACTCTGTTTTGTTGAAAGATAGTTCAAGTAAAAGATAGTGTTATAAACAATATCTTTTACTTGAACTCTCTTTGTGTACAAAATGTGTACACAAAGATGTGTAGGAACGGTTTTCGCAAAAAACATGCTCTTCAAAGCTAAATATCTCGCAAACAGATACTTAAATCAAAAAGTCGTCTTAGCAAACTCTCAAAGTTTTTAAAATACCTATCTAATTATTACCCACACGATAGACACGAGAAAAAAATAAGTACAAAACGCAAAAGTTTAAAAAGTATTTATGACAAAATGTTGTCAACCTGTGCTTGAGTTATACGAACACGTCTACAGATGCTACCACAGCTCTACACACTAAAGGCAAGCACGTTATACGGGGACCTATAAACCAATACAATAGCTCCACGGGACTCCATAACTCTATGTTATGTAGTTAACAGTCTCGGGTTTCCATAGCAATATTCGTACTGTGTCGTAAAGCCACAGTACAACTGACCTTAATAACTTGAAGCCAGTTAAAATATTTATACATACAAAGTATTCCGAATTTAAAAAGACGTTAATTGGGCACAAAACTAAATAAAAGTTGTCTGGAAGAGATTGCTATTGGCGATTAGGCCACCATTTGTTCTGGTTTTTAAAATGATATGTCTTAATACTATGTCAGATGGCATTGTGTACAATCAAGAGTATTTGCCTTCAATGAAGTCGAGTAGACTACTGGATATTCCACTACGGACTTTGACGACAGTTTTGGCATCATTTAAATTCTGAATGGAGTCAGGCGTTACCTGGCGAAAGTCCATGATAAAAAAATGGAGTATATGATGTCGTCATATGTTTCACCTACTCACGAGGCATTCTCAAGACTGTGAACTGACTGAACAGCCACGAGAGGAGTCCTCTCGTGGCTGTTCTCTCTGGAGACAGTCTTGAGAATGCCTCGTGAGTAGGTGAAACATATTATGTCGACGTTTATAATGTCTTAGAGAGAACAGCCCTCGTGGCTGTTCTCTCTGGAGACAGTCCTCTCGTGGCTGTTCTCTCTAGAGACAGTCCTCTCGTGGCTGTTCTCTCTGGAGACAGTCTTGAGAATGCCTCGTGAGTAGATGAAACATATTATGTCGACGTTTATAATGTCTTCTATTTAGCGAACATCATATACTCCATTGTTTTATCATTTAAATTTGACTGCCTCGGTGGCTCAGTGGTATGAGTATGCGACTGCCGACCCTGAGGTCCCAGGTTCGATTCCGGGTCGATTCAAATTATTTGTGTGATCCACAAATGTTTGTTTCGGAGTTTGGGTATTTTCTATGTATAATATGTATCTATGTATTTAGAAATATATAAGTATGTTTATCAGTCGTCTAGATCCCATAACACAAGCTTATATTAGCTTAATTTGGGCTAGATGACGTTGTGTGAGAATGTCCAAAAATATTTATTAAAAAAAAAAAAAATATTTTTTATTATAATTGGTAAATACTCCAATAGATGTTAGGAACGCGGACGGAACCACGGGCGTCAACTAGTTATGTAATAAATTGCAGGTTAAATTCTTAGTATGAAAACGACATCAACGCGTGCAACATTTGTTTTAATCATAAAGCATAACATACAAAAAGACCACTCCTCAAGTACTTATTTCTATGAAGACTCTATAAGAAGGTTTCTATCATAAGGATAATATGATTAAGCCAACAAACCAAACCAAAAAAATATTGTAGGTACGAGTACCACTGTTTTATTAAGAGTAAAAGAATGTATAGTAAGACGCACTTTCTATAAATTCTTAACCTTAAAAACAAGATGTTAGAATTGAAATTTCTTTTTTATGTTGATGCTAAATGATAGCTACATATATCTACTATTAAATTGTCATTTTACGAGCGATATTAAATGTTCTTTAGTCATCATTTATCTCTTCATCAGATAATGAGAATAGTCATCGAGAAACTTTATTATATTCCTCTTAAACAAGGATAGTGTGTCGTGTTGTAAATAAAACTACATTCTTTTACACTTCTATTCTTTTTATTTCTTGTTTACGTGTATCTCTGTATAATCTCAAAAAGGTTTAAAGATTTAATAGTGATGATAATATTACATTGGATGAGACTGTATCCGTAGCAACTAGTTCTTAAAATAAGAATTTCCCACGTTTATATTCCAAATCCGGAAATCGTCACTACCAGTACGAAGTCACTATAAAGCTGACACACTGATCCTTCACATACGACGTATGCCACGTGACGTGGGAAACAGCAGCACACTGGTCCTACGTCTTGCGACGTCTTCATTATCTACGCGCTATGACACTTTAAACGTGTGTGACAGCGTCGTACGCGTGGGATAGCATGGTAACACGCGAGTCTGGCGCAGTCACGCGTGATACAGTGTGGTGAATGACTGTTACCAAACAAATTGTATTGGCCAGATCCTGTTCATATGTCACAATGCGTGGCGTAGGTCGCATGTAAAGGATGAGTTTGCCCGTGTCTTAATACTCTCATGAGATTATGTGTTGTTCTAAGTACGATTATTAATTTAGTTCTGTACCTTCGAATTTATTTACAATAAGAATTACAATATACAAAATATACATAATTATAGACTAAAAATATTTACAAAATATCGTTTAAAAAATCCTCCGCGTCAGTGCCGACTGGGAAGGTTCCCAGAATGCTGGGTGTATTGCCACGTTGGATGGCGATACTTATTCTTTGGGCCAGAAAATAGCCAGCCTTCTGGTCCTGAGAAGCATCGATTAGGCGTTTAGCAATGTCTCTATAAAGGCGGCGAGCACTCGGACCCCATGACCCCAGCAGTGTCTCAACTCCAAACGGCTCAAATATGTAATCACCTGCTAGGTTAGCATATTTACGCCGTGTAAGGCCTTCAGCCGATGCAGCAGGAGCGCCATCACATCCGGATGTGCTTGGAAGGTCTGAAGGTGCTAAGGTGTCAACGCATGTAGCGTCCCACACCAAAGGCCTTTCCATCTTCCACGGTAGCAATGACATACCGTCGGGTCTCTTTCCATCGCTTCGTGCTAAACAATTTGGTTCACGTACGGCTGGAAGACCTGCGGTGGAAAGAGCCCTACGCATTATGTCGTTTAGAATAGCGTGCCGAGGTATACGCGCTTCTGCTACAAGAAAGGCCATGGTGTCCCAGATTATCGACGGCTACTCCACAGGTGCAATGATGTGGGGATACACAAGGTGTACCCAGTCGAAGGCAAGTGGCAATGCGGAAGGTTGTGTCGTCCAACATTGTACCGATGTTGGGCGATGTGAGCGCCTGGATCCATAACCCTGACTCCCATTCTCCAACAGCTAGTAGGCGTGCACGCTCTGAAATATTGACAGAAGTGTCAATTAGTGTATTAATTCTCAATTTACAGAGCGGTGAATCCCACAGTCGCTGTGAGCCAAGCGTGAGGGCAGGTCAGTGTCGGGGCAAGACATCCTCCAAGCATTTAAGGCATCGGTCTTGCATCGCACCTCGGAATCAATCAGTGTATTTGACAAAATTTTCCTGACTAATTCTTCGGTGCTATGGACTATACTAAATGTACCTATTTATTTTCCCTGAAACATTATATACTAGTGGATGCCCGCGGTTTCGCTAACGTGAAATAGTTTTTATATTTTCAGATTCCAGCGGGAACACATTCCCGGGATATAAAGTAGTCTATATTACACCTTATTACATCAGATATTTGCTAGTAAAAATCAGTCCAGCCGTTCTAGAATTTGAACAAACAGACAGATAAAAATTTATTTCAAGTTTAGCAGAGCTAGTTAGCTCTTACAAACGTCAGTAAGTACTTAAAATAACTTTTTTTTTTTTAATGAATAAATTTGAGTGCGTTTGACCGTAATCTTACCTGATGTTAAGTAACGATGCGGTCTAAGATGAAGCACGCAAACTCAAATAATGCCTATTTACTCTTGCCTTGAAAATCCCAAGATTATATGTATCGGGGAACAATGACGCTGGAAGGGAATTCCATTCCTTTGCGCATGATGAAAGAAGAAGCGAATCGAGAGGTACGAAGAGGTGGTATATCGACCACATACGGATGGAATCTCAGACCACGCCTTGATGTCCGATGATGGAATGGTGCTGGTGGAATTAATTCATGCAATTCCTGCGGACACTCTCCGAAATGTAACCTGTAGAAGACACACAGACTCGCAACCAGACGGCGATAGTCGAGGCTCTGAAGTCGGTTACTTGTGAGCGCCTCATCGCTTATAAGTTTTCTGGCGCGTCGGTCAATAGCTTCCAGGGCCTCAAGCTGGTAGCGGGCGGATCAATCCCAAAGGTGCGAGCAGTACTCCATGCAGGAGCGAACCTGTGCTGAGTAAAGACTCAGCAGTTGATTCGAGGTAAAATATTTACGCACCTTAGAGAGGATGCCTAGTTTTTTCGAAGCTGTTTTAGCCCTGGATTCAATGTAGCTTCCAAAGTTCAGGTTGGATGATAAGTCCACACCAAGAAGCTGGAGATGCTGAGTCACAGGTACAGGGACATCCCGGAAAGTGGGAGCCTTGGTGAACGGGCTCTTTTTGGCAGAGAAAAGACACGCCTGGGTTTTCGTGGTGTTGAATGTGACAAGGTTAGCATCGCCCCAGTCAGACACTGCCTGAAGGGTTAAATTGGTGCGTTCAACCATTGCCACTCTAAGATCGTCGATTTCCGGTTTTTTGGCCTTTGCGCTGGAAAAATATCTCTCTGCAACCGTGCTATCGTCCGCATACCCAAACATACCGGGTCTGAGCAGGTCGTTTATATGTAGCAGGAATAACGTTGCAGAGAGAACAGATCCCTGTGGTACCCCAGCGTTAATTGCTAATAGATCAGACGAGCAGCCATCAACAACCACTCGAATAGATCGTTCCCTTAGGAAATCTGAAATCCAAGCACAAAGACTAGCCGGAACTCCGTAAGCAGGAAACTTGGCTATAAGGGCTTCGTGCCAGACCCTGTCGAAAGCCTTCGAAATGTCAAGTGACACAGCAAGTGCCTCACCATATTTTTCAAGAGCCTCACCCCAGAGGTGCGTGGCATACACTAGAAGATGTCCAGTAGAACGGCGTTGGCGAAACCCGTATTGCCGATCACTTAGGAGGTCATTGTCTTCGAGGTATGCCAGTAAACGATTGTTTATTACACGCTCCATCACCTTGCAGAGAATGGAGGTGATCGCAATTGGGCGGTAGTTGACAGGGTCTGCACGTCTACCCTTTTTTGGTACTGGCTGTATGTTAGCTACCTTCCAAGTTTTCGGAGCGTAGTATTTTGAGAACCTCCTTTTGATGAATGCGGATTTCAGGCATTTTGCAATCACTAGGAGGTAGCTGAGGTGGTGTTTTAATACCAGCATCTAGCCGTGAATTTTCAGCAAACAGAGAGGCAAACAGATTAGCCTTTTCCACAGCTGTGTGTGCCAGTGTTCCATCAGGTTTCTGCAAAGGAGGTAGTGAGGATCGACAAAATTTCACCTCAACACATTTGGCTAGAGACCAAAACTCCTTACTCCCAGATGGGTAAGACGAGAGTCTGGCTCCTACGCGGCCAACGTGATTGAAGCGCGCCTTCATCAGGACTCTTTTGCAGGACTTGGCTGCCTTGTTAAAGGCTTTCTTCTTTTTACGCGTATCCGGAGCTTTGTGCTTTCTGGCATCAACCCAAGCTTCATAAGCCGACTGTTTGTCTGCCTCAGCTTTCAAACAGCTGACTGTTTGAAAGCTGAGACAGACAAACAGTGGCTCTGAAGCCAAACCAGGCATGAGCTCTGATCCCAGATGGCCGGTCAGAAAACGGAATAAAGTATTCCATCGCTCGACCGATAACCCCGGCAACCGCAGACGCGCAGCTCGACGGATCGCCAGAAGAAAAGCAGACTGACAGCCATTGGTAAGATGCAAGGAAATGTCGCATCTCATCCCAATCCGCTGACTTGTATCGCCTCACCCGCCTAGTGCCTCTAGGGCTGGAGTCAGGGGGGGGGGACACAAAAGTATGGACTTAACCAGACAGTGGTCAGAATTGCCAAGGGGGGCTGAAACTGACACTTGATATCGGTCTGGTTCAGGTGTCAGCAGAAGGTCCAGACAATTGGCCGTGTGGCTCTCAATGTCAGGTATTCGAGTTGACTGGTCAACCGGCTGGGAATCATAGACAAAGCAAACTTGTAGGCCTCTCTACCAGCATGGTCTGTTTTCTGGTAAGGGAACAGCCACTGCTCGTGGTGGGCATTAAAGTCCCCCAGAAAAACGATTTGAGCGGTCGGATACCTCTGTTGAGCCACATCGGCGGCCTCACTCAGATGGTCAAATAGCCTAGTTGTCTCCTGATCTCCGCTGTGCGATCTGTATACACCCACATAAACAATTTTTTCGATGCCGGTGTCTACAAGCACCCAGATTGAAGAAGATGAGGGATCTTCTAAGTTACGGAGACACCTGGCGCAGATGTCATCACGCACATAGAAACATACCCCTGCTTTTGAACAGAAGTTGTGCTCCAGGGTGTAGCCTGGGTAGTTTAGGTAGGAAATATCAGCAGGGGTTGAGATTTGCGTCTCCGTAAGCAAGAGCAGATGCGGTTTTGCAGCCTCAAGGTGGTGGTGGACTGGGACGAGATTGGAGTGCAGTCCTCGAATGTTAGTGAAGTGCACTTTCAGTGAGAGGCCGTGCATCCGCTGCTGAAACCTCATTTTCTAATATTGTTTCTGCATAATATTTTCAAGAACAAGGGAGGAAATAGGCAAAGAGTGGCAGTTATGTGAGGCACCAACCGGACCCCAACGAAAGTTACAGCACTGCCGCACGGTCAGGAAACCTAGCTTGGAGACCGCGGGGACGCCCGGACCCCCCAGAATTGCCTGTTGAGGCCTCTCATCCGGTTGCCAACCGGCCCAACAGGAGCAACTCTGGGATTATGCACGCGATGGCGGAGCAGCCTTTCGCGGATGGCTAGTCCACAATTGGGCTCCCAACTATCGGCGGGCGGCCAGCGGAAAACCGTTTCTCCGGATCCCGCTGCCCTCCAAACTAAGCACCGCGTGCGGCAATACTGCAAGCCACGTCTACGGTACACCAGAGGATGCAACTACATAGACCCACTCTTAGAGGGCTACTCAGGGTTCACAGGGTGGAACGCGCGAACGCTTGGCACTCTGACTTCAACCCAGAGGTTGGTGACCAGCCACGGCCGAAACCTACCACCGGAAAGAGAGTCGCTCTTTAGCACCACCCGGGGGCCACGTGTAGGGACTCGAGGGTAAAGCCTACGGACGCGAGCGACAATTGGCCCCCATATAACTCACGGCCACTCTTTTCTATCAGTCACAAAGGCCACTGTTGAAGATCTCGAAATTGCAATCCATATTTTAGGTACATCTAGAGGCGACTAAAGAGTCATTATAACGGACTTCATAGACACGAAACATCTGAAAATAGAGACTTACCATTTTACATTAACAATTTTTAAACGATACTTATAAGTCTTATAACTGTGCGATGATACGAGTACCTACATGAAAGTAGAAAAAAGTTTAACGACCGTAGTAAATGCTTTCTACAATTGTTGGGTTGTGAATTTAGGTCATGGATTTGTAGGAGTACTTACTTTATA
Organism: Nudaria mundana; assembly: GCA_963556515.1. Lineage (NCBI taxonomy): Eukaryota > Metazoa > Arthropoda > Insecta > Lepidoptera > Erebidae > Nudaria > Nudaria mundana. Next base: position 8,551,269 of record OY748301.1, read on the forward strand.
AGTGGAAGAATAGTGATTCCAATTTTAGGCCTGTTAACGCACAATTACTTTATAGTATAATAAAAACGACCTCATTGTGTGTGAGCCGTACACGGTCTTTAGATATACCTAATCTTATCGAAATTTCAATCTATACTTCGATCGAAATACTTATTAGCAACTGAAGCACGTACAGGACCAATATAGTATATGTTTTAATATATTGTCCTTAGTGTGATGAGATAACGCTTGTCCCGAGAAGGTCTTGTTAACGCCGATGAAGTTGTTTTACGCGACGGGTCGCGCCTACTTTTATACGCCGCCTTTTTGTAGCAACAGGTTGAAAGAAATAGAGTAAATTATCAAAGGTTTTTTTAATTAAGGTAAAAGCAAGACTGTATCTCGTATCTGTTTATAGAAAGGTTTCTAAAGTAGTCACCGTCGTAGATTATGTTTTTTTTTATAATAATAAATATATCGGACATTTTCCTATATCTCGCCTATATCCCCGAACGGGTAGGCAGAGATGCATTACACACCCACAATTTGCCAGTATTTTTTGTCCCACGTAATTGGGAGCAAGCCTATTCCCGTCACCGGGCACAAATATAATGGGTTATGTCCAAAATGGCCGAATGAATTCAATAAAAAGTATCAGCTATATTGTAATTTAGAAAAAAAATTTAAACCCGTTGCCTTGCGATGAAATATTGATGAAAGGCAACAAAATCTTACGTGCCAGCCGCTACGGCACAATCAATTAAAGTCATGGGCGTCTCGGACTATTTACATAGAAAACACCCAAACTACGAAACAAACATTCGTGGATCACACAAATATTTAATTCGACCCGGGAATCGAACCCGAGACTCCGGAGTCGAAAGCCGATGCACTACCGACCACGCCACCGAAGCAGCAGCAGAAGATCTATATTTACTTTGCTTTACTTCTGAACTGTCCTCTGGCTCTGGCTGTAGCCCTGAATAAATTTTAAGATGCTGTTAAGGTTAACTTATTAGAAAAGGGCTACTGCACCAGAGTGATTGTTTATTTAGATACCTAACACAGAAACATGAAATTGAGGTATTTACCATTTAAGTAATTTGTGGTATTTTTTTTATATTAGGTTCGCCAAATTGACGGCGCCCGCTTGATAGAAAGCCATGGTGACTTCTGGCGATTGTGGGCGATTCTCATTGTACATGATACTATTGAGAGTAGCCCTCAAGTTGACGACCTACCGATATGCCTCTTCACATGAGATTTCTTGCCAGATTCTTACTCACCGGACCTACCTGTTGCTATCCGAATCTGGCAGTATTAAATGTAGAATCACCCTTTTTAACTTTAATAAGTGTCTTTATGAATAATTACTTTGAATAAATACGAAATCAATGCATAGTAGTCACGGCAGAAACAAGCAAGGTTTTGCATACATGTGTCAGCACATAAATCACAAGTAAATCAAATCAAACAATACATTCCTTGGTGCCAATTTTCATTTCCAAAGACTTATGAGGTAAGCCGTGTCAATAAAAGGACATACAGTTTGTAGGGACATCTTATTTAGCATAACCTACCAAATGTAGACACATTGTTGATACTGCATTGAACGATTTGATATGTGATTGACCGTTCAAAGAAGCGCACGTTCTTTTATTCATATTGGAGCGCATATAAATTATTTGGCTGTCATCATAAATTTAACATAGAATACACATACTAGATGAACGATGAGCAAAGAAGAAAACAAGAAATGGAAACTAGTTAATAATACTCCTGGCAAAAGTTTACCCAGAATTTTTTTCTTGATGACTTTTGGGTAATTTAAGGAAGCAAACCAATAAAATTAAAATCATGGGAACGTTAATCTCAGATGATTTGAAGAAACAATAAATAACATGAACAAAAAAGAAAAAAAAGAAGTCAACTAATAAAATAATAAAATTAAAATCACGTGAAGTTTGATCACTTAGTTGATTTGCTTCAGGAATTATTGGTTCAATTTGAAAACTAAAAAAAATTGTTGATTGTTCATTAAATCGATGCAGCAAATGACCAAACCAGCTTTTACTTCGCTCAGAAAATTGGCATTACAACATCCAACCTTTTGAAAAATTTACTAGCTGTTGATGAGGAGTAATTCTCAGACTAGCGAGGTTCCTCTGTAGTTGTGTATTATTAAGTTATAGTGGAGCATTTAATTACAACTATATGGCTGTCCCGGCGAAGTTCGCCTGAAAAAATATTTTAAGTACGAATATAGCAGTTCCCGAATTTTAGGGAGACAAACGAACGGCGATTCATTTTTATTTATACAGATAAGAATTACAATGATTATGTAGGTATTAAAAATAATAACACTACAAAATATTATTTAAAAATTCCTCGGCGTCATTGTCGACGGTGAAGGTTCCCAAAATGCTGGCCGTGTTGCCATGTTGGATAGCGATACTTATTCTTTGGGCCAGAAAGTTATGTTAAGTTACAGTTTTTATTTACATGTGAATAAATTAAGTCAACATTCTTTATCAACTTGACATTAAGATACCTAGTTTAGTACAGATATTTGTATAAATCGTGATCCACGACACAACAAAAATCCATAAAAAAATAAATAGCATCTACAATCACCATAATATGGCATATAAATCCGAGGGTAACATCCGGCTCACGCACGTATGTCCTTTGTCGCGTAGGCAGATATATCCACCCACACAGCCTTTCTTATTATTTAGAGTAGTAGAATGGATAGGCTCCGAGCTGGAGAGTCATCACATCACGTTTAAAACAGGAACAATTGTATTTTAATTACCGCTTAAAGTCCCTTGCATTTCTGTTACAATTTGCATTATAAAGCTTAGTTAAAACGTTAAAATATAGTTATATAAATTACGGACTAAAGGCTGTAAGCTTATAGAAACTGCTTAACATTATAGAAATAAAAAATAAGTACATATTATATTATCCTAATATTTAATAATGGAATTATTACAAATGTACTTACAAACTAAGTCTAAATAAAATTAAACAATATCATAAGTATTAAAAGACCTTAGACCATTGATAAAAAGAGAGCAATACAATCTGTTTGGATATCCATTCCATGCATAGAATCCCGCAGTTTGTCGGGATTTCATTATTGTTATTGTTAACAGAGATCTTGTATGAGGTATATCGAAAACTTCGCCCGTGATTGCCAGTGCTTACTTTTCTGCTGAGGTTAGATTGGGTATCAATAATCTTGATATAGACCTCTAGGCTCTATGCAATGATAGATGCGTGAAGTTATATATAACTATAGGTTTATTCCACCTTGATCACATAGACGTAGGTTATAATTCTATGTAACTCGTCACTAGTCGTCACGCTTCACCCACGTCACTCCATTGAAGCAGATTTGTTTAATAATAAAGAGGGCAATGTATTCAACGCAAAGGAAGCGCAAAAAATAAAGGTAAGCACAGGAAGAAAATAATATACATTATTATAGTTGTGCCCTCGTGGTGCTCGTGGGCAATGCGGCTCTCTCGGCAAGCACTCGCGCCCATTCTCGACAAGTTAATCAGCCAACAGACGTCTGTGGTTCTCAACTATTCAACTTTTGAAAATAAATGCATCATGTTATTAGGAGAAAGACAATTTGAACTATGGGAACACCCAAATACTCCGAAAAACTTTATTCCGAATTTCGATGTTCCGATTTTCAAAAGTCCGAATTTCATAATACCTAAGAATTGTAATGTCTATTATTAAAAATCACGAAACTTATTTTACCGAAAGTCATTAATGCGATTTGTTAGTTTCCGATTTTCATACGTTCGAAGAGTCAAATGCTCGAAGGGTTCTTGGTCCAAAACACGACATTCCGATTTTCAATACTTCGAATAAACTAAAAGTCAACATGATTGTTCTATAGAATTTAGTGACAGAAAGAAATCGCTGCAGAACCAACTTCACGCAGTCTGGTCTGGGTATCTGGAATGGGTAGAAGTGGGTTAGGTTAGGTTAGAACTGTGACCACAGCAGAGTGTGAGCCGAGCGAGCGTAGCGAGCGTGCCGCGGCAGCGGCCGGCGAAGCGCTTGAATTGATCTGTATTATATACAAAAAATTGGAAATATACTTTGGCATGTGACCAGGGAAACAAAATCAGGAAAGGATTCGTATTGTTGATGTTTCGAAATATCATTAAGTCTGACTTTTTGTTATTCGATCTATTGAAGCTCGGTATTTTGAGAGTAGTAATTATAAAAGTTAGGAATATTGAAATTTAGGAATTATAAAAATAGGAATAATGATCAATCGGAGTTGTTATATTCGGAATAATTAATAAAATATTAATAATTCGTATTTGTGACTGACGGAATAAAGTTATTCGTATTTATGTACCATTAAACTATACCTATTATATGTTATAAGTAAATCAAGTAATTAACTGTTAACTTATTTTAATAAACAGTAAATTATTATACCTACACTAATCAACATCTATGTTGTATCATTTATTTAGTTACCTACCATAGCTACCAAATATGTTCTTAGTTATATGCTCTAGATGACGAATAAGTTGCCAAACACTCTAATACAATGATCATTTAGTAGAATATATTTGCTGTAAATAAAACTGAATAAACATATTATTACTACTACAAGTAAGAGGGAACATAAAGTTTGAGACACGGTGTAGAATAATGGAGTATAATGACTCTATCGGCGGCGGCGAGGCGGCCGGCCGCGGCCTGCCCTGCGCTTACCCAGACCGGCCTCGGACTTTTTCTACTAAAGCTACGCGTATTGCGACTTCTCGGAATCCTGATTTCATATTACTTCTGAACACTTATAATTCACTTTTTCCCTGTAAATATTTCTTCTCTATTTTCTACTATAAGAAAAACTAAAACATTATAATTATGTCGATTGGGATTCTGTTTGTTCTGTTATCACTATCACACTCATCACATATAATTTACCGACTCTATAATTTTTTTTTTTTAGGACATAACAATACACAACCAAACCAACCAAAATTTAACACGCTCATTAAAATCATTCGGAATTAAGCGTAGACACAACGGACATTATAAATACATTCAAGCAATTACAAAAACGTCAAATACAATAATACGAAGTAATCAAACACGTAACCGAACGACAGATCAAAGCTTGGAGCTTTTTAATGAAGCCTTCATAGGCGCACGCGCAGTCGGCTCGGCAAAGACGTGCACGCCTTTGATGTAGCCGACACGACGAGCGGTGACAGAGCGGAGGCGATGATGCCTTTATAAAAACTCAATGATTTATACCGAGACCATTCGGCCATCGGACATCTCTATCAAAGAATATGCCAGTGCACCCCACGAACCACAATAAACGCGATGTTACAGCGGCAACCATTTACTACCACGATCTACTAAAAAGTAGGCCCAAGTGTTAAAGTTTACGATACCATTAATTTCTAAATTAGTTTAGCATTATAACAACTTTTCCGAAAAAGCTAAGTAGTCATTATAAAGTTTATTTCAGGTGTGGAATATAAAACTGTAGATTTGCATAACTTCGCGTTTAAAAGCTATAAACGAAAATAATCAACATTAAAACTGAAATATTTATCAGTACGTATGTAGTGTAGATGTACCTACATAGTGGTTATACTAGAATATAAAAGACAATGAAATGGAATATGATATAGTCTAAGTCTAACCCTAATAGAGCCACTAGAACCAGAACCTAGATTAAGAAGAGAACGAGAACATAGAAGAGAACGCATAATAAATGCATATTTATTGGATGAGAAATTGCAATAGCTTGAAAGTAATCTCATCAGTATGCATATCCATGTCTAGAAGTATTGCATTTTAACTTTGTAAGCTGGGTAATGATTATGTTAATGTTTAAGTACTTACATGCTATTAAGTGCATACAAATACATCTTATTAACATAGCAATGGACTAAAATGGGTTATGAAATACCTCAATTATAAGCTTCGTCGCACAGTGACTCGACAGAACCATGTACATTTATTTGCACTTTTATTTTTATGTTTAAATTAGGTGGTTCCTCTAATCAAGCGACTGAAACGTACGTACTAATTAGCCGCGAGTTTTGCCTGCAGATGCCTGCAGGATGATATTATTATGTATGAGTATGGAGACAGTCGAATCTACCAAGTGTGGTGGGTGGTAGTCTACCTATCGTAACCACAGAGAAATCGAGGCGCAGCGGTCCCAACTCCGCCAAGATCTCATGGAGACATGGAAGGTGCGACTTGAGCAACTAAAGTGGGGAACCACCACCATCGCGGCGGTGAGAATAATCATGGAGGAGTGGCTGCAGAGGCAGCACGGTGGCCTCACGTATCGTGCGACACAGATCATCACTGGGCACGGAAACTTCGGTCAACTTCGGTGAGTATCTTTTTCACATGCATCGTGAGGTCACACCCGCGTGTCAACACTGCGAGGCTTCCGGCGTAGACACAGCATTCCACACGTTGGTGGAATGCTCAGCATGACCGAGTCAGCGCCGGGACCTCGTTGTGGGCCTGGGCGTAAATACGCTCTCGCTGGAGACCATGCTACGAGCCATGGTCTCGAACGGGAGCCAGTGGAACGCGGCCGTTTCCTTCTGCGAGCAGGTAATGCTTGTGAAGAAGGCGGCCGGTAGGGTGAGGGACCGTACCCTCCCCGCTGAGTTCCGAAGTGTTCGGTGAGGACGCCGCAGACGAGACTACGCCCAGGACCATCGACCTCCATGATCGGGGCCTGAGGACGATGGATAAGCAACCCAACGTCCTTACAGAATCAGGCTAGAAGAGCTGCGTGATTCTCTCAGTGTCTACCGGAGGCACCCGCCAATTAGCTTTAAAACTTTTCTCAAATTATCCTACATGTAACATCAAGAACACCAAAATTAGATTAACAGGCAACAACGTTGAAAATATAATTTGTTAATCTACTTATGATGTTAATGATGTTCAGCTACTTTTGGAATACTAGTGTTCAGCTACTTTTGGAATACTAGTGTTCAGCTACTTTTGGAATACTAGTGTTCAGCTACTTTTGGAATACTAGTAATCAGCGTTTTATGGACGTTTGCATGTTGAGTTTATTTTGTTCTCGTGTTGCGTCACTAACTTATGACATTTTTAGTGTTCAGATGTTTTGGAAGTTTGAATGTGTTCAGCGACTTTTGGGACCGACTGTACATTGGTCTCGTGTCAAAATATAGAATAGAATCTTCTAACTAAGTAATAGTATTTCTTTAAATACTAGAAATCACTAGAAAGAGACATATAATTTCTTAGCCGAAGTTTGTTTTCTTAAATTAAGTAATATTGTTATTAGAGTATTTTGACTCACACTGTCCAGACTTATAAAAAGACGTGCTCATTCTCAATCCAAAACATAAGCAACGAATATTCGGGACTCACTCAACGATCATTGTTTATTTTATATTGTTGATTGTGTTCTCGGAAGGATCGATCGCACTAAGTCTCTTCACAGAAACTGACTTGATATTCCAATGGCCCTTATTGCAGGATGGTAGCTACAATAACAAGTATTTGTTTGTAAACTAAACGTAGCACGTGAACTGTGAAAGTAGTTAGTGGTTCTGATTATATAAGAAATAAAATATACCTCAGAAGTCATGCTAATATGTATAACAAAGTAGAAAGATATTTGTGTGAATTAAATGAAATCAGGCTACATGGCGAAAGTCCATGATAAAACAATGGGGTAAGATGTTGAATTTTTATATAATTGCACTAATTTCGCTAAATAGAAGACATTACAAACGTCGACATATGTTTCACCTACTCACGAGGCATTCTCAAGACTGTCTCAAAGAGAACAGCAGATATTTGTGTGTTTAAAATAGTCTTATGCCCTTTGACATCCACCCTCAAGGCAACGCTCAAGGTCACGACTGGGGTTGCTCAAGTCATGGGTCGTATACAGCAGCTGGGACTGGACGTGGCATTGAATAAGTCCGAGACTCTGTGTTTTCACGGACCTCGGCGCTGTCCACCTCCAGGTTCCAGCATAAATGTAGGGAGCGTTGCATCGGCATCGAGCCCTCCATGAAGTATCTGGGGCTCGTACTCGATAACCAGTGGAACTTGGGACCACACCAAAGTGACGGGGGCAGCAGCCGCGCTCTCGCGACTGATGCCCAACTTGAAGGGACCCAACGTTTCCTGCAGGAGACTGTACCTGGGGATCGTGTGGAGTATGGCAGTGTACGGGGCTCCCGTATGGGCGGCGAGACTGACGCTTCTATACTACACAGAACATCGAGGACCTTGGCCGTCAGGACAATAAGAGGGTACCGCACGATCTCCCTAGAGGCTGCATGTCTTCTAGCCGCGACTCCTTCATGGGACCTGGAAGCGAGAGCCCTTGCGTCATTGTTCCAATGGCACAAGAAGGTGCTGGAGCGGGACCACAGGTCTGCGTCTCGAGAAATCGAGGTTCAGCGGTCCCAACTCCGCCAGGACCTCATGGAGACATGGAAGGTGCGACTTCAGCAACCTCAATGGGGAACCCCCACCATCGCGGCGGTGAGAACGATCATGGAGGAGTGGCTGCAGAGGCAGCACGGTGACCTCACGTATCGTGCGACGCAGGTCATCACCGGGCACGGAAACTTCGGTGAGTATCTGTTTCGCATGCACCGTGAGGTCACACCCCTGTGTCAACACTGCGAGGCTTCTGGCGAAGACACGGCATTCTACACATTGGTGGAATGCTCAGCGTGGGCGAGTCGGTGCCGGGACCTCGTTATGGGCTTGGGTGTAGATACCCTCTCACTGGAGACCATGCTACGAGCCATGGTCTCTAGCGGGAGCCAGTGGAACGCGGCCGTTTAGGGTGAGGAAGCGTACCCTCCCCTTAGAGTTTGCGGCGAGGTGTGCGGCGAGGGTGCCGCAACGTGACTACGCCCAGGACTATCGACCTCCATGATCGGGGCCTGAGGAAGATGGATTAGCAACCCACCGTCCTTACAGAAGCAGGCTAGAAGGGTTGCGTGCTGCGGCGCCTCTGCCCCATAGCATGCAACCAGATTCACTCACCGACGCGGGATTAAACCCAACCCCAACGACGCGAGATAATACTCGACCCCAAAGATGCGGGGTAACACCCGACCACCACGCAGCGGCCGGTGGCTAAAGTCCGCCAGGCGCCACTGGAAATCCTCTCAGTGCTAACCGGAGGCGCTCAGCAATGGACGTAGGTGCGGATGCAGCGTGGGCCGCGGATTAAAAAGAAAAAAAAACCCTCCAGGCATATGGTTGGTCCCATGTAATAGGAGGCGAGCATATTACCGTATGCATTTGAGTCTCAAAGTTCCAATAGCAGCAGAGTAGTAGACCTCACGAACCATAAAAACATTATTTTGGCTCCCCCTAGCCTCCCCCCCTTTCACCTCAATTATAAAAGCTAACTATAAAAAAATGTATTAAATCAAGGAACACTTGTGCAATGTTTCGTGGAGATAAGATAAAAAATATGTGGACATTTATATTTCACTACGTACGGCAATTAATACGAACACGGTAAGTATAGATTTGTAAGTAAGTACCTACATATACCTGTTAATTGCCTGTCGTTTTGATCAGGTTGGGCTGCCTATGGTGAGATACAGACTTTCAGCATATGAAACGGGATATCGTAAATTTCATGTCAGATCAGAATATTCTAATACGTCTTAACTGCAATCTGAATGTGTTTCATAATTATTCTTGAGAGCACAACAATTTTTCTTAATATTAAACACAAGTGTAAGTAAATCCCCCAAAAATCCCTGAGTTTAATCGCCATCGAAGCTTCTCTTCGTATACAAACGGTTAAATTATGCACGAATTTCACAATGCTAAGTTTCTAAGTAGCCTCTTAAATTGGATAATAATGCCGTAAAGGTATTGAATTATTGGTCGGTAGTCTTAAAGACTAATCGGAACGTGGCGGGGCGCGGCGGCTTGTGACAGATGACGAGGAAAAAAAAGCAGGAAACTGTACAACACTAATAGGCAGGATTAGTGACAAACTAACTCCGAATCCCCGGTAGCAGATTGAGTGTACCTTAAAACTTATTCATAATTTATGAACCGAACATAATGACAGAAGATGATAATACAGGTAACTTAAGAGTTTCGGTGTTAGAAATTTGGGCAGATGATTTTTTTTGTTGAAACAATATTGACTAAATATAGTACAGTAGGTTCATAGGTACATTACGAGTATATATACGATCTATGGGACTAGGGCTCAAATCGCAGAACAGTTTTAATAATGTGGGGTGAAAATTATTTAGTCCGAGAAAACTAGGACTTTAATTGGCTGTGCCATAGCGGCTGGCACGTAAGATGTAGTTGCTTTTAATTAACATTTTATCTTTTAAAAAATTGAATTTCAGGGGTTTCAATTTTTTTTTCAAAATTATAGCTTAGCTGCTACTCTATATTATTAAACTCATTCGGCCGTTTTGGACATAAAATATTATATAAAACCCATAAAAATTATATGGAGCCCGGTTACGGCAATAGGCTTGCCCCCTATTACGTGGGACCAAAAAATTACTGGCAAAGAGTCGGTGTGTAATGCACCTCTGCCTACCCCTTCTGGGATATAGGCGTGATATATGTATGTTTTTGAAAATTATTCAAATTAAGTTCATTCAGGTATTTCGTTTTGGTATTTTTACATTTTAAAGATGTTAGAGGAAGATATGAAATATTATTTTGATGGCGTCATAGAATTTCCACTCGAGACTGTAAGTACATAAAAGATTCCAATTTGTGCGCTAAATGGCATGCAACTAATCAGTTAACCTACCTAATGCGTAAACTCTTACAAATATTTTATCTCATTTATCAAATTTTTATAACAGTAAGGAAGGGGTTCATCCCCAATGCACCCGTGCCCAAGCTAACCTAACCTGCAAGTGGTGACCCTGTCTTCCAACAGATAAAGCTATGGCCAATATAGAAGTTCCCCGTTAACGGTAATAGGCTCGCAATCTATTAAGTACGTGGGACAAGTAATAAATAAATAAATATGTTAGGACAATTCACCCAAGCAACGCTCAATCTAAGCAGAGCTTGTGATATATAAGTACTAGATAACTTATAACTAGTTAGATACATTTTTTTTTGTAAATACATACATATTAAACGTAAGAAACACCCAGACTTTGGTACAAAACATATGTGTCATCATCACGCCAAGTTTGTCCCGACCGGGAATCGAACCCGAGACTCCGGGGTTCGACACATATGTTTGTACCGAAGTCTGGGTGTCAGATATTAGATTTTTTACCTTGCCAATTTGACGCAAATGGACCAATATTATTTTGACGCTAACGTCGAAAGCTGCTGCTAATTCAGCCGTAGATTGTGTATCATCGGCTTCCACAATCACCTTTAATTCATCATTGTCGACCAAAGTCCAAACGGCAATTTCATAGGTAAAGACCTATATATTTATAATATTAATATATATATATATATATATATATGTATAAATAATATTATATATATATATATATATATATATATATATATATATATATATATATATATATATCCGGTCTTGTTTGTCCAAGTGTGTCAAAGTTTGTCCGGTCGGGACAAACTTTGTGTGATGACATATGCGTTTGTACCGAAGTCTGGATGTTTCCTATGTATAATATGTATGTATTTACAAAAAAAAATATATTTATAAGTATTTATATCAGTTTATCTAGTACTCATATCACAAGCTCTGCTTAGTTTGAGACTAGATGGCGTTGTGTGAATTGTCCTAATATATTTATTTAGTAATTTAAATTCTACAAGAAAGTCGAGACGTGTCGTGTTAACGTTATCGTAGTGGTGGTGAAACGAGTCTCAAAAGATAACTGATACACTTCTACAACCGTTATACTCGTAATACCGCGAGAGAGAGAGCCTCGCGATTAGAACATTCACTTCAATACCACGATTTATTATATAAGTAATATGTAGTTCGTAGGACGGCCAGTGTAACGGCCCGGATATGTTGACAACCAAATTATCTTAGAATTTCTAAAACATCTGAAGTAATTTGATGGAAGAGTGTCATCATGTAGTTGGTCGCGGGATAAGTCCGTGACCTTAGATTATCTTCCAAATTGTGCAAATTTGGATGTATGTTTCTTTGTTAATTGCTCCATCATGCTCTAAGAACGTGATGAATTTTGCAGAAATTATATACTAAATTAGCTGATAATCTAAGATAAGACTGTAGGAGATATTAGATAGTTTACTACGCGAGTGAAATCACAGGCGTACGTTAGTCAAAAATACTGTTAAGTGAGGTAATTTTACGTTGAATTGAGTTGTTACGTAGGACTAAGCCACACACAGAGCCCAAAGCGAACAACAATGAGGTAGATACCTATTCGGAGAGGTATAATTACTGCACAGCATCATCGAGGGTCATTACCGCACGGACAAGTTTGGTGACGGGAGGAGACCACCCAGCTTCCTTAACATTTAATATAGAGTTTGTGATATGTAACTATCGATAATCATTTTATGTTAACATCACATTAATTAATTAATTTGACTTGGAATTGGAACTACGCCAAGATAGTAGATACCGTACTACATACTTGGAAGATTGGATTTGAAGATGTACCTATTTATTGATTAATCAGATTTACACAACATCAAAATTTAGCATAAAGTGTAAAATTACATAAAGGCACAAAGAGAGAAAAGAGCTTAATATTTTGAGAGGAATGTAGCATTACACATTCATCCGTGAATATTTTACCAAGCACTTTTGAACAAAAGTATATTTCTTATTGGGGTTGAGACACTGGAGTCATGGGGTCCGAGTGCTCGCCGCCTTTATAGAGACATTGCTAAACGCTTAATCGATGCTTCTCAGGACCAGAAGGCTGGCTATTTTCTGGCCCAAAGAATAAGTATCGCCATCCAACGTGGCAACACAGCCAGCATTCTGGGAACATTCCCAGTCGGTAATGACGCGGAGGATTTTTTAAACGATGTTTTGTAATGTAAATGTTTTTAGTGTATAATTATGTATATTGTATTTCTTATTCAAATAGGTATTTTGCACTCATGTCTTTTTAGGAAGTTGATTAAGCTTTTATTAATGGATTTAGCTATTACTTATATAAAAGTCGCGTATAATTGTTGTCTCACTTATTGGAAAGTTAGGTAATTTCTCTCTACAACAAGAAAGAAATTGAGATAAGTACAGTGTTTTGATTATTAAGATAAAAAATACGTTGCTATATTTCGCAATATTGTGTATCACGATCAGTCCAACGTTGTACCAACTGTTGTAATTCTATGTTGAATGGACGTGAATGTAAATTCTTTTGTCAGAATGATTGGAAAGTAAGCAATGAACATAAAATCGTCGCAACTCTTGCAATAACTCAATGATGTAGGCGACGACGACGTGTTAAATAATAGGTACCAACATTTGAAATTTAAATGCATCTTTGAGAACAAGAAACGCCGACAAGAATGAAGATTATCAACTCACATAAATGTAACTTAGAACGTTAATGTCTTCACTTGAATAAAAACTTTACTTGACTAATTGCCGGGATAAACTGTAAAAAGTTGTGAGATTCAGGAAACATTTACAAGGTAACGTCATTCCCATTTGCAGTTAGACAATGGACTAATCCAAAATCTGTTTTTAAATATTTAATTGGAAGTATTTTTGTTTGAAAATACATTTGTACCAATTTCAAAAAATTATTTGACCAATATAAAGCTAAATTAATAGTCAGTAACATAGACTGTCTTTTTTTCCCAGGGTTTGTTCTGGTGGCAATCGGGACCAAGAAAAGTTTTCACCGGAGCAGAGCTGCGGAATTTAGCTAGTACGAGAAGGTATTGTTTAATTTAAGAAAAAAACAATTGACATCAAATTGCAACACAGAAGAACCTGTTCGCAGAGTTTAAAATTTAATTCAGAAACCACCAAACGATTTCTCCTTCGAGGTGGTAAGTATATACAAAATTGCCAACAATGGCAGATTGGCACCTGGCTTGTGTAAATTGCTACCTTCATGTATTCCTTTATGTATTTCTTATGCTACAGTAGGCAATTTCAACACAAATTTAAGGAAATGCTTGCAACACAACTTACTCAAAAGACTTAATTTTTTTATTAGTAGTGGACACCCACGGCTTCACCCGCTTAACAAATCATATGTTAAAACCTTCCTTCATAACCACTATCCATTGGTGAAAACTGCATCAAAGTCCGTTGCGAGATCTACGCATACATAGAGACGAAGAGAGAGCGGAAGCGACTTTGTTTTAATTAACTTACCTTATATTACCTTTCTATTTCGGGTCGGCTTTCCAGTCTAACTGCGTTGAGGCTAAACTTTGATATTTTCCGTGGAGCGACTGCCATCTGACCTCCACAACCCATGGGAGATATCAAAGATTTACAGTTAGACCAGTCGGATTTTGTTTTAGGGCTCCAAATACCCGTAATGACTGCCAAAGATGTTCGTATGATAACCGGGACCGACGGCTTAAAGTGCTCTCCGAGGCACAGATGATACTTAAGTACCTTTATTTTCGATTTGTGCATGACTCCCATGCGTTTTCAGGAAACAGTTACGCATTACAGAAAGTGGAACCAGCAACCATCAGAGAAATCACTAAATAATGGAGATTCATTCTTGACAACCAACATGTCATTATGTTTTCCGCGGAGATCCGTGTAGCTCTATGTTTATACGTAGTAGAGAACAAAATAACAAACAAAACAAACAGTATTTTCCGACCATCCTATACCATCAGACTTAAAGCAGATAAACCTATTCAATCACCATTAAACCTCCCGAAAATTAGACTTAAGCCACAAAGATTTGATTGAATGAAACCTATAATCTAAACCTTTCGTATACAAAATACAAACGAATTAGCTACTTAAATTATTTGATTATGGTGCATTTGCATCCAGTGGCAGGAGATATTTTTGTACTTGCTTCAAAATGAAGTGAAAAATATTTATTGCCATATAAAAATAAAAATTACAAGTAATAAAAAGTACATGACTTTTATTGTGTATTAGAAACGGAATTAAATGTGTTTAGAAATTTATTTTGAATGACTAAAAACATCTTGAACTCGCTAAGGATGTGAAATCTATATCAAAGCACACTTGTTAGTGATAGGTACCTTTACAAGATACAAAGTTAAAATAATGTAGAATAACGTATTTATAAACGTGTATTAGTTATAAACCGCGTAGGTTTCTTTAATACTCATGTACAATTTGTAATTATGTAAATTTAAATGATAAAAAATATATATATATATATATATAAACTGAACACGTCAGCTTATAATGCCAATAACAAAACCTTATGGTGATAATCATTACATAGTATAAAACAAGGTCGGTTCGGCTCCCTATGTATGTATGCTTAGATCTTTAAAATTGCGGAACGGATTTTGATGCAGTTTTCATCAATGGATACCAATGGTTCTCAAGGAAGGTTTTTGTGTACCTATTCAATTTTCAAGCGGGCATTCGCTAGAAAGGAATAAAGTTAAAAAAAATATAAACAAATAATTTGTCAACGTTTAAATGTCTTGTATTTTTTGCGAGAATGATGCAAATATTTTGAAAAGTTTGAACATCTTACTTACCCTGATTCTATCCAAGATTCTATCCAAGATTCTATCCAATATTTGATAAACAAATAACACCAATAAACAATTTTTTTTTTATAAATGTTGCTTGTAACATTTATAAAAAAATTATTGGCACGAATTACCATATGTCACTAATTAGCCAACCTTAACGTATCTTAAAAACTAAATGTGGAGGGTTCTCAAAATTATAATTTATGCTTTCGATTGTCGGCACTTGGTGGAACTTATATTACATTTGTGTAAAAATCTAGTTGAGTTTTTTTCAAAAATGTTATCAAAAATATTATGAACTGTCCAAGTTAATACCTACTTTGAAAATAAGTAAAGGCTTAGTTTGACGAATAATACGAATACTTACTCCGTGATACCATTGTATCCGAAGTTATGAAGTTAAACCATGTAAACGCTGTGTCGTGCATTGCGCAAGCGACGCGAGTTAGAGGCGTGGACCATCGTGCTTTAGTGCAGTCGCGGTGGTCCATCGGAGACGACTTCATTGCACCACATTTTAATCTATATGATGATTCACTGCCACTATAAAAACGGATACAGAAAACTATAATTTAAGCTTTTCTCATGAACATTGATGACGGCTTGAAAATAAGTCGTGGTTCAAATGTTTAAAGATCACTTACCTACATTATGAGAGTTATAACTGTAATGTTCATAAATACGGAGGTTTATGTGGTGTAGGTACGCACCTAAGAAACCAACTTCATTATATTTGTATAGATAATTGTAGTGATTATATTTTAGGCTATACCTACGACATCAGCATTGACAAGAAAATTGTATGATCACAATTTCGTTCATAACCTAATCATAACATGGTATAAAACAAAGTCACCCGTTCCCTATGATTTTCATCAACGGATAGAGTGGTTCTTGAGGAAGGTTTTAAATAATTATATTATTTGTCAAGCGAACGAAGTTGCGAAGTTGCGGACTAGTACATTCATAAAATGACTATCATACAAATATTTATCCTCTGAGTGAAAATCTTAATATCTTAGACATTCTTTGATAGTCAGACAATGGGTGGTTCAGATCTATAATGAAGCAGGACTATTCGATTTTACGCTCTCAAAATCAAATATGTCATTATGAAACTCGGTTGGACGTCTAACAATCGTCCAAAAGATTAAGCAATTTATAGTAATAATACGCTTAGTTGGCGCTGTTGTTAAACTAACAGTCCTGTTGTTAGTCTGCACAGGAAACAATAATTAGAGATAGTTCTATATCATAGCACGAATACCTAAGGCGTCGAACATACCTCACCTGCAAGTTGTGCACGTGGGTCCAAGGTTTTTGGTAAAGGGTAGGCGTACCAGATTACGTATACCTACCTTTTCGGAGACCTACCTACCTACCTACCTTTAAGTAATTATATGTATGCTGTTCTTTAGAAAATTTAGTCATAAAATAGTACTAAACAAAGTCGCTTCCGTCTTCCGTTCCCTATGTAAGCTTAGATGTTTAAAACTACGCAACGGATTTTTATGCGGTTTTCACCAATGGATATACTTAGTGGTTCTTGAGAAATGTTTTTGTGTATATAATTAGTCCAGCGGGCGAAGCCGCGGGCGTCCTCTAGTTAGCCTCAAATTAAATACTTTACGTTATTTGCAGAAATTTGTGATAAATTCGCCAAGTCCGAATCTTCTGATCCTGAGACTGAAAAGCATTAATTAATTTCTTTATTGAGAATTCAACGTTCACATATTAATTTGCATCATAGGTAATCTAGACATTGTGGAATAAATCTATACCTACATAGGTAAACATTACTACAAGTAAATACGCATGTCTAATTCAGACTATGCCATGACTAACAAAAATATGAATGTAATTTAAGCATTCCAAGCTGGCTGTTTCGAGTCATTATATTTATAGAACATTCGAATTCAGTTTTTGTCTAACGCAGATAGCTTCATACGAATGGACATCTTTACTTGAAATAGTCATAATTAGGGTCATGTATAGCGGACGTGGAAGGCTGGTATTGTAATTTGGACCACCCGCAGATGAAACAATGCTTATTGCTAAAATAATGAGCGTTGCGATAACATACTTAAATTTTATATTTGAAAAACAGCGGTAGGTATGTCTATTATTTCGGAACTCAGTTTTTTTTTTGGGAACTGTAGGTATTAAGTATACCTACCCGATATTCAGTGTTATTGTTATTATAGGTATGTACCTATTTTCGAAGAAATTAATTAATCACAGGACAGGGCAAGTTCTCTCAAAGAAGTTCAGAACGCGAATACATAAAAGTTGCGTGGATGTCGATGTAATCATTTTTCGGAAAGCATTTTGTCTTGTCCTCATTCTTCTCTCCAACGAAATCTTGTTCTTCAACGAAAAATGCTACAAAAATCCACTTTCCGTAGTTCCGTACTAAAAATTTGTCCATCCTCGGCTTTCCTATGAAACGATTAGTGCTAGAAAGATGAAATTTTGCACGGATATGTGTATTTATTATTCCAACAAAGTGCTACAATAAAATTATGTAATATATTTTTTCGCCTGCAAGTAAAGTAGAGATGATTTTTTTTTCCCGCATAAACCCCTTCGTGAAAAATACTATCTAATGATTAGAGAGTATTTTTAAAACATTGGGAGGTTACAAAGACAATTTTTTTGATTTAGATGAACATCTAAATGGCTGGCACGAAAAATCTGAAAAAAATTACGAGTATGATGGTAGTCCATGTAATGAACTTTCAATAAAAACTATAACGGTTTGTGTAACTTTATTAGTTCAGGAGTTATAAGGCTATTATTGGTAACTATAGAACCCAATTCTATGCGTGCCGCGACACATACTTGCCCGGTTTATACCTACTAATATTGTTATGTAGGTATCTACTTATAACTATTACTGGTAAAGTGCAAATAATACCCACGTGTGTAATGCACTTTGCCTACCCCTTCGGAGCAGGCGTGATTTATGTCTATCAAATCAAATCACTTCTTGAAGGTCAAGATATCCGCCAATTGGATTACCACACCCGAGAAGAATGGCAAGAAACTCAGCGTGGTTGAACATTTTTTTAAATGTAATTATACATAGTACTTATATTATTTACTAGCTGTTGCCTGCAACTCCGCCTGCGTGTTAAGTTTTCTTGATCACCAGTTACTGATTTATTATCTATAGCTGTTGCCCGCAGCTCCGCCTGCGTGTTACTTTAGATCGACATAACTTTTTTATTTATGAACCTATTGAAATAAAACAAACATTAAATGTTAAGGTGAATAAACCACAACGCATTACTGAAAACCGCATTCAAATCGGTTAAACCGTTTCTGAGATTAGCGTGTTCAAACATTCAGACAAACAGACAATCAGACAAAATTCTAAAAACCAGTGTTTTGGGTTCTATTACGTTCATAAAGCCACGTACAGTTTCTCTATTATATCTTCGATGTACAGACATTGACCTCTTACAATTTTATTATAATTATATATTGATTGATGATTGATTATTACACACATATTTATTTATAGGCAGAATGTGAAGAATATTACCTAGATATATTATTTCCAGTTAAAGATTATATTGATGACAGAGATCATCAATATAATCTTTAATTGAATAATACGCTTTATTCATTAGATAAGTACTTTTTAATTGTAGTTTTAAATTTTCCCTCGGTAAACTCTAATATGGATTTGGGTAATTTACTATACACTATTATATTTGAAAAGGATGATCTGTGTACATACTTATAACTAAAATAAAACTGTATAATTATGATTATATGATCCTGATCCTCCGAACAACGATACAGAAAATCTTGACACTACTGCCTCCAGACTCCTTTCGTTTTGGATCAGCTGGTGGACTTGAAGGTCTGACACCACAGCACCTTAAGGACCTGTTGTGTCCGAGCGCTGGGGAACCTGGTGATGCACTTTTGAGGGAGCTAACAGCTCTAGTCAACCTCATGCTCTCAGGCAATGTGGACAGTGGCATCACAGATATTTTGTATGGGCCAATTTATGTTCCCTGCACAAGAAGGATGGTGGCATTCGTCCCATTGCCGTAGGCCATCGGACAACATTGACAACATTCCCATCGCCCAACATCGGTACAATGTTGGACGACACAACCTTCCGCATTGCCACTTGCCTTCGGCGGGATACACCTTGTGTATCCCCGCATCATTGCACCTGTGAAGTAGCCGTCGATAATCTGGGACACCATGGTCTTTCTTGTAGCAGAAGCGCAGGTTGTATACCTTGGCACGCTATTCTAAACGACATTCGTAGGGCTTTTTCCACCGCAGGTCTTCCGGCCGTACGTGAACCAAATGGTTTAGCACGAAGCGATGGAAAGAGACCGGACGGTATGTCGTTGCTACCGTGGAAGATGGGAAGGCCTTTGGTGTGGGACGCTACATGCGTTGACACCTTAGCACCTTCACACCTTCCAAGCACATCCGGAGGTGCCGGCGCTGCTGCTGCATCGGCTGAAGACCTCAAACGGCGTAAATATGCTAACCAAGCAGGTGATTACATATTTGAGCCGTTTGGGGTTGAGACTCTGGGTTCATGGGGTCCCAGTGCTCGCCGCCTTTATAGGGACATTGCTAAACGCCTAATCGATGCTTCTCAGGACCAGAAGGCTGGCTATTATCTGGCCCAAAGAATAAGTATCGCCATCCAACGTGGCAACACAGCCAGCATTCTGGAAACCTTCCCAGTCGGCAATGACGCGGAGGATTTTTTAAACGATATTTTGTAATGTAAATATTTTTAGTATATAATTATGTACATTGTAATTCTTATTGTAAATAAATTCCACCTTATTATGATTATATTCTTTTTGCTTGTTCTTCCATGACACTAATTATGACTCCAACAGACGATGGATTACTTTATTATACGAGTAGTACCTATAAGATGTAAGAGTATCTAATAGTATTGTAAATTGTTTACGGTATCTATAAAACCTTATGACCATATGGACCAGGTACCATAATAGGCCTGGAATTAATTTTTATTAAAATTTAAATTCCTATTCCATCTTAGTTTGGAGGACTATGGACTTTAATAATGGTTAGTATGGCTAAAAACGACTGCTATTTTCAACTCACTTCAAAAAAGGAGGAGGTTCTCCATTCGACTGTATTTTTTTTATATTTGTTACCTATCTTTGACCAGATGAACCGATTTTGAAAATTTATTTTTTTTACTTAAAAGCTACTGCTTCCTAAGTGGTCACATTCCGACAATTATTTAATCCCAGTTCGGTAATTGGAAGTAGATTTTTGACGTGATTTCACCATTAGCTATGTATAGTGTCTATTGAGAATTACTTATTAAAATTTTACATTAACATTAAAGGAACCACAGGATATACTCACTTACCGTCAAATCGTTAATTTGTGAACGATACTTGAACGTTGTCTAGACAAGAGTTCTCGACATTCATCTGAGTTAAGTGGAATTTGGAAACGTTGTACGTGATAAATTTATAACCGCGCCAGGTTTGCGAGCCATGGGAACGGATGTTTAAGTAGTGCCAATGTTGGTGGCGACTCCAAAAAAACGCTTCCTGTACCTACCTATTCTGGTTTTCAAGTAGATTAGGTAATTTGATAACGTAGTATTTTAAATTCAGCGTGTACTTATAAATTGCTGACTTATAAATAACTGCTTCGGTGGCGTGGTCGGTAGTGCATTGGCTTTCGACTCCGGAGTCTCGGGTTCGATTCCCGGGTTCGATTCGAATCAGATAAATAAATAAATATTTTTGGACATTCTCACACAAAGTCATCTAGCCCAAATTAAGCTAATATAAGCTTGTGTTATGGGATCTAGACGACTGATAAACATACTTAAATATTTCTAAATACATAGGTACATATTATACATAGAAAATACCCAAACTCCGAAACAAACATTTGTGGATCACACAAATAATTTGAATCGACCCGGAATCGAACCTGGGACCTCAGGGGCGGCAGTCGCATACTCATACCACTGAGCCACCGCGGCAGTCAAAGATATTTGTGTGATAACACAAATGTCTGTTACGGAGTTTGTGTGTTTTCTATGTATATTATGTATGTATTTAGAAATATATAAGTATGTTTATCAGTTAAGTAACGTTAATAAACTATTACATACAAAACAATTCGGTTTCACTCGTGGTCGGTCCACCACTGATGCCGGAATTAAATTATTAGAGTGTATATACAGGGCCTGGGATGAGTCATATGATGCTTATGGTGTATTCTGTGACTTATCTAAGGCCTTCGATTGCGTTCAGCACCAGACTTTAATTAAGAAACTTGATCATTACGGAATCCGGGGGACGGCCTTGAATTTCGTCAATTCTTACTTAAGTGATAGGGTCCAGAAAGTAGTGATCAATGGTAAACAGTCACCTGGTTCTCCTGTAGCAATGGGGGTACCGCAGGGTTCAATTTGGGGCCCTTTTCTTTTTCTAGTATATATTAATGATCTCCCTCACCTCATAAGAGACGACCACGAGGTAGTTTTGTTTGCTGATGACACTTCTTTAATATTTAAAGTTAAACGTGGACAGCGCGAACTTGACGATGTAAACATTGCCCTCTCTAGGATAGTCCACTGGTTTTGTGCTAATAATTTATATTCACCTTACCTGATGTAAGACTTGTTAAAACCAGTGTTAATGTTAGGGATGATATAATAGAATTGGTCGATGACACTGTCTTTCTGGGCATAACGTTAGACTCCAAATTGCAATGGGGGCCTCATATCGGGAAAATTTCGGCCAGGCTTAGTTCAGCAGCCTATGCTGTCAAAAAGATCCGACAACTTACAGACATTAAAACGGCGCGTCTTATCTACTTCAGCTACTTCCACAGTATCATGACATATGGCATACTACTGTGGGGTAACGCTGCCGATATTGAATGCATCTTTGTGTTGCAGAAGAGGGCTGTCCGGACTATCTATGGAATGGGGTCTCGGGAGTCATTAAGAGATAAGTTTAAGCATATTAACATCCTTACAGTGTATTCACAGTATATTTATGAAATTTTATTGTATACCCACAAGAACAAAAGTAAATTTGTGAAAAATAGTGATAATCATGATCTAAACTTAAGAAATAAGGATAAACTGGCTGTTCCTAAATTTAGGCTTCATAAAGTGAGTAATTCTTTTGCGGGGAACTTTATTCGAATGTACAATACATTGCCAACCGAAATAGCAAATTTATCTGTCAATAAATTTAAAAAACTAATAAAAAGTAAATTGTGCCATAAAGCTTATTATAGTATTAATGTTTTCTTAGATGACAAGGCTGGCCTGGTTGTAACACGAATTGCTCCTTTCTAAATAACTCGGTATTAGATTTAAGATGAAATATTTTGAAAAAAGCCGAACTGAGTTTCTTGAGGGCTCTTCTCAGTCTCGTTGCATTTTGGAACCCTCGGTAGAGTCACACCAACTTTTGACGAATCTAAATAATTTTCTAAAAATTTCAAAGATAATAAACATTATTTTATTTTATTTTATTTTATATTTTGTTGTCTAGATCCTATAGCACAGTAGTTTGGGCTCGATGACGTTGTGTGAGAATGTCTAAAAAAAAACTATTTCTTATTGCACACACAGGTGCCGTTGCCCGGGATTATGTAAGTACTTTTATACTATTCCCTTTTCTGTAGTAGTAGTACCTAACCTAAATGATATGTACGTATTTATCTCTGTTTATACAGTAGTATTTTAATTTATGTGCCTAGATAGGTATATGTCTACACCGTGCCTCGGAGAGCACGTTAAACCGTCGGTCCCGGTTGTCATACGAACATCTATGGCAGTCGTTACGGGTATTTGGAGCCCTAAAACAAAATCCGACTTGTTTAACTACAGAGCTTCAATATCACCCAGGGGTTGTGGAGGTCAGATGGCAGTCGATCCACGGAAAATATCGAAGTTCAGTAGGTTGGCTCAGTGGATGATGATATCTCTCTATAATTTACATACTCAGTTCATTCCTGAACTTTTCCTTTCAGAACTTTTGCATCTTTCTTTTAATCATACGCCACTAAATATCTACACACTTTTATTTCACTTCTATCTACTTATGTCCATCCTAAAGTTGTCTGTAAGAGATCACTCCTGAGTATTAGGGCGCCATTTGTACATACTAGATTGATATACAATTTGGTTTACAATAAAGTATAAGTATTGTATTTTCTAAATATTGCTCACGTTTCGCTTATAACTTTAGTGGCGTAGTCCTAGGGTGAGCTAATTGCCGCTAACGGGGTCTTTTAATGTTGGCCAAATCCTCTTCTCCTCGTCTCTCGAATGATAGTTGCCTTACCTGCTTGGGCATCTCAAGGTCTTTGGTGGGACCCCTCGTCACCGTGATTGATGATTGATGAGTATATTCAGCGGTATGTTAAAGTGACTCTCGCTCTGTAGTAGTAGGTACGAGTATATCTCTCACTTCATATCCCAGTTTTAGTATAATTTTTCATTAAGTAGCTACTCCGCTTCTATTGATCGTTACGTGATGTGGTATATGTTACTCGCTAACAATGATAGATTTATACAGAAGAAATGTTTTTAAACCAGTCCAGCAGTTTCGGAGATAGTATTCAATGCAAACAAACAATCAAATCTTTCCTCTTTATAATATTAGTAAACATAAGTACCTACAGCATTTATGAATAGTTTATCATAAACCTATGATACACTGGTATAGTTCTGTAGAATTCCGGTAGGTGGCTCTGACGGCGATCTAAAAATTATAAGAAGAAAAGATTGGATGACGTCGGCATGGTCATCGTAATTCAGTGGTCAGAGCATTCCCCTTGTTAGGAAAAGTCCGCGGGTTCGAGTCCTGCCGATGAAATTTTAGTTTTTGTGATTTATAATTCAACATACTTAGAAAGTACTAAGTATGTTGTGCTAATACGTATAAGCAAACTCATTGCTTTCCAATAGAGCTATATACCTTAAGTAAAATCCACTTAAGTATCTGTTTAGCAATCTCGAACTCTGGGCTTTCTATCAGGCTAACAGAAATGGTTTGTACTATCTAGCTGCTTATCCTTTGTGTCGTCTTGTGAATAATGGCTAATTTCTTTCACCATACCACGCTTGTTTCCCGCAGGAGAAAGGGCTCTACGTAATAAGGAGTGACCTATTACCGCTTACTTTTCTATGTTCTAGACATAGTAGTTAACTATAGCTTCAGTTAAGTAAAGTTAAGTAACTAATAAGTAAACCAATATTTGAAAACAGAAAATTTTATTGTGATTTTGTAAAATAAATACAATTAAAATCCTTAAAATAATTGTACAAAACGGAACAAAATACAACGATTTTTACTTACAACTAAAGTCTACTAGTCTAATTTAATAAATTAAAATACTTTGTACGAATTTTTATAACTACCTACCAACAAATGCACAGATATATTTTTACACTAATTATATGTATAAAGTAGATAAAAATATACATAATGTTATATACATAATATATATTATGTTATAGAAAGGTTGTACTAGTCTAATAATCTCACTTTGGTAAACTGTGGTTAATGAGTTCCTTCACTTAAACTAAATTGTAGAAATCATTGTCCCGAAAGATTCTTCGCTCGCGGACAAATCAAAGTTTATACTAAACTTAGTAATATGAAATATAAATCTTCACACATACCGACATACCTATACCTACACACATTCATTATTAGTAGGTACATACCTACTGTAGTTACCATTTTACTTGTTTTTAGTGCTTGTAAGTACCTACCTATATTTACATACATATACATTAGAAGAACTTGGCGAAAGGCGCAAACAGCCGACAAGTCGATGAAATAAGAAAAATCTTGAAAACTGTCACAAAAGATTCTTATAATACGACAGAAATAATATAAGATCACTAACATGAGCCCTGTCATCACTGTACTTATAACCCTTATGGGGGGGTATGTTGTACCAAAAATAATCCGTATCCAACGTCCATAGGTTTCTGTGACCAGGAATGAGAGCCTTATAATTTTCTCTTTTAAATTCAACGTGCTGCGGTACTCAATTTTTAATAATTCTCAACTCCTACACATACATTTGAAAATAGAATCTCGATAACCATCAAAACACTCAAAGTCTATCTGACTCCAATGCCATAGAATAGGGAATACGCAATACGCACGAGTCAATTTATGTCGTAGAAAATAGTAGAAACGTGTATTTACATTACAATTCGTTCCAATGTCGCACGACACTGATTTATATCGTTTCGAGTTTCCCACATTATCATCAGATTGCATTATACATAAGGACATGAATCAGGCGATGTAACATTAATACTTGAACGGTTGTGCATAGCATAATAAAGTGTTTCATAGTACTTGTATACGAAGATACATTGCTGTGACGCAAACGCATTTGAATTTTACGCGTGACATTCAACGCAGTACTCAGACATCACCAGTAAAGACTAATATGGATGTACAAGGACATTTTAGTTGAGTAACTATCCTATCGTCTATTGCCATTGATTTGCGGAATCCAAGATTCAAAATGATCTTTATATTTCATAGTTTCAGAATCGTCGCTATGATTATTTTGATAATACGAGCATTCTGCATTTGGCATAATTATCTGTTATTTATTAACTGAACCCTTAGGTATTAGATCGAGGATCTAGAGATCCAATCTACTATATATTTGTATTTTAACAGAACTCTAATTAATATTATTAAGTACCGATCTTTCTTATCAGTTGATTTCATACTCTTTTTAATTTTTAACAGCCAATATGTACATTCCCTTACGTTATTTGAACTTATTTTCATCTTAAACTCAAATGCAAGTACTCCATTGCTAATTCAAGCTCTGGTTTGATCTTATGTAGTCGGGCGAGTGGGCCCAGACCGGTTCCCACCTTTTCATTACCAAGCGACTGACATCGTGGCAAGTACCAACTATACAATCGTTTCTCAATACACCTTCACACAAAATTACAAGTTCTGCGTACGCGCTCCAACTTTTAATGAGACTTGAAATACTAAAGTTGTGCCTTTAAATATCTCAATTCATGATGTGTCAATACTACTAAGAACTTGATTGGATATTTTTTGTAAGCGTTTTAATTATATAGCGTAGATACTTTGAACGTTTTAAGTCTTGAAATATTCAATGATTGAAGTCACCTCACAATACGATATTAACCTACTTCACAACTCGACTAACAGAATGTACCAACTAATTAGTGACGATTCTAAATTTAACGAGGACTACACTATTTCACAACGGATGTAAAAAAAACTAAGAGTTCAGAACAAGAGTGGAGGTATCCCATGCCGCATATTTGTAAAATGTTAACCAGCGCCCTACATCACCTCCAACGATTAGTGTCGACCACCGGATTTTAACTTCGACTGTGTCATTAGATCAGCCACTTCCCTAATTCAAAAAATATTACAAGACAGAAAACTACATGTTATTATTTTATCCTTCACATATAGGACACCGTAGAGCGAGACAGAGGAAGTTCGCTTTGATGTAAATACGTTGATGATGGTACGTTACCGGAACAGTCGTTAGATCAATCGGCAAGGCGCCACATCGGGAACAACCCGGCATTTGTCACCGGACCACCGGCGCCGTGGTATTTATAGCGACGCCTGCGTTTGCGCCCGTGGGCGGCACACACGACACATCCAGGCACATATTAAAACAATACTATGTACATTTTAATAGTTAAGTTTTCGGGACTTAAACACGTAAATTACCTTACATATGTGCTGACGTTTCGACCGAGTTACATCGGGCCGTGGTCACAGGCTGACTCTTAACTTAACTATTGAAAAATGTATTTAGAACGCGAAAGTCTAAAACCCAATACTATGAGTACATCAATATTTGTTAACTTAATAATAATTTATACAGTTCTCCATTCACCCTGTCACTAATCTTAAATTAACTAATACTGTTTAATATTATATATATACACAATAGTTAAAAACACTGGAACTACAGTTATTTTAAGTATTTACATTTTATCTTGATTCAAGTACCGAATGCAATTCACATATTTAACGTGTCCGTATGTAGAGATCATATCACGTGACAAAACTGAAGTATGAAACGTAAATTGTTACTAAATACATTGACACTTGTCTGATGTTAGCTGCGTTGTGTTCTTCAACAGGAGTTTTCTTAACATGTTTCTCACCGTACTTAGAGTGAGTCCTCGTATGGTTTTTCGCCTTATGAAAGCAGTACCGCGCTAAATTGTGTTGTGTTCTTGAACACCTGACATCGTTCCTGTCACACTGACAGTTAGTCAGTGCGGCAGCCTTCTCTTGTTTCCTCAAAATCTGAATAGAGTTCCGACATCTGTTGGAGCACTTTGTCCCTCTACGTGTAAAGAGTGACTTACAGTTCTCGTGGTAATAGTCTAAAGCAGTGGCACACTGGGCGTCAGCAATGCATATGAGTTGTGAAAGACTACACGAAGGAGTTGTGGTTGCAGTTCCGTTCAGTACTTGTGGTCTGCAGATGTCGACGCGTTGTTTCGTCTCCATGCAGAATTCATCCTCGCATTCACACTGCAACAAATGAAAAAAATTGGTCTATTAGTTTGTTCAATCTTGCAATCGTTGCAACTGAACAGTCTAGATTACGACAATTGTTTTCTCCCTTACAGCAAGTTTAGATCTTACAGAATAAAAATATGTTCATCAGATCTGGAATGTGCGACTATACATGAAGAATAAACTCGAATTTGTAAGACCTAATTCAATCTCTTATGAACACATACTTCCAATAGAGGCAAAAAGGTAATTTTCTTATAGTATATACCTAATATTATAGTATCCATAGTATCACATTCAAAACCGTTTAGCTATCATCTAAAGAATCTTTAACCACTGAAGGTCCAATTCACAATAAGTTAATAAACACATGTCGCGGTTTATGTGCTGGCACTAACAGTAGTGTACGCGTAGATAACCGTAGACAGGTTAACTACATAGAAGAAAAACAACCCGTTAGTTTCACAGAATCTAATATTGTAAAGTAATAAAGTTTTTAGGAAACTCGTAAATTCTCGCGGTCCATAGCGCATAATAATAACGTACTACGTTCATAAAAATAATGTAAAATAGTTTTACGACATTAAGGCTGAGACCAAACAAACCTAAAGATTTGAGTCGAGAACTGTGACGTGGGATTACCAATGTTTGTAGTTTCATGTAAGTTGTTTTTTTTTGGGAATTGCTATGTTTCAGTTGCAAATATATCAATCGACGGACAGTTTACCGAAGACCATATTGTTATTTACAGTATTAATATGATACAAACAATTGACAAGAAGGAATTCAGGGCGGTTGTCATGGTATGGACATGTTATGAAAAGAGAGGAAATAAAAGTAATCCGGTTAGAAAAGTGCAAAGCATGAATGTGGATGGTTTTAGAAGTAGAGGTAGGCCCAAGAAAAGATGCATGAAATGCGTGAAAGAGGCTAAGGTAAGGAAAGGAGTGACTGAGCAGATGGATTACATCTGACAGGGATGTGTGGAGCAGGAAGACATGCTTCGCCGACCCCAAATAATTGGGTAAAGGACAGGTAGATGATGATACAAACAACACCATACTGATTCGAGCAAATTTGCAATGTTTCGGTTGCAACCTGCATGCCTGTGGAAGGCAGTCGACTCTTCATGCTAAGCAGTAGCTTGGCGCAAATCATAATATCTAAACACCATGTTTAGTAATAATTGCTTACTTATCACTACAATTAATGATCGGCTGACCGGCTAAAGGCAAAAGACAAACTGAGACAGACGTGAAACGTGAACTTTCAATTTGTTTTTTTATCTTTGAAAGCAAAAAGGGTAAATCTTCTGAAAATTTCCGTGACCAGTAATCTGTCAACCTTCAATTTTAAAATCAATTTACCGGAAATCTAGCGTGATATAATGATGCCGCTAAGGCCTCCGTCTTACGCTGAGTTTTTTTCTTAGACACGACACCTGCTCAAGAGTCGACGCTGCGGTAGGTCTCGATCAAGACGTCAAATCTCAAGGTTGAATGCGGCCCCTCCTTTGGTCTACCTTTTGATACACGTTGCTCAATGTATGTAGGTAGGTATACCTACTAGTAATCACACTAGAAAGTCTACAGCGATGTAATTGAGGGCACCACTGGTTTATTAATGATTTATTAATAATCTATGCATAGACAACATTATAATTTAAGTAATAGATGTTCTTCAAATCTTGAAGTACAATGCTTCAAATCTGTCACAATCTGTCAGATGAAGAAGTTTGGTACAAACATAGATATAGTATTAAGGGAGCGAAGCGAGCGCCATCCCAAGTCTCTGGGTACAAATGACACGTAGTATTGTATTATCTTTGCAAATGACATCAAATGACATTATGTTTATGTTATGTGACATTTTATAAGATATAATAATAGAATAGGTAAGTATATGTAATTACATGTTCCCGATGTCTTTCGACCCTGGAGTCTACTTCTTTTATATACTGTTGATTTGGATTGTATTCGGACTAATAGAAAATCGTCGGTTGTTGCGGTAATCACCTGTGGTGAGTTTTGCCTATTTACATTTTGTTTTACTGCCCGTATTGTGTTTGTGAATCAAATCTTGAGGCAGTACCATTATCAGATTCAGTCATCAGCAAGTCTCATTGGTAGATTCCGCAATCAGCCAAAAAGATTTGTCGCACCTATTGTCACGGCATATTTGATCACGGTTTTAGTCCCCGAACACTGATCTGGTAAGAGATCGATGTCAGCGTCCTCGATGGAGTAAAAGGAAGGTTTTGGTATATCTAATTTTTGATAGGTACTTCGTACTCCTGCAATGAGGACGAGTCTTTGGAAACACAAAAAGACATTAACTATATTCGTAAATTCATTATTTATGAATATAGTTAATGTCTTAATTGGTTCAAGATGTAAAAAGTTTAAGTAAGGTGTATTGTATTTGTGTTTAACGTAAACACCTGCGCACGCGACTACCGGGAGGTCTGATATTGTCACCGGTTAATGTTTTTTGCTGTCGGTTCCATATACAAATAGTTAAAATTTTGTAAATTAATATTTTAAACCGATATACCTACTAATAATAGGTACATTTTTACCATTATTATTCGATTTACGAAAAGTTTAAGTTTATTATGATAATAAGGTGACTTGACACAGTGTAGGTAACACTTTGTCAAGTCACCTGTGTTTCGGTCTGCGCAAAAATAGCACCCTAGGCATAAAATGAGATAAATTAATATGGATAGCTAGGAGTATCTTTTATTTCTCATAGGATGATATTAACTTGCCTAATTTATAAAGCTCCAACTGACACACGTATGTGTCTGTAAGATCTTTTTATTATTTTTCCGTTTTTATTTTTTTTTGTGTTATAATATATCCGATTCTGCTTTGGCGACAACAGACTCACAAATTCTCGAAACTTATTGCAGGGTTGTGAGTTTTTGTTGTTGTTTGCTCCAAAAATGACATTTTTTTAAGTATTTGGTGACATAGCTAATTTTATGTGTTAATGAAACCAAATTTCCAAGTTATTACCAACAAGGAGTAGAGGTCGGTAACCGCGTCCCTCGTGCAGCCGGCCGTCAGTCGGACAAATCTGCCCACCACGTCTAAATTAGATTTTATTGCGGGGCGTCTGCTACACACCTATATATCAACCAGCTGAACACGAGCCCTCAGTACTGTAATTTTTCAATAAAAGAAGATCTCGACTTACTGGTTGAAGTTCAATTGAGTGAGGCGTAAACTGTAAACAGCTGGTAATTGTGACAAGTTGGATGTTAGTCTGAATACTCAATCTAAATGCAACTTACTTATAAATTTCAATGGCTGCAAATCGTTTAAGTATGAGATCGTTTAAATATTAGTGACGAATACAAAATGGTCTCATATATCAAATAGAATTAAGATTTATATTTTTTTTTGTACTTTATCGTGCCATCTCAGTCGTCAACTACTTATGAGCAGATATTATGTGCAGTGCTTCTCATCGTTTCGAGGTAGAGTCCTCATTGGGACCTACTCTTAGTATTCATAGCTGACGGTTCTATGTGACTAGTTCCATGATTTTCCGTCTTTATCGTCTCGAGGTATCGAAGGTTGTGAGTTGGACGGCTAGTTGGTTAGGATAGGATGACCCTGCAGCATATTTCGCGCTATAAGACTATTATAGGCTAATTTCCTCCGAGACTGTGTTTATTATTAACTGCTTATGCTGCTCATTAGTTATTATGAACCATGGTACATTTGCTGACTGCTGACTTTAAGATTTTTTTATATAGTAAGTTTATGACAAGTAATATTTTTTGACAAGAGAAATAGAGCAATAGCATACCCATTGATGCCTACCTATTACTATTGCATTTCATACAAAGAAATGTACTGTTTCTCTACGTAGCTGGAAAATCAAACTAACCATAAGATCTTAATTAGTCTATTGCAGTCTACACAGTCTAAGGATAGAGTAAGGAATTACTATTTAGAGAAAGTTTGAAAGTGGCGCTAGTGTTTGTAAAATTATTGAAATGCGAGCGACAAGAAGAAAGCCTTTATTGCCCGAAAGTAATGTGATTAGAAAGGTGCAAAGTATGAATATAGAGTGCTTTGGAAGCAGAAGTAGGCCTGAGAAAAAGGGATTTAATGCGTGAGAAAGGAAATAACAATGACAGGGATGTATGGAGGATAATATACATGTTGTACTGACCCCAAATAATTGTTATAAGGGTAGGGAGAGTCTACAGAGTCCAAGATATGCTGACAAGACTAGATAGATGTCAAATTGCAGTCGCTCCTCTACAAGAACTAACGGCAAAGAGCAAATCAACTCTAGTAAAAATACCTACATTCATGAGCTCCTTTCCTTCTTCAGTGGAAATCAACGCTATCAGTGCATTCCCGCACTCCCTGCTGCAGCTCTTCACCGGCTCAGTGAGGACCGACTCGCACATCATCATGTAGTTGCCTAGCGCGGCGCCGCAGCCTGTGCGATAGGCGCACCGTGTGCGCGCCTTTACGCAAGATGTTGCACTCGCAGCCGCTGCGCAGGCGGTCACCAACGCTGCTAACAGCCACATCATCTGCAAACAAAAACATGGTGTTACTTTACAGAGTCAACTTTCGTAAGTATATTATATTTTTATACCATAGAGCTATAAGAGTCCAGCGGGCAGGTGGGAGCTGTCATTATGATTTTCCCGACACATAAAAGTCTGTCATCTTTTGCGGAGGGAATATTCGATACACACGCATTCCCTGATGCCCAATAAGATGCTACTATAAATCTCACACATAACAATAAGAATTTCACAAGCACACAAGCATTCTGCGTGTACTTCATTTATTGTAGCGTTTGACCGGTTAACTTAGAACACTGTCGGCCGGTTTCGAAATTGAGAATTTGAAGTTAGCTATCCGTTGAGCACGTCAAATGTCAAAATTTGTTCCTGAATTTTGACATTTGGCGTACACTTCAAATTCTTAATTAACCGGCCGAAACCGGCAGAAACATAAATAGTGTAAATATGTCTTTAAGTTACAGCCGACTGACGATAAATATTACAACATTGTATCTCTCAACTGATTTATCCATACAATGTAAAACGTTTGGACAATTAAGCCGTTGGACATAGAGCCGTTGCACAGACGCTCACCTCCGGCTATGTTCGGGCAAGTTCGGACTTTTCTCGGAAGTGAACGAACGTCCGTAAACAAACAGAGCCGCGACACGTCCACTCGTCACTCGCTCGCTACTAACTAACACATTTACCGTAACTTTAATATAGGGTTGGCACCAACTTAGACTATCCCCATTTACACTACAAATATCTTCAACAAGTACTAATATTTAAGTTATTAATTAAACTAATGCATTTAAGTGCATACTACATTGGACTTTTACCATATTTTTTTATCCTGCTTATTATTTTTAGACCAATTAGATTTTCTCTTTACTTCTATTTCAGAAAATTATGTTGCCAGACGATTTAAACCGTATCAAAGGTTTTGAAACAAATCAAGAGTACCAGAACATTTCAATATCATACTTTAGTAACAATTCATTATAAATACAATAACATTTAATACATTACAACAAATTTAAATTTTAAATTATAAGTAACTATGTGATATCCCTTGTCGTAGTACTAGATAGATACAACAAAAAGGTCGTCGTCCGCCGAAGAGTCCCCGATGCAAAAAGAAAACAAACTGACAAGTTAAGATGTCCACCACTCACTGCGCGGGAGCCGAGTTTTACATTACAATAACAATTGGTACCTGTTCTAGCACCACGTAATCCTTATTGCTATACAAATAAGGCACATGGAATCACAGTAGCGCGTTGATGTAGGCGTAAATCTACGTTAGCTGTTTGCTCTGGTAATTGAATCACATAATAAAGAATTATGAATCCAGTTCAATATTTGAGTTTTACCTATCAGGACAAGTTTTGAAAGTCTTCTTTTAGACATACTTTTGGAGCTACTCAAAATCACAAATGTTTCTACATTTAAACAGCTTTCGGAACCTTGAGAGGACCTTATTATACTCACCAACCTACAGTTTGCTGACTAATAGTGTTATTGTAAAGGAAAATCTTACTAAAATATCCTTCATCTCAGTAAACTAAAACTTTCTGGTAAGGAAATATAAATAACTACATATTATGTTATTGGATTCAAATTCCCAGCACCTAACCAATTTAATGTCATCCCAAAAATATTACTTATGTTCAACCAAAGAAACTAAGATAGTGTAACGCCATCTCGTAGCGAGTAATAAGACTACCAAACTCGGCGCCATCTAGTAGCAAATCGCAGTACTACTACGTAACGTCTTTCGGGAATGTTCTGTCAAGGTACTTCTATGTAACGTGTTATCTAGAAGCATCTCGAAGGTGTGGAATGTTCGCGATAATTCTTCCGTGAAGATTCTAGAGTAATCTAGAGTAATGACCGTACTATAAAGGCGGAGCACTTCGGTGGCGGGGATCAGTATTTCCAAAGCGATAATACGAGTTATACCTGCGAGTTCAAGTGCGATTAAAAGTGTTCAGTGAAGCTTATAGTGAAGTGTAAATTAGTGTTGTAATAAATAAAGTGTTTTGTGGTAGTTTGATCGGCATTTTCCATTCCGTAGAACCCCGGCTCGTAACAATTGGTGTCAGAAGTGGGATGGACCAAGATTAACGATGTCACTTACCGAATACGGAAGAGTCCAAGAAGTGCGCCAAAGATAGTTCATGTGGATCGATTGGCGCGATATTATGGGCCTGACAATGCTCGGGACGAGCATGTCTTAGGAGGGGGCAGTGTAACGCCATCTCGTAGCGAGTAATAAGACTACCAAACTCGGCGCCATCTAGTAGCAAATCGCAGTACTACTACGTAACGTCTTTCGGGAATGTTCTGTCAAGGTACTTCTATGTAACGTGTTATCTAGAAGCATCTCGAAGGTGTGGAATGTTCGCGATAATTCGTTACGTAGTAGTACTGCGATTTGCTACTAGATGGCGCCGAGTTTGGTAGTCTTATTACTCGCTACGAGATGGCGTTACACTGCCCCCTCCACTGTACCAGTTAGTCTCCCTCAGAATTCTGGGCGAACACATCGATGTGTACTCATAGAAGGGATATACAATGAACTTCCATGGAAAATGGCCCGAACTCTGGTAAGAGCCAATGAAGCCTCAGTGGTACGTGTGCTGAACCTTAGTGATAAGGAACACGTGATAGAAAAGAGCACATTGATTGGCACTTGCGAAGAAGTAGATTGGATGCGCCGATGCCAAGAGTTGAGTACTGGGAACATCGTCAACAAGGACGCTAGAAACAACGTGTTGACACTTTTAGAAGACTGTCGTAACATCTTAACGAAGAATGAAATGGACAAGGCTAAGAAGATGTTACTCAAGTACGCCGATATTTTCTCTTCGAGTGATGCTGACATTGGGAAGACTGGATTGGTTCAGCATAGAATCAATACAGGAAATGAGGCACCCATCCGTCAGCGACCAAGGAGACTGCCAGTAGCACGAGAAAAGGAAGTTGAGACCATGATTGAAGGAATGGTAAAAGATGGTGTGATAGAATCATCGTCAAGTCCATGGTGCTCACCTGTAGTGCTGGTGAGGAAGAAAGATGGCAGTATGCGGTTTTGTGTCGACTATCGTCGTCTGAACGACGTTACGAAAAAGGACAGCTACCCTTTACCAAGGATCGATGACACGTTGGACATGCTGACAGGGGTGAAGTGGTTTAGCACGCTAGACCTGAAAAGTGGCTACTGGCAAGTTGAAATCGATCCGAAGGATAAAGAGAAGACTGCATTTTCCACAGGAAAGGGTTTGTGGCAGTTTAAAGTTATGCCATTTGGTTTATGCAACGCCCCGGCTACTTTTGAAAGATTAATGGAAATTGTACTCGCCGGATTGACTGGGGACGCCTGTCTTGTCTATCTAGATGACATTATCATCGTGGGCCGTACGTTAGAAGAGCATCTTCAAAACCTGGAACGCGTGCTTGTAAAGATCCGAAGCGCGAACCTGAAGCTCAGCCCGAAGAAGTGCTCATTCCTCAAACGGCAAGTAAGCTTCCTAGGCTACGTAGTGTCTGAAGATGGTATCCGCACGGATCCAGAGAAAATCATCGCCGTCAAGGATTGGCCGGTTCCAAAGGATAAGACGCAGGTCAGAGCATTTTTGGGTTTGTGCTCATACTACCGGCGATTCGTCCAGAACTTTGCGGATATTGCCAAGCCCTTACACAAGCTCACGGAGGAGAAGCGACAATTCTGCTGGGACGGAAGCTGCGGCATCGCATTCCAGGAGCTAAAGAATCGTCTGTGCAATACACCTATTTTGGGTTATCCTGATGCGGAAAATGAATTTATAGTTGACACAGACGCAAGTGATATCGGACTCGGAGGTGTGTTATCTCAAAGGAAAGGAGATCGAGAGGTCGTTATAGCCTACTTCAGCAAATCCTTATCGAAACCTGAAAGGAATTATTGCGTCACGAGGAGAGAATTACTCGCCGTGGTGAAGACATTGCAGCATTTCAGCAAATATTTACTAGGGCGAAAATTCCTTATACGTACCGACCATGCTGCATTGAAGTGGCTATTACAATTTAAGAATCCAGAAGGACAAGTCGCCAGATGGATTGAGCTATTACAGGAATATGACTTTGTAATCGAACATCGCAGTGGGAGATCCCATGGCAACGCAGACGCATTGTCAAGAAGACCTTGCCCTGAAGACTGTAAGCACTGTGCCAAACAGGAGATAAAGGAAGCCATACCTGTGAAGATGCTTAAAACGGATCTGAGCGACGAATGGAAAGAAAGCCTACAACATGCTCAACAGGACGACGCAGACATCAAGCCAATATTTGAGTGGATTAAAGCAAGTGCTCCTAAACCCATGTGGAGTGACGTCGCTTCAATGAGTTCAATCACAAAAAGTTATTGGGCGCAATGGGACAGTTTAGTTATTCAGGATGGAGTCTTGTGCCGCAAATGGGAAAATGCTCGAGGAGACAGCTGTCATTTGCAAATGGTCGTCCCTAAAGTTAAGGTCCCAGATGTGCTACAGCTCTACCATAATGGATGTTCAGGGGGCCATATGGGAGTAAAAAGGACTCTGTTGAAGATACGTGAGCGGTTTTACTGGATCCACTGTCGCGACGACGTTGAGGACTGGTGTCGCAAATGTACGAGTTGTGCTGCTGTGAAAGGACCTCATACACGGAGCAGAGGTGCACTGAAACTGTATAACGTTGGGGCACCATGGGAAAGGATAGCCCTAGATGTTGCGGGACCGTTTCCTGAAAGTGAAAGCGGAAACAAGTACTTCATGGTTGTGATGGATTATTTCACGAAGTGGCCAGAAGTCTTCGCTATACCTAATCAAGAAGCTACTACGGTGGCAGATAAATTAGTTCACGAAGTCTTCTGTCGTTTCGGGGTGCCTCTAGAAATCCATAGCGATCAAGGAAGAAATTTTGAATCTCAGGTGTTCCAGGAAATGTGTCGGGTCATGGGTACTCACAAAACCAGAACGACCTCTTACCACCCGCAGTCAGATGGAATGGTGGAGCGATTTAATCAGACATTGGAGAGATATCTGGCAAAAGTTGTGGAAAGCAGGCAAAAAGATTGGGACAAGCACATCCAACCGTTTCTTTTGTCTTACCGAAGTGCGGTTCACGAAAGCACGTCAGTGACACCAGCTTATGCGAACTTTGGAAGAGAATTACGGTTGCCTGCCGACTTACTAACCGGTATACCACCTGACGCTCCACGCAATATCACTGATTATGCGAATGACTTGCGCAGCAGGATGAATGACATTTATGAGCATGTCAGACAATCAGGTCAACAAATGTCTGAAAAGATGAAGACCCGTTACGACCGAAAGACAAACAATAAGAGCTTCGATGAAGGTTCGTTAGTGTGGTTACATAACCCAGTCCGCAGTAAAGGGAAGTCTCCTAAGCTGCAAGCTAAATGGGATGGACCAAGATTAACGATGTCACTTACCGAATACGGAAGAGTCCAAGAAGTGCGCCAAAGATAGTTCATGTGGATCGATTGGCGCGATATTATGGGCCTGACAATGCTCGGGACGAGCATGTCTTAGGAGGGGGCAGTGTAACGCCATCTCGTAGCGAGTAATAAGACTACCAAACTCGGCGCCATCTAGTAGCAAATCGCAGTACTACTACGTAACGTCTTTCGGGAATGTTCTGTCAAGGTACTTCTATGTAACGTGTTATCTAGAAGCATCTCGAAGGTGTGGAATGTTCGCGATAATTCTTCCGTGAAGATTCTAGAGTAATCTAGAGTAATGACCGTACTATAAAGGCGGAGCACTTCGGTGGCGGGGGATCAGTATTTCCAAAGCGATAATACGAGTTATACCTGCGAGTTCAAGTGCGATTAAAAGTGTTCAGTGAAGCTTATAGTGAAGTGTAAATTAGTGTTGTAATAAATAAAGTGTTTTGTGGTAGTTTGATCGGCATTTTCCATTCCGTAGAACCCCGGCTCGTAACAATAGCAAGAGATTGCTTTATAAGAAAATGTTCATACATAAGTACACGACAAAAAACTCTCCAGTGTATAGGTGACATTATTAAATATTCATGGTCCAAAAATGGTCATATTCAAACGTAGATTAACGTGAGTGATGTGATCATAGTCTCAAAGTAGATAGTATAAGGGACATTTAATAAGTTCATGATGAAACTAGAATACCTGACATGTTTACTCAACTGTGACAAGAAGTAATGGACCAGCCACGTTGTAGATTAGATCTAACGTCACTAATACCACAAATGGAGAGACAGAGTCGTGATGCACGGTCAACCTTCTTAACTCAACAGAATTATCTATTTGGCACCATACTCGGAGCCGACGAGTACAATCGAGATCCGAGAAAGCCGTCGCTGCGACATTTATACAGTCGTATCCAAACGAGAGACGTGAGCAGTTAGCAGACAGGTGTGAAAAGCGTCCTATAATTGCTCACACATAGTCAACAATCTCAACAGCCAACTTATGGAATGCACACATACAATATAGCTATGCAACAATTATTTATCAACAAAGCTATAGATAGAAGCATAGACCTATCCTATACATTTACGACACATGATGAGTGCACTAGAAAAAGCAATGGCGGAAGGAAAGTCTGAATGTCCTGATTCTGAAACTTAGCATTCATTACATTTAAGCAATTATTTTCTGGAATAATGAAGAATAATTTACATATTTTAGTTGTTTTTATTTTATTTTTGTTGTTTTTATTTAATCTTCTAAGAGAAGAGTACGTCAATTATATAATTGACGTACTCTTCTCTTAGAAGATTTAGGCACTTTTACTCATTATAATTTGCTTTGCAGTCTAATATAAGATAGTGTGCTTTCAGAGGCTTCGGAATTGCAAAAGTGTTCGACTATATTAACATCATCATGTAATACATAACTACCTATATTATTGTTAAGTTACCATCAAATGTATGATTGAGTAACATAGATGGTTATAAGAATGTCACAACAATTTAGCATAAACTCTACAGTAGCTATCGGCTGCGCCCGCGCAGGTCTAACCAGTGTGCAAACAAAACGTGTTCCCGTGCGGCACATTATTGCATGTCGTTAGGCGCCAACAACATGTACAAACAGTCCCTGAGTAATATGTTCCAAACCTTTCAGAATACCAGTTTACTAACGTATTTCCTAGAAAGCTTCTTTTTTATTCTTACTGGAATTTTTATAACAAGCGATTTAATATTATACTACTTCAAAAACTATTTATTATAGAGTATTATTAAAAGTCAGCCAATTTGGTTCATGTATTATAAAAAGCAAATAAGTAATTTAATTTAGCCATGATCATCACAGACCTCGGATCTCGTTCCCTCTAAATCTATGGCAATGGTAAATCCTACCAATAATTATTAGAAACGTTGGAAACATATTTGTTGTCATCATCATAATGTACTTACTAAAACAGATTTGGCCGAAATTTGACAGAGGATACTATTCTTGTTGTACTTGACAACATGTTATTGTGGGTACTGGTAACGAAATAATTACAAAAAGCTTGTGGTGTCATTTGATATAACCTAAGGTAATAAGGACCCTAATACCGAGAATTTTTAAATAGTACTAACACATCTATAGTTCCCATCACCTCGGCGGCCGCCGCTGATGTACTATTCCCATGGTTCAATATTCCATTTCATAATAAACTAGTTATTATTTCAAAATTATGAGTATGTTATTACAATAAATCATAATGTATTTATAACCACCTGCATAGATACTACCGTCAGGAAATATTTTCTTCTAAACCCTACCTTGTAGTACTATGATTTACAATAGGTAGATGGTAAACTATAGTCTACCTTCACGCCGATGTGCAGGGCCGTCTTACACTGGTGCATTTGAATATAAACGATCGAATTAATAGACTTTCGAAATTCAAATACACCTGCGCACACGCAAGTACAAGAAAACTTTTGATAGGACATTCAGGACACACAAATTAAAACGGCAATTGGAAACGAAAAAACTATTTGACGCGGGTGAAGCTGCAGTTAAATGATGTTTTTATATACACATAACTATACTTAGATTGTATAGTCTGGTTATTATAGTGTGTACTGTACTGTACCTATAACGAACCACACCTGACCCAAAAGCACCCAAAACGCTCGCCACTGGGGGACGATGGACAATCGGTTGTTTTTTTTTTTTTTTTTTTATATTTGGTTCGCCAAATTGACGCCGCCCGCCTGGTGGTAAGTCGTGACGACGTCTAGCGATTGTGGGCCACTCTCACAGCACACATTACTATTGAGAGTGGCCCTCAACTTGACGACCTACTGATGTGCCTCTTCACGCTCCGCTTAAAGAACCCAGGATTATATGTGGGAGGAAACACGTGCACAGGCAGGGCGTTCCAGGCCACTATCGTTCGGCAGAGAAACGAACGTTTAAAACGTTCGGTTCTCGCGAACATGCTATCCACAGTGTGGGGGTGGCATCTCTGCCCGGCACGAGTCGTTCGGGATCGGAAGGAAGAGGGTGGGATCAGATTGAAGAGCTCTTCAGAACACTCGCCGTGGTAAATACGGTAGAATGCGGCCAAGGAAGCTATTGTTCGGCGCTGAGCTAGCGGCTCAAGGCTTCCCGTTACCTCCGGACAACCAATAATACGGATAGCCCGTCGCTGCATAGCGTCGAGAGCGTCCAGCAGATACTTCGCGGAGCCGTCCCAGAGGTGAGAGCAGTATTCGACGCAGGGTCTAATCTGCGTCTTGTACAGCAGACACCTCTGGTCCGGTGTAAAGAATCTCTTTACCTTATTCAGTATTCCTAGTTTCCGCGAAGCTAGCCCTATACATCTTTCGATGTAGTTTTTATTATTGAGCTCTCGACGAACGTCTATGCCAAGGATATCAAGGTTGTCCTTCATTGGTAATAATGCATTCTGAAGAGAGGGTAGGGGAAGGAAAGGGGATTTCTTCGCAGTAAATGCACACGCCTGTGTTTTGCGGGCATTGAACTCGAACAGTTTCTCGGTACCCCATTGAGAGATACTGTCGAGGTTACGGTCGAGATCAGCCACGAGTCGTCGTCTCTCCTCCTCAATCTCAGATCGCCCCGCCGTCGGACGAACCGAGTAACTCCCGTGCAGTGTGCTGTCATCTGCATAGCAATGAATGTTCCCGAGAGATAGCATATCATTGATATGCAGAAGAAAGAGAGTTGGTGATAGTACGGACCCCTGCGGTACCCCGGCATTCACTTGCAAGAAGCGAGAAGCCTGGCCATCGCAGAGGACCCGCACTCGGCGCTCGTTTAAAAAGCTGGCAATCCAGCTGCACAGTTGAGGAGGTAGACCATATGCCGGAAGCTTGGAAAGGAGCGAAGCATGCCAGACCCTATCGAAGGCTTTGGCGATGTCCAGGCTAATAGCCAAGGACTCGCCGTGCCTTTCCATAGCCCCACCCCAGACATGCGTTACGAATGCCAGAAGATCACCCGTTGATCGCTTTGGCCTGAAGCCGTATTGTCGATCATTGATTAGCGAGTGATCCTCTAGGAATTGCATGAGCTGCTTATTTATAAGGAGCTCAAGCACCTTGCAAATGACTGAGGTGACAGCTATGGGTCGATAGTTGCCTGGATCGGACCGATCCCCTTTCTTGGGGATCGGTTGTACGTTCGCCTCCTTCCAGACCTCCGGCACGAGCCCTGAAGAGTATGACAGGCGGTACAGACGCGTTAATACTGGAGACAACTCAGCTGCACATTTTCGTAGCACCACCGCCGGAATGCCGTCAGGGCCACTGGCTTTCCGCGTGTCGAGTGACCGCAGCACTGCCCGTACATCACATTGCCTGATAACAATATCAGGCATTGTGTGGCCACAGTTGGCGATGGCGGGGGGCTGCAGGCCACGGTCGTCGACCCGGGAATTAGCCGCAAAGAGGTCTGCGAGCATATCCGCTTTCTCTTGGGCTTTGTGAGCCAGTGTTCCATCTGGGTAACGCAGCGGTGGCAGCGAGGGCTGACAAAAGTTAGATTGCACGGCTTTGGCCAGTTGCCAGAATCCACGGCTGCCCGTGGGATGGGAAGTGAGCTCCTGACCAAGCCGCGCGACGCGCTGGGCATCCGCTCTCTTAAAGGCCCTCTTACTCGACTTTGTGGCCCGGTTGTACGCTGCTTTGAGGTGGCCCACGTTTGGGTCGCGCACAGCCCGGGCCCTGATCCAGGCGCGATATGCCGACTGTTTTTGTCGAACAGCTTTGGCACAATCTCGCCCGAACCAGGGACGGGCTCTGCGGATACTGGCGACATCAGTGAAAGGGATGTAATAATCCATCCCTAAACTGATCTCGCCAGCAATAGCAGAAGCACTATCCGAAGGAGCCTTTCCTACAAAGCAGCGCTGGCTCCAGGGGACGGACGCAAAATAATCGCGTAGACCGTCCCAATCCGCTGACGAGTAGTGCCATAGTCGTCGTGACGTTTGCACAGGACGTGCAGGAGGTGACACCTTCATGCCAGCGTGAACAACACAGTGGTCGGAACTACCCAGTGGGGCTCCTACCGAAACACTGTACTGGGCTGGGCGACTCGTCAGCAGTAGATCCAGCAGAGCGGGCGCGTGATCTGACCTGTCTGGTATCCGGGTGATCCCGCATACCATCTGGGTCAGACCGTGGGAGAGAGCGAACGCATGGGCGGCTCTACCCGCATGATCAGTCTTGAGGGACCCCAGCCATTCAATGTGATGGCCATTGAAGTCCCCCAGAAACACTAGGTCAGCGTTCGGGAACCGCACCTGCGCTTCATCAGCCGTCTCGCTGAGGTACTGGAAGAGCTTTGTTGTCTCAGAATCCCCTGTGTGGGATCGGTAGACGCACACGTAGATCTGGCTCATAGAGCCATGGTCTACGTGCAGCCAAAGGACGAAATTGGAGGGGTTCTCTAGGCAGCGCAACCGGCGGCAGCAAACATCCGCCCTAACGAACACGCACACCCCGGCTTTGTCTCGAAATTGTTCCTCGATGACATAGCCGGGGTAACACAGGTAAGACGTGTCGTCAGGGCGGCATATTTGTGTCTCCGTGAGGAACATCACAGCGGGCCGTGCCGTCTCAAGGTGTTGGTGGACGGTATCGAGGTTCGCATGGAGTCCACGGACGTTAGTGAACTCCACCTCGAAATGTGAAGTTGTGGGGTTTCCTAGGGCCGCTGTGTAACGTTTATTTCTTTTTTGTTGCACTGCCATTGTAGATTTTGAAGAAGAAGCGTGAAGACAGGGCGACATTTGGTGCAGCAGTAAGTGACAAAGCGCAGGGGCTAGCTTTGTCTAGAACCGTGTGGTTAGGTCGGAGCCGACTCGCCGGACGGAAGGGCTCCCAAACCCCCCTGATGCAAGGCCGCCGCTACCCCACACCGGTTACCACCCGGAGCGGCGATCCCACATCAGGATTATGCGCAACATGTGGGGCAGCCTCCTGGGGTGGTTGGCCCCAGGCGGGCCCCATGACTGTGTTGCGGGCGGCCGCGGCAACGCCGTTGCTAAGGGTCTCCCTGGCCGGCGAATCGACCC
Source organism: Nudaria mundana (assembly GCA_963556515.1). Lineage (NCBI taxonomy): Eukaryota > Metazoa > Arthropoda > Insecta > Lepidoptera > Erebidae > Nudaria > Nudaria mundana. The sequence goes on from OY748301.1 coordinate 8,595,614, forward strand.
ACACCACCCACACTAGACTCCGTTTCGCCCCCACTGGTCCCATGCCTGCTGCACCATACATCGCCCCGGGCCCGGCGGTGCAGCTGCTGAACCCCTAACGCAACCCAGCCTGGGCTGGGTTACTTGGGGGGCTTTAGCACAGCTGCACGGTGGTACCCCCCCGGACCAACACTGTTGTACCACCTGGTACCCACGTAGGGGCCGAAGCCACTCCATAGGTACCGTAAATTAACGAGCCTCGTCCGTTTATCAGCAGGTGCGCCACTAAAAGTACACTTGTACACTTGTACCAGAACGTAATGGTACTTTTGACTGACCAAGAAAACAAACAGTATTATTGTAATTGACATTATTAAATAGCTCTCAATATGCAATCAATTGTCATAAACAGTTCACAGGCACTATTCATATTTATTCAACAATCCAATTATCAGTGTTTAGTTCCGCTTGTAAACTAAAATCACACGAAACGTTACAAGTTATGCAATGTAATGTAAACATAGTACAAGAAAACAAGTGATTTAGATAAGTTTTATCTCTTGTTTCCGATGTTTGAATGGTGTTATCTAAATGGCCAATATTGCGTGACCTCTGCATTCACCTTTATAAATTTATCTTCACTTCACAACTTACATTGGAGTATTGCAGTGTCAAATAACTTTAGTACGAATATTGTTAAAGTTCCAAACCTTTATTGTCGTTAAGATTTAGACTAACGGCACAGGGTAATGTTTAACACTCTCTTATTTCGGTAAGCGGAAGCTATTAGACTTTTTGATGAAGCTTAATATATTCTGCTAACTCGGTGGGATGCTATCTAATGTTACATACATCAATACATATGGTCACGCCTCTTTCCGAAGTGGGTAGGCAGAGACTATGAAATTCCACTTGATACGATCCTGGCATACTTCTTTCGCTTCTTCCACTTTCATAACTATCTTCATGCACGCTCCGGTTCTGGTTACTCTTGACCTGACCTTTTGTCAAAACCTCTCCAATTTGGTCGAAGTACGTTCGCCTAGGTCGACTCTTACCTGCCTGTTCATTCACGCCCGCCTTATGTATCTGTTTCGTCAATCTTCTTTCATCCATCCTTTCTACGTGCCTGATCCATCTAAGCATCCCTTTTTCTATCTTACTCACTACATCTTCTGATACACCGCAACGTTCTCGTATCCCGTTCCTCACTTTACCAACCAATGTCAGCTCAGTCATACTTCTCAAACTTCTAATGTTACATATAAGTAGGATTAAATTTAGCACAATCTAAGATCAGGATCTAAAACTGCTCTATTCCACCTAGTTACATTGTAGTTACATTAATGTAACTAGTTGGACATTTTCATTCCAAGTAGTTACATGATTTAGGAATTTTATTTTAATGTAACTAATGCGACAGCCTAGCTACATTGGAGTTACATTAATGTAACTAGTTGGACATTTTCATTCCAAGTAACTACTTATGTACCAGGAATACATAACAACATATAACTATATGTTGTTATGTATTCCTGGTACATTTGAGGTTTGTGTCTTTTATAATGGACAATCATTTTCATCTGTACTCGGTGCACCTGTTGACACATTTCTTTATTTATCATCGGTACAAAAAAAATGTATCATGCGCTTAGTAGGGCAGTATGGATATATCTTACCATAGCCGCTTGGGTCCCTGAACTCTCTATTATAAGATACATAAACAACGAAAGTACCAGGAATACAGAACTACAAAAGAGCACTCGCCAACTCTTATCTCGCTCAGTTTGGTTTATTCAAAATGTGTTCGAAGAAGTTTTGTTCAGAAACCGTTCACCTTTGATCGTGCTTAAAAATGTCATATAGATTCTGTTTTATGCTTTGATGAAGTAGACAGAACTGTTTATTGTACCCATATTTTGTTAGTCACATTGATGGTGAGGCCATCATTTATTATAAATGACACGAACCTCGAATAAAATACTAGGACTACAGAACTACATAAGCACTCTCGAAATCTCATTCGAATCTCGATCCGTTTAGTTTATTTAAATGTGTCAACAGGTGCACCGAGTACAGATGAAAATGATTGTCCATTATAAAAGACACAAACCTCAAATGTACCAGGAATACATAACAACATATAACTACTTGGAATGAAAATGTACAACTAGTTACATTAATGTAACTGCAATGTAGCTAGGTGGTCGCATTAGTTACATTAAAATAAAACTCCTAAATCATGTAACTACTTGGAATGAAAATGTCCAACTAGTTACATTAATATAACTACAATGTAACTAGGTGGAATAGATCCTTAAACTAGGTACCTACCTCAACAAAAAAAATTTAAGGCAGTGATTTTCTCACAGCGCACTCTAACAAACAAATCACAATTCTATAAATGTGTCTAGTTAGATATTATTTCGTAAGAAAATCATCGTGCAGCTAGCTTTCTCGCGCAAAGACTTTCATTAGCAATCTAGTGCGGGAATGCTGCCTGGGTTATGGGCACTACCTATACTCGTAGGGGACACAGTATTGCTTATTTATTGTAGTTCCAGTTTTAGATACCTATCTAAAACTAGTAGTTACGTATTTATTTTAAGCATTACGCTGAGGGGCGGCCGTTTATTCCACGTTACTATTAAATTTGTAAGTAAACATTGGTCCAATTTTTATTTTTTATTTTTTAGTTTTTGTATTTTTTTTTGCTTTGTAACCTGTGTGTTTGTTTTGTGGAATAATAAAATCTTTCTTTCTTCTTTCTTTTCTTTCTATTTTAGTTTATGTTTTTCTTCTTTTTACAGTCTTTATGTGATTTTTTTCATTATAAATATTTGTAATTCGTAACGAAATGCTAAGACCATTTATTAGAGATGAAATAATTACATTTAGGTAAAATCTACTAAACGATTCTTCTTTCTAATCGTGATTTCCTCACATCGCAGTAGAACAAGGTAACAGAGAACAAATTTGTAACAGTTTTAATTGGGTTATCGCTAGTTGTTTGCTTTCCTCGTTTAAACAATCGCGAGTCCTTGTAAGATTACACTTAGTTATCTGTAAATGTACTTACTAACACTAATTGTTCAGTGTTTCTGTTATCATTACAACCGTTATTATAGTTGATTAATTCGGCTGTAACTACGAGTATGATAAATTATTATAGTATATCTATCGTAAGTTTCTTATGATTTTATAAATTTTTAACCATTCAAAATGTGAGCCGAAGTCGATAGATTCATCACAATATTTATTTAATATTTTACAGAATATCCCAAAATAACACTGAAGGTAAGTAGCTTACTAGAGTAATCTGTGTTATTTTTGGTCATTCTGTAAAACTAGTAACAAAACATTAACTTTATAAATGTGAAGAATTAAATTAAACAAACACTTTTAAATTAAATTAAGTAGTTACCTTTAATATTATTTTGCAAAATATCCTTCTTTTTAATCTTAAAGTATTATACCAACAATATTTTAATTATATTACAATCTAGCCTTACTCATTAGTCAATAGACTAATGAGTAACTTATTTTGACCTAATATGCTATGTAAACAATAACTAAGAACGTTTCCAATAACACTTTACTTAGAGTATGTTAAGGCGAATACACTTAGTTCATGTGTGCATAAAATATCCTTGCGTACATCTTTCTGCAACTACCTACCTTTAAATTCCAGTAGGCCTACAGTTAAAGATGTCTTAATATAAAGTTCATTTTAATATCACTGGTATGTGAAGTGCCACTGGGACTATGCTTCTTGGTACCTAATAGAAGAAAATATCGAAACATGTTCAAAAAACTCAACGCAACGAGACACCCATCATCTCATATAAATGCACCGACACGATGCGTATTACAGACAACCAGCTTTATTGTACCACCATTTCAAACCACACCGTTTACCTCTGATCGTGCTTAATATTTGATGACATTGAAATCAAATGTACCAGGAATACATAACAACATAAGAGCCTTCAAGATTAGAGAGACTGACCATAATATATAGCATAAGATAATAAAAAAATAGAGTTTCATTTCTTAAGATTGCTGTTACTTTTTTAAAATAGGTAAATAAAGAATTAAATTTGTATTTTTTTTTAAATGTAGGTAATATATATTTGAATAATTACTTAAGAATATTATTCCTAGAGTTAGTATTATTGTTTATCCATTACACGGTTATACCTGTTATTTTTATTATAAAGTTGAACTAATTGGATCAATTTAGTCCCGAAATTTCAACTTTCAAAATTAATTACAAAGTTGAAATAAGAGGATTTTTTTTTCCATTTAGTTCAACAGGTTGAACTTCCAGTTGAACTTTGTGGAATAGAGGATTTTAAAATTCAATACCATCGAGGACACCATGCTGAGACATCTGTCTAAGTCTACACTAGAGGTATGATAAAATGTGAAAATATGTGTCTGTACATTTTTAAATAGCAAGAAAGATATGTCAGACATACATCACGGCTATATCCCCAAAGGGGTAGGAAAAAGTACATTACACACCCACTCTTTGCCAGTAATTTTGCTACTGGGCAATATAGAAAGTTCATACCTTAACCATTCTTTAATCAATACATATAATAAAATTGTAAGTAGTCGATGTCTGAACATCGAAGATATTATAGAGAAACTGTTGTAGGGGGGCTTTATGAACGCAATAGTACCCAAAACAATGGTTTTTAGAATTTTTGTCTGTTTGTCTGTTGGTCTGTTTGTCTGTTTGTCTGTTTGTCTGTTTGTCTGTGTGTCTGTTTGTCTGTTTGTCTGAATGTTTGAACACGCTTCTCAGAAACGACTTAACCGATTTGAATGCGGTTTATAGTAATGCGTTGTGATTTATTCAACTTAACATTTAAGGTTTGTTTTATTTCAATCGGTTCATAAATAAAAAAGTTATGTCGATATAAAGTACCACGCAGGCGGAGCTGCGGGCAACAGTTATACATAATAAATCAGTAACTGATGATCAAGAAAACTATAACACGCAGGCGGAGCTGCAGGCAACAGCTAGTTCAAACTTTATTTCCAACAGCCAGGACAAGCGTTATAAACCATTAAATAGAATCTCTGCAGTCCGCGCATAAAATGAATGTGGGTGATATAAATAGGTTAAAAATCACAACCTGCCTCCAGGGATTGTAGGGAGGTATGTTACAACGGTCCTGGGTGTTGGAAATTAGATTCTTATTACAGAATAGTACCTAGTTAATTGATTTTCTGCCCAGTAACGGCAATAAACTAGTCCTCTATTATGTGGGTTCAACAAAATTACTGCCAAAATGTGGGTATGTAATTGACCTCTGCCTACCACCTTTGAATATAGGCGTGATTGTATATTACATTTAACCTCTTTTACGTAATTTTTGAGAATTGTTAACTAGTAATTTAATAGTAATAATAAATTTTAATAAATTAATATTTTGGTCATTCTCACACAACATCTGGCCCAAATTAAGCTAATATAAGCTAATGTTTATCAGTCGTCAAGATCCCATAGCACAACTATGGGATCTTGACGACTGATAAACATACTTATATATTTCTAAATTCATACATATTAAACAAACATTTGTAGATCACACAAAATTTTTTAATACGACAGTGGATCGAACCCGAGACTCCGAAGTCGAAAGCCGACGCACTACCACGCCACCGAAAAGTTCCAATTTGTTCCAGTTATGTACCGAAACTTAAATATAAAGTACAACACTTGACTTATTTTTAAGATTTTGTTTGAAGTTATGCTTCTATGTATTTTTCCGTTCACTGGTTCTCATGGTTTTATTTACCACTGCACACTTAAGTACCTACTAGAGAATAGGCAAGATATGCGGGCACATAGATAATAGAAATCGTATTTCACACTCTTCTCGTATTACTGTACAAAAGTGTAGTATATACTACTATCTACTTATGTTACGAAGAAATTTACTCTAAGAAAAGGTATAAAATCAGGCTGATACTTTGACTAGACAATGCCATTTGTCCCGTACTGAGACAAAGTCAAGTAGGAAACACTCAATATCTTGGTATTTATGGGACAGAAATTTTTTTTTAGAATAGTCGTGGAAACAAAGCTTGTCTAAGATCATTTGCCATTTTTAGCTAAAAATTAAAGCATGGAAAATAACTGTAATAGGTGCGTACATCTACAGTGCGTACTTCTTATTATGTTCCTATAATTCATGTCATTATCTGGTGAATAAAAGTTCAACTTTTGAAGCTCTGGAAGGTAAGGTAAGGTAACTGACATTCTCTTGTGACTAATTTGAAATAATAATGCTACAATACAATATTATAATAATAGTTGACATTTTGTATTGATATAGTTTTAAGAATGACATAACGTGATGAAATTGTCCCGTACTGGGACAATTTCATTACCATTATGTCATGCTTATTCGTGGAAACAAAGCATGGCTAAGATAATTTGGCATTTTTAGCTAAAAATGAAAGCATGGAAAATAACTGTAAAACTGTACTATCTACAGTTAAAATGTCATAGCTTAAAGAACTCGTTATTTTATTTTACTTGACAATTTTTTTTCATAATAGACCTCATTGCAAAGAGCAACTGACGGATGTTCAAGTTACAAAAAACAACGACTAAACTACATCTTGCACAAGTTAAACAAAACAGAACATCTTAAAACTTATTTCATGCAGGTAAGTCTCGCTTGATGCTTTTGATAAGCTGAGGCAAAACGGGATAAAAAACGTGAACAGTAGCAGCTAAACAAAGGGACAGTTAAAAGGCCGCAGGTAGAGTCGCTTAACACTTCATTATAATTGCTTACTTGTGCATCCAAATAGAGCTGCTGTTTTGTATTTCAAAAGAAGAAAAAACTAAGCTTGTTTTTTTACTACTCAAAATAAATAGCTACTTTATTTAAAAAAAGTATTCTTTACAATACCGTCGGCTGTAATACAACAAAATTGCAAAGGAAATGTGACAAATTAAAACTCAAAAATAAAATTATATACGAAGGTGCAGTTGTTGTTATTATTGACCAAGAACATGATTTTGGAAGTAGACATACCATTTAAAGCCACCTAGGTAACCTACAATTTATATATAAGACATTAAAATTTGATGTACAGTACACCCATGGATAATTATAACATGAATAATAGCGAAACTTCCAAAATATTCAATAGTAAACTACGAAGGCAAGACGGGCCACATCTTAGAGCCATAAATCATGAAAAAGGTTAGTTCGAGAGACAAATTGAAGACATGTGGTTTGCAGCTGCAAGGGTCAGAATAGTTAACTACACATCGCTGACGTTTTTGTTTCCAAACACCAATGCAGTGTCGATATAATCAAATATTATGGCTTACTCACAATCGTGACTAAAATGAAAACAGAGTATAAATATCAGCACAATCGGTTTTGGTAATGCCTTCGATAAAACGGTTGTAACCAGTCGTAACAATTTTAACGTGTTACCGTTTCGCAACCAGACACCTCGTAAATGAGTTTCTTTTACATTATTTTCTATGCAATATTCATTTTGCACATTATTTTACATTTTATTAAAAGAACGAGTTAGATTTTAGAAATATGAAACAGTATTTAAAAAAATATTTAAACCATTTATTTCTAGTCTATCTTCCTATGTAAAAATGAATAAGTATTCATTTGTATTACTCAAATTTGGATAACCTTGATCCGGCCTTGAAATATTTGTGACTTCCACAAGGTTCGTCAGGGAAGGTGAAACGTAGAGACACATAAGTATAAATTCAAATGCTAAAAACAACAATTTGATTTTCTCATACTATGTATTATGATTATTTGGGGGTTCGAAATTTGCCGAGTAAGAGCTAGTAACCAAATGCTTCTTGTTATCTTCCTATAATTCATGTCATTATCTAGTGAATAAAAGTTCAACTTTTGAAGCTCTGGAAGGTAAGGTAACTGACATTCTCTTGTAATTCTTGTAATTCTCTAATTTGAAATAATAATGCTCCAATACAATATAATAATAATAGTTGACATTTTGTATTGATATAGTTTTAAGAATGACATAATGGTAATGAAATAATATTTTTTGTTTAATTTGTCACTGTGTTAATGCCATATAATAATAATGATTGTCACTGTATACATAATGACATAGAGAAACGATACAGAGAAATGGCAATGAGTTGCTTGCTCATCACTCGATCTACATAGGGGCTACTTCTGTTTGAAATGTTGTTTTATTGCTGAAACTCACTTATTATTGTTAAATTATTATTATTATGATATTGTAAGGTATGGGTAGGTACTTTGAGATTATGTGGCACCTTTAACTAGTATTTGACTTTTTTTGTGAATAACAGAGATTCATAATTTTTAAGTTCACTTGGTCCACACATGGTCACGTACTGCCCTTGCCCTCTTTTTATTGTTGTAACAGAATCATTGTATTTACTGGCGAATAAAAAGAGTGGCCGTGAGTTTTTCTTGCCAGGATCTTTCCTCACAGGCTCTACCTATTGCCTTGCGAATCTGGCGGTAAATGTAAATGTAGAAGCATTTTCTTTTTTTGACGTTCATAAGTGTTACTTTGTGACCTACATGAATAAAGATATTTTGATTTTTTTGATTTTGACAAAATATTGTAATAATTTTCAAATGTTGTAAAAAAATAATTTGCATGCCGTGATCATGATGTAACCTTAGACAGTTAAGAAAACCCATGTCAACCATATATCTAGCGAATAAAAAAATTCTATTTCTAACGGTAACATGAATATATCTTATCTTTCATATCCCGATTATTATGCAATTCAATTTAATTCTTTTTTTATGGCCTCTGCTTATAGCAATTTGCCAATGTCCAGTCTTCGTAAATCAAGTACATAAATCAACAAATTAAAACGTAAAAAAATGAAAAATGTGAATGTGATGTGAAAATGGCGGATGAACGAGTCATTATTATGCAAGTAAGTACGTGCATGGTGCTGGCGTAAGCAATGTCATCTCATGTCACTAACACATTATATAAAAGCTTGTGTAAACATCACTAAGTCGATATGAAAAGTGCCAGTGTGACTGACAGTAATCTTCTTTAGATAACGTTCTACGTAACATTATATCCTTGTGGAATGGGCATCCTGTTAATTACTAAAGTAAACATAGGTTGGAAATATAATATAAAGTACCTATATTAGGTTAGATTCGTCTAAAATTCTGTTTCAGATGTGGTACCTACAATAAACACATAGGTACAATAAAGATTTTTATACTTAAGTTAAATTAAGAACTACATACATTATAGAGTAATTAGAATAAAATAAAATAAAATATAAAATAAAATAACGTTTATTATCTTTGAAATTTTTAGAAAATTATTTAGATTCGTCAAAAGTTGGTGTCACTCTACCGAGGGTTCCAAAATGCAACGAGACTGAGAAGAGCCCTCAAGAAACTCAGTTCGGCTTTTTTCAAAATATTTCATCTTATATCTAATACAGAGTTATTTAGAAAGGAGCAATTCGTGTTACAACCAGGCTAGTTAGTGCTCATTGGCATTTAAAATCTACGCTTTCCAAGTGAATTCTTCGAAAGTATCTGACCATTGTTTGAATGCAATTCACGTAAACATGTACATAGTACCACTTAAGAAACTAAATAAAGGATTCGGTTAAAGTAATTAATGGCTAAATGATTAAGTCCGCCATTGTACGCGTTTGTTCATCAAGTTTAAATACATAAATAAAATAAAAAGATAAATAAATTCAAAGTTCTGTGTTAACTGTGTTAGCCACTGGTTAACAAAAAACAATAACTAGAAGTGCCCTATATTTTCTATCTCTACTATCATACTTTTCCACATAGATAGATCTGCGGGCAACAGCCACTTAGTCATATCTTAAAATATTCATATACCCACCAGTTATACCTACTTTAGTTTATTGTCAAATACCTAAAACGAAATTAACATAATTTTCCGCTAAGCAATTATTCTGCGAAACTGTAGAGACGTTTCGGTCGTTAAATAAAATATGCCGTCTGTTTGAACAGACATTTTCTGTATTGTGTATCCTTAAAATGGATCCAAGACTTGCTTTGAGCAACTTGCGTTTACAAATTGAGCCTTATTTATCTTTTACGACAAGGAGTTTGCTATTGCAAACTCCTTGAAAAACCTTTATGTTTTAATTACCGGCAAATAACATGATGCCCGAGGAACGCTATACATATTACCAATACTCGATGGTAGGTACAATGTTTAAAACTTATGCATCTGCTTCTTGTATAATTATTTATTTAATAAGATGCTCTTGTAACGAAACGCGAGAAGAGATTTGCAATTTGGATTGATAACTAAGAATTGCAATGCCATATACTCGTAACTTATACGATATCCTAAGCTCAAAACCTTAAACTAGGTGTCTCCTAATTCTTTAAAGTATTAAAAAGGCATCTGTCCTTAAAAAAATGGTATCTTGTTCTAATTTATTTATGTGCTAAGTACTTACGTAGAAAACATTAAAACTTCAGTCCGAAAAGCCCTGGGTACGGAACGTGGAGTTACTCATCTTCCCTAAAGCGTAGGTACTATTACAATTCAGGCTAGTTATTGTAAATTCGATTTCACAATTCCATGCAGGCTCTATCGAGCAGACAGGAGGTGATTTATAGACTACATTTAGCTATAAATCGATAATGATACGATGAATACTGAGCGGGACATGTAAGTGTGTAGTTTTCGTTAAACAAATTGTAAGATATTTTTAATTCGCAAGGCACAAAAGTGAACAGATTACTTATTTCATATTTTGAAGGAAGGAAGATTCGTACCTATAGCTACTAAAGGATGAAATACACGTAACGGTATACTACATAAACTTAGTACAAATTAGGCTTGCGCAAACCCTGTTGTACTAGGTTTGAGCAAGTATACCGTTAAGTGTATTTCATCCTTAATAGATTGTAAAATACTCCTGGCGCAAAAATAGTAAAGACATTTTAAAAGTAATGAGTTAGTACGCGTAACCTTTTATTACAGTAAAAACGAAAAACAGAAACCGTAATGTGTAATTGCGAAATTTAAAAGGAGCCTTTTCTCAGGACTCTTTTGTCTCTCAGAATTTACATAACTGTTATTCTAGCGGTTTCTAAAAATGTAACTAAGTAATAATATCAAAGTTAAACCGTTAATACTTCAGTTACATTAATAATACTTGCACTTGCTTTAACACCAGCCAGCTAGGCAATGAGAGCTTTAGTTTTTAACTCAATTATTTTAATCAGTGTAAAGAACTGCGTTTGATTAGAACATGGAAGTGCGTCAGTTTCATTGTTTTAGTTACATTTCATTTCCACAAGTTATTCAAAAGAATATTAGTAGTTATGTTTGTTACTAATAAATAATTAAAAATTAAAAATTTTTGGACATTCTCACACAACGTCATCTAGCCCAAATTAAGCTAATATAAGCTTGTGCTATGGGATCTAGACGACTGATAAACATTTCTAAATACATACATAATATACATAGAAAATATCCAACCTCCAAAACAAACATTTGTGGATCGCACAAAAAAATTACTCGACCCAGAATCGAAACTGGGACCTAAGGGACGGTAGTCGCATACCACTGCGCCACCAAGGCAGTCAAAAGTTACTATTGCATTGCAACCGGGACTATCGTCAATTTCAATCAATTCAATTCTTCAATTAAATTTCTAAATAAAATAAAATAAAGACTACCTCGGTGGCACAATGGTACTATGTACGGACTGCCACACCGAGGTCTCGGGTTCGATTCCCGGGTCTGGTGGATAATGTATAATTCTCTTTAGAATTTTACCCAGATAATTATCCCAGAGTCTGGAACTTGTGCCCGGTAAATGGCAATAGGCTCACCCCCTATTACATGGGACCTAACATAGCTGGCGAGATGTGGGTGTGTTTGCACACCTCTGCCTACCCCTTCGGGGAAAAAGGCTTGATGCTATGTTATGTTATGTTAATTAAATTTCAGGTCAATTTTATTTAAAACCATATTTTATTTAGATCTAAAAATATAGAATAAAGTCGCTCCCGCTATACATAGTTCGTTTAAGACAATCTATGCAATGGAGTTTATTGCAGTTTTCAGCTATAGATAGAATAGGCAAGTAGTTCAATAGGAAGGTTTATAAATATGTTGTGTATTTCTAAGAATCATCCTTATGAAATTCTAGTTAGTTATTGTCTTCTCTGCTTGGCAAACTATACCAACTGATGTAGCACAGCCAGTGATCGGTATATGTAATCAATGATATCGCAGAAAATGTATTTATTTGTTCACTTGACCGAGATTTTCTGCGTTAAATGTCGATCTACCAAAGTTGACGTTGGCATGCTCCTATAGGAGACATTATAATTCACCTCAGGCTTCACCTAGCAGAAGCCAACAGATAGAATAATGTCGATGTATGCGTCAAGTGATATATTTACGTCAAGCGTTTAGTAGAACATCTTATTAGTTCAGAACACGTTCTAGACATACATCTATCGTCACAGAAAAGGCAAGGACAAAGCCGATTGTATTTTTTCCTGATCATTACTCGTAACTGTAAAATAAAAATAAGACAAGACCAAACGATTATCATTGCAAAGGTGTTTATAATTGAATTTATCGACGGACTATTTTTTGCGAAAAATGTAGTACTTTCGAATTTATGTTACAATAAATTCTACTGTTTAAAAAACACCTACGAATGATAGGTATTAGGTGCTTATATCGTTAGTAATGATATATATCATAATCATAACATAGTATAAAACTAAGTCGCCCGTTCTTTCTGTATTTGTATGCGTAGATCTTTAAAACTACGCAATGGATTTTGGTGCGGCTTTTACCAATGGATAGAGTGGTTCTCGGGGAAGGTTTTTTTGAAGATACTGTCACTAATATAGTCTTTATTATCTGTGAGTGTACTTTTTATCCCGGTAATGTGTTCCCAAATTCCACGGGAAACTACATCCCCACGTAGGTAGGTAACTCTACATACGTATTTTGAGCCGCTAGTATTTGCTAACGGCACCTTAATTGCACTAATCGAAGTCACGAATTGAACATCGGGGAACCATAACAAATCGTATTTTTTGTATTATCAAGACTAAGTGCAGTACATATGTATATCAATTATCTATGAAAATCGTAAATATTTAGAAATTTTTATTTCAATCTCATTGATTCGGCTAATTTTAAACTTCGTAAACATGATTGCCGTCTTATGTCCATCGTCAGTTAGTATTAGAAATAGATTTAGGTATTACTGTGTAAATTTAGCTAGAAATTCTTCATAATATGTACCTGTATTACTAACTCCAGTATTTTGTTTGTCCGCATAATAATAATAATAGGAGCCTCAAAAAAATAACCTTGATTTGATTGGTGTTAAAATCTAACTTTGTCTAAACTTTGTCGTTCAATATTTAAATTCTGCTACTGAATGATTTGATTGAATGTATTCTGTTGGAATGCTGATTGTATGAGGATAGTCTTAGTAGGTTTGGCGTCTGACTTGTTATCAGAAGATACCTCGTCGTATTCCGGCCACCAAACTCTTGATGCGATCTTAGGTAGGTACCTACCCACTCACAACCCTCGCGATTTGATTTTATTTTTGGAGGTATTTGCAGGAATGCTTGTGTTTTAACAGTCAATCAGGGCTACTTCCGATATTGCTCATCTTGATAGAGCATAGCTGTTTTAAAATGTAAGTATACATAATACCATCACCCACACCAATAAATAAACAAGACAATAAAGTTAAAATAAGATAAATGTACGTACAAATCTTGTATAGCCGCTCTCGCTATAGTCACATGTCTCGTTTTCATTGGAAAGTTTAGACCTCCTGTTTTTGTTAAACTTTTATGTTCTTCCATAAATAATTCACAGTTTTATAACGTCACAGTAAACCATCACTATTTTATCACATCAAATGAAATGAAAAGTTCGAGTGATTTGAGTTTTTGTTTCAACTTTCGACCGATAAGTAAATCGGTTTGTTTTGTTTATGCAGGCGGTAAATCGGTCAAACGCGTGAGTGTGTAGGTACGTTCGAACGGGCCGCGCGCGCGCCTTGGATTGAGTTGTGTTAAGTACGTACGGCACCGCGGCAGGGGCAAAGCGCCAGCGGTGCTCCGCCAGATGACAGCTTCATTTCTTCTTCCCTTCCCGTCCCTACTTCCACCGCTGCACTCTAATCTCTTTGGAATAATCGTTGCTTAGTGCACGAAATAAAGTTCATATTCAACCATTTTGTTTCAGTCAACAGTGATCCAATATCTCTATTTTGCTGTTTACTCACTCAGAATGTTGAATCTTGTCTCTTTTCTTTGGTTTCGTATTTGCTATGAATTTTTATACTTACTCAACTCAGAAACTTTAGATACCGTGACTATAGGCTCATGAAACAGGATACCTACTCCGATACCTAATTCCTTAAATTAATTACCATACAAATTTACTTACCTACCTTATTTAAAGTAGGTAAGTATAAATATTTTCTCACCAGAGTTGTGTCAATTCTATTTCAAAACTAGACACAAAAAGGATATTGATTAGATTCTTAGATTAATTTAATGTAGAGAACAAGACTCTACTGTCACATAACTATGTAGATACCTAGAATCTAGAAAAATGATTATACTCCTACTATGTATAAACATTATTAGCTACCTACCTACCTTTTCAAAATTCTGAACTGGAACATCTCATATTAATTTATTAGGGTTTGAAATTGGTTAAATTTATAAAGTGGACATACGTCATATATAATCCGGGTCAAATAGTAACAAGTTCTCGAGAAAGTCATTATTAAGACCTTCGCTGAGGAGTATTTTTTGTTCAAGGCAGTCAGTGTTTGTGTACCGTATAAAAAAGTTTATTTTAAAATTGCGTTGATTGAGTTGTTATGGGTCGGCTCTGGCAGTGCTGTGGCGAGTATTGGAATGATTTCATGCTTGCAGCGTCGCTTCATAAACAACAGATTATGCGTTTAAGTGCTGATAAAATAACTTCGTAGAGTGGTAGAGTGGGTTATTTCTTAACTCGTCTTTAATACCTACATCTACTCAGAAATACATGATATAATTACTTTACTTTCTATTTTTTCGAGGGCTTTGTCCTAAATAGGAAGGTTTGCCTCACGCATCATAACATTTTACAAACATAGGTCTCATTATTGGTTGAATAATTGCCAAAGTAAGTAGGTCAGTCGACGTTTTGTTGTCTTTTTAATCCTGCGGAAAATATGCGTAGTTTTAAAGATCTAAGCATACATACGTATGCAATGCATGCTTCTAATTGCAAATGTTGAGCGGAAAATTTTCTTAATTTTTTTTATGCTCAATTTTTATGATTTTAGAGATGTGCACTCCCGGGTATGATGTCGATCAGCATGCCAAATTTGGTCAAAATCGATCGAGCCGTTTCGGAGGAGTTGGCACACAAACGATTTACACTTGTCGTCTAAAATAGAGCTTCGCTTCGCTCCGCTCAATAGTAATATGCAGATATTCTATAATATAGTGGTGTCCTGGCAGTTGGAATTTTGGTTTTGGTTTGAATTACTAAGTGGATATAGATTAAGTGCTAGGCTTGCACCCAATTAAGTGGAACCAACACAATTACTGGTAAGTTGTGTGTGTAATGCACCTCTGTCTATCCCTTCGGGGATATAGACGTGATGACTGTCTGTCTTCGAATAAATATATTCATAATTATCTAAAGGTTCTTCAGGCAGCCGATGCGTGGCCCGGCAGCGGGACGCAACTTCGTGTAGGACTCCCAGCCCATCTTCCGAAGTCAGGGCTGGACTACCCACGAAACCACAACAGTGTTTCTGTTTCTCCTTCACCTTAGCCGAGTCACAAGATAGACCAGTTAAGTAGGTATTAAGGTAAATCACTGCAACGTCGACCTTTGGCCACTAGCACTAACAGTCAGATGCACGGGCGAACCCGTGACTGGTGTCTGAAACGCGGGGTGAGAATTAAATCCCTCTCACGTTGGGCCTCGATCTATCATGGTCACCATCACTTCCCGAGCGAAGGAAGCGATGGCGGTTCAACATTGGTCGCTGCCATCCATGAGCATTACTAGAGCCAACAGCGACAATAAGTTATCATTTTATTTCATCAGTTTAATGCACCTCTGTCTTCCCCTTCGCGTGACATAATATGTTTGTCTGTCAGCTTAATCCCCGACAATTTGAGGTTCAGAAAATGGCTCTATAGAGTGGAAAATGGACAGGTCCGACACAATTGATATTATAGACCAGTATTATTTTTCTAATAAGCTGATAATAACCCAAGGTGACGCAGGCATCGGTCGCGCTTTCGCGACTAATGCCCAACCTAAAGGGACCCAACGCTTCCTGCAGAAGACTGTACCTGGGGATCATGCGGAGTATGGCCCTATACGGGGCTCCCGTATGGGCGGATAGGTTGGCGGTCAAGGTGAACGTGACTCTGTTAAACAGACCACTTCGAACCTTGGCCGTCAAAACCATACGGGGGTACCGCACGATCTCCGGAGAGGCTGCATGTCTCCTAGCCGGGACCCCTCCATGGGACCTGGAAGCGAGAGCCCTTGCGTCATTGTTCCAATGGCGCAAGGAGGCGCTGGAGCGGGACCACAGGCCTGCGTCTTGAGAAATCGAGGACCAGCGGTCCCAACTCCGCCAGGATCTCATGGAGTCATGGAGGGTGCGACTTGAGCAACCCAAGTGGGGTACCACCATCATCGCGGCGGTGAGACCGATCATGGATGATTGACTGCAGAGGCAGCATGGTGACCTCACGTATCGTGCGACGCTATCTGTTTCACATCCATCGTGAGGTCACACCCCGGTGTCGACACTGCGAGGTTTCCGACGACGACACCGCACTCCACACGTTGGGTTGAGTGCTCAGCGTGGGTGAGTCAGCGCCGGGACCTCGTAGTGGGTCTGGGCGTGGATACCCTCTCGCTGGAGACCATGCTTCTAGCCATGGTCTCCAGCGGGAGTAGGTGGAACACGGCCACAGTGGATCAATCCCAAACAAAAGCTTGGACATCATATAGGGTCGCATGTTAGTAAGAATATATCTTAAAATAAAGAGTACGAGTATATACGCGTTTTATAACTTCCTACGCTTAAAGGGACCCCACTGTTAATGAAATATTATACTTACATATAACATGTATTTTTATTATAAAAATCGGTACAATAAAAGTCCTTTTTTGTTAAATTATTTAAAATTTAATATTCTCAGAAAAAAAAAAAAAAAAATGTACATTGATATTTATTACTAGGCCTACTTATTGGGGTGCGAGATCGGGAACCTCCACGCGTGCCCTGCGGCCTCTTTTTCCCTATGGGTATTTCTTATGGGGAACGGAAGCTGGGGGGCCGGTGCACCCTGGGCAACGGAGTAGATGACAACACCCCTGCCACGGCAGAGGAGTTGTTAATGCTCCGGCCAATATCCGGCAGCTGACCCCATTGCACGAGGGGGTCGTAGGATGGCGGACCTGCAAGGCCCACGACTCGCTCACTAGCTCCGAGCGAGTGCAGCGAGTGGCCAAGTCTCCTGGCGCTGCCCTCTTCCATCTTTGCTTTCAAAGATGAGTAAGAGTGCAGCTTGCTTGTTTTGTAACGGCTATCTGTGCTTCTGCCGTCAAGAGTCGGAATGACGAGGACTCCCAAGTGCTGGGAGCTCCATCCCATCATTGAGGTAATGATGCGGAGAGTGTGTTCCTCCGCAGTTCGGCGGGTTCCCTGTGTGTGTGATGTCACACCTGGGGAACAGTCTTATGACGACCGTCGGGCAACCTGTGATCCGAGTGCTGCGTGTCGGTGAACATGTCTATCGGCGCAGTCTCGGGGCAGGGGGCTTGCCTTAATTGGTCGGCCCAAGACAAGGAAAAGTCGATAACACCCGCCAAGGAAAAGGTCGCTGTGCGGACGTGTACCATCATCATCACCACGGTGATAGTGACGGTATTCGTCCGTATAAATGCGGGCGTAATAACCCTGTGGATACCGGTCGACCTCCACATGTATAGACTTCTCTGTGCACAGGGGGCACTGCACATGGGTGACCCTCATTTCCCCCATACTCGTGGGAACAGTATGGATAAAAACAAAAAAAATCAAACTCAAACCGACGACCAACCGCAACCAAAATTGACTCCGAACGCAACCGAAATGGACGATGATAGGTCCCGAAGCCCGCTACGGGATGAAGGCCGGAAGGAGACCGCAGCTGGGACTGCTGATCCCAGCCGCATTATGAAGACGGGGGGCTATTCCTCTTTGAGGAAGAGGCATTATCCGCCGAAGAGTGGGCCGTCTCGTGACAGGAGCACCAGCTGCTCCGAGCGGGGGACGGCTCTTTCCAGCGAGTCGGAAGAGGTGCCGACCAAACTGCAACTAAGCTCGACGGGTCTAGGCCGGAAACCCTCAACCCCCTTCAAAGTCCCGTCTTTGCCCAGTGGCAGAGACACCGACGTTCCGCCCGCGCGAGAGCTCATGGGAGTTCTTGCCCGAATAAATAACGCCATGAAAGGTGGCAAAAATCTTTCGGGCAGGAAGAAGACCGTGGCGTCGCTCGTTTCCGACGCCCAAGCGTCACTCGACGAGCTCCTCGCGCGGAGCGATACCGCGGAGGAGGCCAAACTTAGGCGACAGGTGGCCAGTCTAGAGACTGACCTCGCGGCCTCCCAGAAGCAGCTGGAGGCCCTGCGACAGGAGGTCGCAAGCCTGACCAAGTTAGTCAAAGGGCCTCCAGTGAACCAGACACGGACCCCGACGGTTGAACCGGCAACCAAGACCGCGACCAAGGCTGCGCCCAACACGGCGTCCAACGCGGAGCCCGTATTACCGCCTCAGCCCGGGACATCTATGACGGCAGTTTTGGTGGCGATAGAGAGGCGCCTCGCAGTCTTAGAGGACCGGGCGTACCGGCCCCCGCTGGCGCGACCCGCGTTTTCGTACGCGGCTGCCGCCAGTGGGACTCTCGCACCTGGGTCTTTCGCCCGCCCAGCTCTGCTCATGTCCGCCTCGCAAGCAAACCGTACACCGGCTAAACCGGCCACGACGGGAAAGCCGACGAAAAAGAAAAAGGGGAGGCCTACTGCTACCCCCGCTGCCTCCGCGTCCCGTTTCGCTCCAGCTGCACATCCTTCTAGAGAGGAGGGATGGCAAGTAGTTGGAGCGAAAAAGAGGCGGAAAAAGGCCGCCAAAAAAGCGGTTCAAGCCGCCGCGGCGAAGGCGCCGAAGAGGCCCCGCCCCCCTCGCTCTACCGCCGTCGTTCTGACGATGACGACGGCGGGTGCGGAGAGGGGTGTGGGGTACGCCGATGTTTTGAGGAAGGTATAAACCTCGGTGGACCTCAAGGCCCTCGAGATACAGGGGGGGCTCCGGTGCAAGACCACCCGCACCGGGGCTCGCCTACTCGAGGTCTCCGGCGCCTCCAGGGGCCCCAAAGCGGACGCCCTTGTGGCTAGGCTAAGGGACACGCTAGACACAGAAGCCGTCCGCGTCTCCAGACCCACTAAATGTGCAGCATTGCGCATTTCGGGCCTGGACGACGCGGCCACGACGGATGAGCTAATCTCCGCCGTCGTGGAGGCGGGCGGCTGTCCCCATGACCACGTGAGGGCTGGAGAGATCTCCTTCAGCCCTACCGGTCATGGAACGACAGTCGTCCAGTGCCCCGTCGCGGCGGCACTTAAAATTGCGGACGAACGGAGCCTCCTTATAGGGGGATTCCTCAAGGCGCAGGTGCACCTCCTGCGTGCCCGGGAAATCAGGTGTTTCCGGTGCATGATGGTGGGGCACGTAGGAGTGCAGTGTGCAGTGGAAGACACCGTGGGTGATCGGTGCTTCCGCTGCAGCCGGCCCGGTCACAAGTCCAACGCCTGTGACGCACCGCCTCGCTGCTACAGATGCGAGGCGGAGGGCAAGACGGCGGACCATAGGGTCGGCAGCCGTTCCTGCGCCGCTTCGAGGCCAAAACCTCGTCCGATCGCTGAAGGCAGCGGGGGTGTCGCTACCGCGCGCCCAGATTCGCGGTGGGATGCTTTGGACACCCATATCCGCATCCTGCAGACGAATTTGAACCACTGCCGCACTGCTCAGGATCTTCTGTACCAGAGCATCGCGCAGTGGTCCATAGATCTGGTCGTGGTCGCCGAGCCGTACTATGCCCACCCGGGCAGCCTGGTGGCGCAAGACGGCTTGGCCTGCATCTTTGGGGGGTCCGCACGCACCTCGCACCTTGCAATTATTGCAAACGGTCGAGGCTGTGTTGCTGCGGAATATGAAGGGGTGGCAGTCGTGGCCGCGTACATCTCGCCGAACAACATTAACGACGCTCAGTATGAGCTATGGCTCACTGAGCTCGACGTCGTCTTCACTGCGTGTCGTCCTCGCCCTGTCCTTCTCCTGGGAGACTTTAACGCCTGGTCTACGGCGTGGGGCTCCCGGGTAACCAATGGCAGGGGGAGATTACTTGAGGACTGGGCCACTACAGGTGGACTAGAGCTCCTCAACCGGGGGAATGTCGCCACCTTTTGGCGGTCGGGGGTCAGCTCGGTCGTGGACTTAACGTTCGCGACCCCTGCCCTCGCCCGTCGTATTATGGGCTGGTGCGTGGAGGAGGGTGTGGAGACGCACTCGGACCACCGATACATCCGGTTCGAGGTCGTCCCCCCACCTAACCTTCCACAGCCGGTACCGAATCCCCCGGAACCGCGTTGGGCGCTCAAGAGTCTAGACCGGGAGGCTCTCCTGGAGGCATCCATCGTGCAGGCCTGGATTCCGGCGCCGGACAGGCCTGTCGACGTGGATGCCGAGGCAGAGTGGTTCAGGAGAGCCATGTCGCAAATCTGCGATGCGGCGATGCCTAGGGTTACACCTGGGCCGTCCGGGAAGCAGGTGTACTGGTGGTCGTCGGAGATTGCACAGCTGCGTGCAGCATGCGTCTCCGCCCGCCGCCAGTACACCAGGTTTCGCTGGAGGCATCGTCGACCAGACGACGCGGCAGCCCGGGAGGCGGAGCTATATGCGTCCTACAGAGAGGCTAAGGGCACCCTCCAGGAAGCGATCACGCGGGCTAAGATAGCCCGCGAGGAGCTCCTGGAGTCCCTGGAGCGGAACCCATGGGGGCGCCAGTACCGGCAGGTCAGAGGTAAACTCCGACCGAGGGCGCTCCCACTGACCCAGAGTCTCCAGCCGGATCGGCTGGAGGGGGTCTTGGGCTCTCTGTTTCCGACGAGCGCGGAGGAGCACATCCCTCCGCGCATGGCTCCGTCCCAGACGCCCAATGCGGATAGCAGCAGCGAAGATGACGTACCCGAAGTCAGAGAGGGTGAGTTAGGAGCGGTGGTACTTCGGCTCAGTCGCCGGAAAACCACCGCCCCTGGACCCGACGGCATTCCGGGCCGTGTATGGGTCCTGGCCCTCGAGGAACTCGGGCCTCGACTGAGGGGGCTCTTCAGCGCATGCCTCGAAAGGGGCCAGTTTCCCAAGGTGTGGAGGACGGGGACACTGGTCCTGATCCGGAAAGCGGGGCGGCCGGTGGACTCACCGTCGGGTTACCGGCCGATCGTGTTGCTCGATGAGGTGTGTAAGCTCTTTGAGCGAATTATTGCGGAACGCCTCGTCGAGCATCTCACGCGTGTGGGCCCAGACCTGGCGGACAACCAGTACGGTTTCCGTCGGGGACGGTCCACCGTGAGCGCGATCATGCGCGTGAAGACCCTGGCGGAGGAAGCTGTCTCGCGGGGCGAGGTGGTGTTGGCGGTGTCTCTTGACATCGCCAACGCGTTTAACACCTTACCCTGGAGTTGCGTTAGGGAGGCATTGGTATACCATGAAGTGCCTCTCTACCTCCGTCGTATTGTCGGGGCATATTTATCCGAGAGGGCTATAACTTACCCTAGCTGGCTCGGGCCAGCTCGGCGAGATGTGTCATGCGGTGTTCCTCAGGGGTCGGTCCTAGGACCTCTCCTGTGGAACATCGGATACGACTGGGTGTTGTGGGGTGCGTTGCCTGAGGGCGTCAGCGTAACTTGCTACGCTGACGATACCCTCGTCACGGCGCGGGGAGCAACGCACCAGGAGGCAACACTCAAGGTCACGACTGGGGTTGCTGAAGTCGTGGGTCGGATACGGCGGCTGGGACTGGACGTGGCACTGAACAAGTCCGAGGCTCTGTGTTTTCACGGACCTCGGCGTGGGCCACCTCCAGGATCCAGTGTAAATGTAGGGAGCGTTAGCATCGGCATCGAGCCCACAATGAAGTATCTGGGGCTCGTACTCGATAGCCGGTGGAATTTCGGACCACACTTCCGAAGTTTGGTCCCCAAAGTGACGGGGGCGACAGCTGCGCTTTCGCGACTGATGCCCAACTTAAAGGGACCCAACGCTTCCTGCAGGAGACTGTACCTAGGGATGGTGCGTAGTATGGCCGTGTACGGGGCTCCCGTATGGGCGCCGAGTCTGACGGCCAACAACGCTGCTGTTTTACACAGATCGTTGAGGACCTTGGCCGTCAGAACAATAAGAGGGTACCGCACGATCTCCCTAGAGGCTGCATGTCTCCTAGCCGCGACCCCTCCATGGGACCTGGAAGCGAGAGCCCTTGCGGCATTGTTCCAATGGCACAAGGAGGCGCTGGAGCGGGACCACAGGCCTGCGTCTCGAGAAATCGAGGCTCAGCGGTCCCAGCTCCGCCAGGATCTCATGGAGACATGGAAGGTGCGACTTCGAGATTCTTTACACCGGACCAGAGGTGTCTGCTGTACAAGACACAGATTAGACCCTGCGTCGAATACTGCTCTCACCTCTGGGACGGCTCCGCGAAGTATCTGCTGGACGCTCTCGACGCTATGCAGCGACGGGCTATCCGTATTATTGGTTGTCCGGAGGTAACGGGAAGCCTTGAGCCGCTAGCTCAGCGCCGAACAATAGCTTCCTTGGCCGCATTCTACCGTATTTACCACGGCGAGTGTTCTGAAGTGCTCTTCAATCTGATCCCACCCTCTTCCTTCCGATCCCGAACGACTCGTGCCGGGCAGAGATGCCACCCCCACACAGTGGATAGCATGTTCGCGAGAACCGAACGTTTTAAACGTTCGTTTCTCTGCCGAACGATAGTGGCCTGGAACGCCCTGCCTGTGCACGTGTTTCCTCCCACATATAATCCTGGGTTCTTTAAGCGGAGCGTGAAGAGGCACATCAGTAGGTCGTCAAGTTGAGGGCCACTCTCAATAGTAATGTGTGCTGTGAGAGTGGCCCACAATCGCTAGACGTCGTCACGACTTACCACCAGGCGGGCGGCGTCAATTTGGCGAACCAAATATAAAAAAAAAAAAAAAAAAAAAAAAAGACTTCAGCAACCAAAGTGGGGAACCTACACCATCGCGGCGGTGAGACCGATCATGGAGGAGTGGCTGCTGAGGCAGCACGGAGGCCTCACGTATCGTGCGACACAGATCATCACCGGGCACGGAAACTTCGGTGAGTATCTGTTTCGCATGCATCGTGAGGTCACACCCGCGTGTCAACACTGCGAGACTTCCGGCGTAGACACGGCATTCCACACGTTGGTGGAATGCTCAGCATGGGCGAGTCAGCGCCGGGACCTCGTTGTGGGCCTGGGCGTAGATACGCTCTCGCTGGAGACCATGCTACGAGCCATGGTCTCTAGCGAGAGTCAGTGGAACGCGGCCGTTTCCTTCTGCGAGCAGGTAATGCTCGTGAAGGAGGCGGCCGGTAGGGTGAGGGAGCGTACCCTCCCCGCTGAGTTCCGAAGTGTGCGGCGAGGTCGCCGCAGACGTGACTACGCCCAGGACCATCGACCTCCATGATCGGGGCCTGAGGACGATGGATTAGCAACCCACCGTCCTTACAGAAGCAGGCTAGAAGGGCTGCGTGATGTGGGGCTGCACCCCACGCACGCCTTCACTCACCGACGCGGGATAAAACCCGACCCCAAGGATGCGGGGTAACACCCGACCACCACGCAGTGGCCACGCGGATGGCCAAGGTCCGCCGGGCGCCACCGGGAATTCTCTTAGTCTCTACCGGAGGCGCTCGGCAATGGACGTAGGTGCGGCCGCGCCCAAGGTCGCGGATTAAAAAAAAAAAAAAAAAAGGTCTACTTGTTCTTCCTCTTCGCCAAATATTATGGAAGCTGGAACATTCTCCAACAGATATTTAACTTCAGTTAAGTATTTACGATTACTTGGTCGTATTTTTAAGCGACTTGAAATCTCGGGATCTGATAAAAGTAATAACGAATTAATTATGTCCGTATTACATTTTGTCCTCGATAATTTTCTTGTATAATGCAGTCTTTGATATCTAAAATTCTGATTTGCTTCCTGCGCATCTTCCCCTAGCTGTTCAATGGGAACTATTTTATTATGAGACACGATATCTGCTCCATGGACTAATATCTTATGGACAGTAACTAGCATGTGATACCATCCATACAGTGCAACACACAATTCTGCTGTTTCACGAGTATACTTAACTTCTAAACGTTTCTATATGAATTGTATACTCTGAAGCTATTGTTCGTAATATGACGTAGAAACGTTTAATAAGTTTTTCGTCGATACCTGAAATACGAGCACTGGTTTTATAATTCCCAAAAAAAACACGAGCTGTGTTTCCATCATGCGTTTTTCCGGAACCCTGTTTTACGACATCATATTAATAATCCTAATTCTCGCCTGAAATCTTGTTGACTTCTAAGTTTTCTTTCTTCCCTTTTTGGCTTATTTTCCCCTCGAGCTGAACAGGTAAATTATAAGCATAAAATTATTTTTAATAGCAACATTGCTGTTTAAAATAATGTAAAATTTGCGTTTTGTAAAATTTTATTTTTCTCAATAACGCGGATACACGCGGCTCTTAAAAGTAGCAAGAAGTATCGAGTATTTATTGATTTATTTGCCCTCATCAATAATTTTTTGGAATTATTCGGAAGTAGTACCTTTTTTTTTTTTTTTTTTAGTTCCGCGGCCCAAAGCCGCGGCCGCTCTAACGTCCGTTGCCGGGCGTCTCTGGTTACAAGCAGAACGTATTTCCAGTTGCGCCCGGCGGACTTTGACCACCTCTGTGGTCTCTGCGGGGGTTGGGTCGGGATGAGAATCCCGCGTCGTCGGGGTCGGGTTTTATCCCGCGTCAGTGAGTGAATCTGGTTGCGTGCTATGGGGCAAAGGCCCCGCAGCACGCAACCCTTCTAGCCTGCTTCTGTAAGGACAACGGGTGGCGATCCCGCCGTCCTCAGGCCCCGATCATGGAGGTCGACGGTCTTGGGCGTAGATGAGTCTGCGGCGCCCTCGCCGCTGACTACGGAACTCGGCGGGGAGGGTACGCTCCCTCTCCCTCTCGGCCGCCTCCTTCGCGAGCACGACTTGCTCGCAGAAGGACACGGCCGCGTTCCACCTACTCCCGCTGGAGACCATGGCTTGAAGCATGGTCTCCAGCGAGAGGGTATCCACGCCCAGACCCACTACGAGGTCCCGGCGCTGACTCGCCCACGCTGAGCACTCCACCAACGTGTGGAGTGCGGTGTCGTCGTCGGAAACCTCGCAGTGTTGACACCGGGGTGTGACCTCACGACGGATGCGAAACAGATAGCTACCGAAGCATCCATGCCCGGTAACGATCTGCGTCGCACGATACGTGAGGTCACCGTGCTGCCTCTGCAGCCAATCGTCCATGATCGGTCTCACCGCCGCGATGATGGTGGTACCCCACTTGGGTTGCTCAAGTCGCACCCTCCATGACTCCATGAGATCCTGGCGGAGTTGGGACCGCTGATCCTCGATTTCTCGAGACGCAGGCCTGTGGTCCCGCTCCAGCGCCTCCTTGCGCCATTGGAACAATGATGCAAGGGCTCTCACTTCCAGGTCCCATGGAGGAGTCCCGGCTAGGAGACATGCAGCCTCTCCGGAGATCGTGCGGTAGCCCCTTATTGTTTTGACGGCCAAGGTCCTCAACGGTCTATTAAGGAGAGTTGAGTTGTTGGCCGTCAACCGCGCCGCCCATACAGGTATAGGGCCATACTCCGCACGATCCCCAGGTACGGAAGTAGTACCTAACAAAAACACAACTTTTGTTCGAAAATATAAGTGATTTTATTTTTTCTTAAAATCGGTAATAAATGGCTGTTACAATTTACAAATATGATAAAAATGTGAAGCTTAATATATAAACTGTTGATTCATATTTAACAAAGTAAAAGAAAACCACGAATTTTGTAAAAAAATAAAAATAAAGTAAGAGTTAATTTCTCCAGAAAGGGATCGGGTGTGTTTTGAAGCTCTTTTATTCAATAAGAAGCGTGTTTTAAGGGGTTTATTTACCCATATTAGATGAAGTATGTATCCATCTTTCGATATCACATCACATCTAGGTACTCGAATTGATTAGTTTGCATATTCTGCCAGACGTCCAGGCATTTGTATGGGATCGATCTACTGTGGGCCGTGTCCTTCTGCGAGCAAGTCATGCTCGCGAAGGTAGCGGCCGAGAGGGAAAGGGAGCGTACCCTCCCCGCCGAGTTCCGTATATAGTTAGCGGCGAGGGCGCCGCAGACTCATCTACGCCCAAGACCATCGACCTCCATGATCGGGGCCTGAGGACGGCGGGGTCGTCACCCGCCGTCCTTACAGAAGCAGGCTAGAAGGGTTGCGTGTTGCGGGGCCTTTGACCCAAAGCACGCAACCAGATTCACTCTCTGACGCGGGTCAAAACCCTATCCCAACGCAGAGCAGAGACCACAGAGGTGGTCAAAGTCCGCCGGGCGCCACTGGAAATACGTTCTGCTTGTAACCAGAGACGCCGGGCAATGGACGTTAGAGCGGCCGCGGCCTTGGGCCGCGGAGTTAAAAAGAAAAGCTGATAATAAAGGCTCTTGGCCGCCTGCGGATGCGGATATCGACCTGTCAGACCTGAATTTGTAGCCAACTTCAACCTTATCACAGATAGATAGGCTGATGGCTATTGTGCCAAAGCCCAATAAATATAAAAAAAAATATCACAGATAGAAATGTCAAAAATTGGCAGCTTTGACATTTATATCGGTAACGTCTTGTTTTGTCGGGCACTGTCGGGTGACCGGGGTGACAGGTGACAGATCAAAGAGAATATAAGCACTACAGACAAACAAAAGAAATAAGTACATTGTAGGTGCTTTGTTTTGTTTTTATGTTTTTTATAAATTGATTTCGTTAAAAGTATGTATCTAAATCAAATTAAATTATTCCAAAAGTATGTACAGAAAGCCTTTTTATTATAACTCAATCGAAATAACAATATGACAACCTTTTAAAATAAAGATATTTTGTGTCCATATAAATCAAGTTTTGGAGGTTCATTACCAGTTAGATTTGCGATTCTGTTTTAAGTCCAAATCCAAACTGACCAAATCTTTTAGCACCTACTATGACTTTGAACCCTAGAAAATATCTAATTAAAGACTTGTTAAACAAACCTACTCCTACAGATGTTTGGTTACAAGGAACCATTGAACAAACTGTTGGTACAGACATTTTAATTATTTCGGACTCCACTGGACGGGCAAAGATAGCAAAATGTGATTCGGCACATGGGATTATTGACAAAAGTTCATTGAAAAAAGGTATGATTATTAATGACTAATGCAAACATCATAAAGAACTTATCAAACTCTATCGTTTTTATCTTACCATAATAAAACACATGATCTTATACACTATTTCTCCCAGTTTACTAGTGAAAAGGCAGGATTTGAATAGGTACCTATTGGAATTATTTTGGTTATGTTATTGACCAATGAATGTAGTTAGTTTTATATTTGTAAGACTTATTTATGTCTTTAGTAACAATACTATCTATTATTTATTTTACAAGGCAATGTTTTAGGTACATACTGCTGTATTATAGGTAAAACTGTCAAGACAAAAGGATTACCCGAGATCCATGCCAGTAAATTCATAGATCTAACTAAACAACCACAAATGAAACTTGCTTGGGACTCTGAAGTGAGAGAAGCCAACTTATTTCTAGAAGGAAAATTAATACCAACAATTTAAATATTTGTTAGTCATTAATAAGCTGTATAGTAAAAATTATTCATTCTAATAAATAACGGTTGGGAGCCCTAAAACTTCGACTGGTCTAACTGCAGAACTTTGATATCTCCAATGGATTGTGAAGGTCAGATGGCAGTTGCTTCATGGAAAATATTAAAGTTCAGCCATATTGAAGTTAGACTGGAAAGCCAACCCCAACTGGGTTAATAAAAGACCTAGAGGATGATGATTTATTAATAGACAGAACCATGTACCAGTACTATGGAGCCATGCACTGGCTTTTACTAACCTTGCAATACTATTGAACCAAAGATAGACATGGTGAGTGGGGGTTTGGTAAAACTAAAGGCACAATAAATTTCTAGGATTAAATAAAACCAGGTTGTATATAAATCTGGTGTATAATTCCATCACCATACAAAATATAACAAAAAGTAGCACAGCAACTGGAATCCATCAAGATAATTTTTTTTTATAAAATTGCTGTTTTCTGCCAAAATCCTATGACGGACAACACTTTTTCAATCAGACATATCACATTTGTTTTTCTTAACCTTCAACAATGTAAATGCAATAACAGTCACTGTAAAATTGGAATAGAATAAAAATTATATAACCATATACATTCTTTCATTGATGTAAATATCTCTCATTACATTACAAAACAAATAACTGATAAATAAATATGATATTATATTACACAATTATGAATATAACATAATATATTTATACATAAAACTATCCCATAACCCAGACAGTTCTCCTTAGATTTTAGCAGGAGACTTGAGCAATGGTCCAAGTTTCTGTGCAAGCATAATGTTGCCAGTAATTTTGAGTTTCCCCTTCAAATAAGCAACTTGTGGACTTAGAGTACCAGCTGCAATATCTACCAAGTCATTGTCGGCGACAGTCAGAGTTGTGTCGGCTTTACCAGATTTGGGTGTTCCTTCGTGAACTACAGGTGTCTTGAGGTCCAGAGCTATTGGGGAAAAAAATAAACTTATAAATCCTTTATACAGAAGATAAAAGTAGACCAAATTTATTTCTTGCATGACTGATTTCTAAATAAGGGCTTATTTTGATCTATGAGGAGAACATTCAGTAGTATGTACTATTTTACCCAGTTGTCTAAGGTTGGAATGAAATCGCGTAGTCTTATAAATTATTAGCTGTAAGGAGGCCCTATTTTTAAGTATAAAGTACTACAGCTTGCCAAATATAAAAATGGAACTAATATTATTGTGTGGTGAATTGGTTCTGAAATCTCGTTATTTAAGTTGTTTAATGTAAGCCCCTATTGTAATGTCAACTTATACCTAACCTGTACAATAATATTCTTTAGTCAACGGCATCTGTCATTGTCAATAAATGTCCACACAGAAACCTGCATATTCCGAATTAGTTCAATAATCTCATACTAATTCAAGCCAAACAATAATAAATAATACTTACTCCAAGACTTCACAGTCTTTCCGTTATCAGTGATATTGTAAACAAATACTCCTCCAATACTCTTGGCTAAATCTTTGTTCTTATCCACTTCAGTCTTGATCTTATCAAATAATGCGTCGCTCTTAAGGGTACCGCTTTGTGTTGCCACTTGGGCAGTAACACCTGGGGAAGATTCGCTGGACACTATGTTTTTGAAGTCCACGTATGCTCCTGGAAGTAGGGTGAGAGTTTTAGGGTTGCCACAAAAGTAAAAACATATGTGGCAAAATTTAAGATTGGTAGTTTATTTTTAAATAGTCTCAGAAAAGAAAAATAATAACGAAAACAATTTTTTTTTCAATTTCAAATAGGAATCGATCCAACTTTAAACCATAAAGTCCCATATATGACGTATCGGGTTTCCAGGTGTCATACGTTACAGTGTCAAAAGCACGTCAAGTCGTCAACCGCCATTTGAGATAAAGATCACATGATATTTATAAATACCTCCAATAACAATGTTGCCAGACTCCTTGAGCTTGGTCTGGAAGTGAACCCGTTTCCCTTCGAGCCACATCTCTGTGACTAAAGTCTGTCCCGGCAATACGGGCTTTACGAAACGCGCCTTCAACGCCTTGAAGTTGTTAGGATCATTGCCACCATATCTGAAAACGATATGGCCGTGTATTATGAAATAGACAAACACACCTACTTTACAGTTAGTAGGTATAAAATAATAAAAGAATATTAAATGCTGTACCTATTACAGCATTTAATATTCTTTTCTGTAAAATTCTCCAACAAGCTCTGTTGTGGGACACCCCTAACAGGTGTCGCAATTCGAAATCATACATATTATTATCACCGTGCCTATATGCACAATAATAGAAAATACATCGAAAGATGTATTGGGCTCGCTTCGCGGAAACTAGGAATACTGAATAAGGTAAAGCGATTCTTTACACCGCACCAGAGGTGTCTGTTGTACAAGACGCAGATTAGATCCTGCGTCGAATACTGCTCTCACCTCTGGGACGGCTCCGCGAAGTATCTGCTGGACGCTCTCGACGCTATGCAGCGACGGGCTATCCGTATTATAGATTGTCCGGAGGTAACGGGAAGCCTTGAGCCGCTAGCTCAGCGCCGAACAATAGCTTCCTTGGCCGCATTCTACCGTATCTACCACGGCGAGTGTTCTGAAGAGCTCTTCAATCTGATCCCACCCTCTTCCTTCCGATCCCGAACGACTCGTGCCGGGCAGAGATGCCACCCCCACACAGTGGATAGCATGTTCGCGAGAACCGAACGTTTTAAACGTTCGTTTCTCTGCCGAACGATAGTGGCCTGGAACGCCCTGCCTGTGCACGTGTTTCCTCCCACATAACCCTGGGTTCTTTAAGCGGAGCGTGAAGAGGCACATCAGTAGGTCGTCAAGTTGAGGGCCACTGCTCTATGCCCATAATCGCTAGACGTCGTCACGACTTACCACCAGGCAGACGACGTCAATTTGGCGAACACAATATAAAAATTTTTTTTTTAAATATGTCCCTGAGAGGGTAGGCAGACATGCATTACACACCCAAACATTGCCAATAATTATGATGGTCCAGTCTCACATAATAGGAGGCACGCCTTCTCAAGCCGTGACCGGGCAATATAGAAAACACATAATCACTCTGTAATTCAAACTATAATTTCAAGAGCCCGGACAGACGTTACGTACCACTAAATAGAATCTCGGCTAATTTTAGATAACTTACTTGGCCAGTACATGTCTAGATGAGAATCCGAGAGACGCTAGACCGTGTAGAATGGGCTTGGGATGTCCGCTCACTGTAGCTACATTCGGATCGATGTGCAGTGGGTTCAAGTCGCCGGATAATCTATAGAATATCATAAAAATATTAGTTTACCAAGTTGAAACCCTTCTCACATTTATGTATACCTCGGCAACCCATAGACCAACGCGGTTGTCGTATACGCTGTCGCCGTATACGACGGGTCAAAGCATTATGCATTTTCCCGATACATAAAAGTCTAGCATGTTTGGTGCGGGGGGGTCATCGACACGCACACATTCTCAGACGCTCAAACCCAATCGGGTGCCACTACGATACTCACACATGACAATAAGAATAACACATTGACATTTTCACAAACACATACATATACATTTTATATCATAACACTATAATGACAAGACCAAAAGTTACCGCCCACTATTGATGTAACAGTGTCGATACATTTTATCGATAAATTTTACAAAATCGACTATTAAAATCAGGTTTCAAAAATGATACCAAGGTGGATGTTGTTTATAAAAGTGTGACTTTATTTGCTATTTGTAACTTAGGGTAGGTATTATATCAAACCTATACATCATATAAATCTAAACAACTAAATAAAATCGAAGAGTCTGTATACAGGGTATATCTATAGCTGTATACAGTGGACTATGTATACAGTTTATTTTTAAATCATAATGCTTAATGTCATAATTCAGTTTTATATTTTTACTACAATCGATTACATGGTTACTAAGAACAGATCTTTGTATGTCTTATAGTTTCAGACTTTTCCATGCTGCCCATATAAATATTACACTCTGTATGTATAATAAATACCTACCCCATAAAAATAAACATTTGAATGAACTTTCGTAACTTTCGTTAACACTAGTGATATAGTAGCATCAACTCGATGGAGAATAAAATGAGGGCAAGGGCACTACGAGTACAACACCGATTTTATAAAAATAAAATAGTAAAGTAATGAAATAATTAACTCAACTAAGTCTAAGTAACACTATAGTCTCCAAGTACCCGTACCTTACAATTGAATGAAAACGGTCTATTTTATACAACAGTTGGAATGTGGCTGGGCCAAGTTTATACTATAGATCTAACGGCTCGCTTTTGTAAAACGAAAATGGGACATTTATATCCGCACAATTTAAATAATATTCAAACCAGTAATTTATATTGCACCTCTTTGCATTTTCAAGATATTTTATCGATACCTAACTTGACTTGGTACATCACTCCGATACAGACACTATAACTGTGTATTTGTTGCCATGGCAACACCCATGTCAGTCGTTTGACATGTTTGACTGATTTGCGAATTGTATGAAACAACCGACTTCGTGTTGATAGAAAAATCCGAAATAATGAGACTGATTATTATAAACAAAGAAATTTGTATTAATATTTGATTAAAAATACTTACCTATGGAAGGTAATACCATCTTTTTGTAAACTAGATGTGCCTGACCTTTTTTTGCAACAAAAAACTGAGCAGGTTGGCATTTTTGGGGATGACAATAGCCGCGCAACTAGATCTAGTCTAGTAAGTTGTCAAGACGCCAATTTATTTTATTTCTAACTTATGACCTATAGGTCATAATCATGTGAGCGAGGGGAACGCCTGCTAAGGCGGCGGTTTACGAGCAATTGGACTTATAACAACTGAATACTGCTGTAGAATGAATATTCACGTTTTCTTTCCAATCCGTCTTTCTAAAGATTGAGAATATCATTCGATTGATTGAGAGGATCGGAATATCGATCTACCGATAGCTTATAGACATAAGACAGCAAAAAATGGATTGACTTATCAATTTCTGGTAGCAATGTATGAATTGAGATTGAATATTGCAAGCGGTTGTAATACGGTCACATCATATCGGCAGATCTATTGCGGATCTTGGGAACTTCGGAGATATTTACTAGAAAATCCATCTGTGAACTGGGGTCATCATTACGATGGAGTACCCGGGACGCCCGGCAATGGACGTAAAAAAGACCATTTATCTGTGGATAGGTGCAACGCGTGCAGATGAGACCCAAACCCTCAATTTACTACCAGTTTCCTTAGTGGCATGAACCTTTAAGTAAATGTACCTATAAGTATAAATACCTGTACAAAGCGGCCTGGTCCTCAGCAGTTCTTTGTTCGACCACAGCATCAGGTGACCGTTTTGGTACATTTTGAACATTAATGGCGGCCTTACTATTTCTTGGTCCACCGAATCCACCCTGGCCGAGTATGAAGATTTGTTGTTGAGTTTTAGCCACTAGGTGTTTGTTTTGATATATCTCACCTATAAGAAAAAAAAATAGAAGTGGGTATAAATCCCGTCAAATATTTAGAATGTCATTATGACGTTTGTGACAACCTCTATCAACCAATATTTCGGAGTTCGATTTTTGCTGAGCGCGTGGCAGGTGGCTTTTTAGGCTACCTCTGGCGCTCCGCAAAAATCGTGTTTCCAGACACTCTCATACTGCACAATGTTTCTTGTCCTGCACCTGGAGCTAGTTAGGAATAACTAGTTCTTCTGTGCTTATCAACTAATCAAGCATTACCTTGACATTGGCGAAATCATCGATGAATATCGATGGAGCCACGTTTTTAAAAAAAGAAGAAGAGCCAATATTTCAACCAATAACCAGAGTGTTATAAAACTTTGTGATTTGGACTTGGGTTTTTGCGGAGCGCGTGGCAGGTTGCCTTTTAGCTTACTTAGGCCCAATTCACAAAGTTTTATAACACTCTGGTTATTGGTTCTAGTATTGGTGCGGGAAAAATCAAGTCTTACCTTGACATTGGCGAAATCATCGATGATAATCGATGGAGCCACGTTTATAAAAAATCCAGCGTATTACAAAACTTTGTACCACACCCAGAATTTACTCCAAATGGTGAAACCAACAATTGTATAGCGTAGGCAGTGCCTTTAATACTTCCACGATATTTGTTTGTCGCATGTAATAAAGGGGCGAACTATTGAAGTGAAATATTGCCGCTTATGGAGAAAATTAATATTTGCCAGAGCCCGAAGTAAATACATGACGACTATAGAATAGTAATAGTAAATAGAATCTCTGCGGTCTAAGCAAGTAGGATACCTGCGTACCTACAAATGAGTTAACAATAAAACGGAAATACACTCACTGTTAACAATAGATACAGCACTGGATCCTTTGTCGAGTACATCAGCCACATATGTACGTACTTGGAAATCGCCTTCTGTACCCGGGTACTCACCTACAAACTCTATGTACTGTTCCCCATGTAAGATCTATAAACAAACAACGCATTTATTATAGGTTAGTTAGACATGTATTAGTAAATCAATAAATAGTTACTCCAGTTAATAAGCTTCGACTCCCAAACCCCACCCAATGGTATGGGAGGGCTTTACACAGCTGTATGATAGAACCCACCCAAATATTTTTGATACTTCCACTCTATATATTTTTAGTTAGTAGTCAAGTGAAATCACCTTCTTTTTATTAAATGTCAAAATGCTCTTAGAAAATTGTATGACATTCAGTCAAATCAGTAACTATTATAGTATTTCGATTAATGATTAAAAATAAATATAAATACAAGAAAGTTAATTAGATTGAATATTTTTATTATATATTCGAATCTCTTTTAGAATTCTTTATTTATCAAATACTAATAGTCCGAGATGCCCAGGACTGTAATTGGCCGTGCCATTGCGGCTGGCATGTAAGATTTTGTTGCCTTTCATCAACATTTCATTGCAAGGCAACAGGATTCAATTATTTTCAAAATTACAATATAGCTGTTACTTTCTATTAAATTAATTCGGCCATTTTGGACATAAACCATTATAAATGTGCCCCCTATTACGTGGGACTAAAAATACTGGCAAATTGTAAGTATGTGGTGCACTACTCTGCCTACCCCTTCGGGGATATAGGCGTGATATGTGACTGTGTGTGTGTGTGTGTGTGTGTGTGTGTGTGTGTGTGTGTGTGTGTGTGCAGTGTGTGAATTATTGAGCGGAGCGAAGCGCGGAGCTCAATCTTAGGCGACAAGTATAAATCGTTTGTATGCCAACTCCTCCGAAACGGCTCGACCGATTTTGACCAAATTTGGCATGCTGGTCGACATCATACCCGGGAGTGCAAATCTCCGAAATCATGAAAATAGAGCTGACCACTGAGGAATAATCACCGAAAATGTCCTAGACTACACCGAAAAACCAGATGATTAAATGGTTGCCATGGAAACACGTGCGTCAACAATGAAAATAGATTTTTTTTTCATTCGATTAATTAATTTAAGTGTTCGATTCTGATTCTGATATGTAATAGAAACATTTGCTCCGTTTGCTCAACATTTGCAATTAGCAGAATGCATTGCATACCTAGTTTATTTTAGTCGTAGGCGACTTCCCTAATGTGTGTTAGTAAGTATGCTTAAATACTTACATTAGTAAAGTCTGCATGTTTCCCAGGCGGCATGTTGTTGGCGACCAGCGGCGACTCAATGCACATACCGGCCAATATGAAGTACGTAGGCAGAGCAACAAAGTCCTCATGACTCTCGTACAAGAACTTCAAATCAGATTGGTTGACTACTGATGCTCCGACTGTAGACATGTAACATCCATAATTACATGTGAGAAAGTAGGTACTACTTAGCAGGTGTGTTCAGCTTGTATGTGAAAATCATTCAACTAATTACAATGTAGGCAATTTGGTATGGAGATAGAGGAAAGGCATGTCTTAAGATCACAATAATTTGATCCGTACTGAACAGATTTTCTGATACCGATCATAATGTACCTAACAGTTCCGTTGGAGTCAGTCATCTGGATTTTAAAAACATGATATAGGTAAGTAGTTCGGAATTCCATCAAGGCCGAATAAGAAAACCTAAATACTAGTATGTTACCGATGAAAGATAAGATAAATATATTATAGCATACAATTATAATAATAAAAGGAGATAAGTAAATATTTTTGTGTTACAATTAAACTATTTCGTCCTGTCAAAATGTTCAATAGATACCTGCTTCCGTGGCGTGGTCGGTAGTGCATCCGGTTACGACTCCGGCGCCTTGCGTTCGATCCCCGGGTCGAATCAAATATTTGTGTGTCAAATGTCTGTTTCAGAGTTTAGGTGTTTTCTATGTATATTATGTGTGTAATTAGAAATATGTTTATGTTTATGTATGTATGGTGAGAATGACAATTAGATTTAAATAAAAAATAATATAAGTAAGAAAGAATGATGCGAACTAACCTCCGAGAGCATACAATGAGAGGTCCTTGCAATCGTAGCTGTATTTAGACCAGTACGATTCACGGTCGCCGTCCAACTTTGACCGCTCTTCAAAGTCCTGCAAGGGTACAATTCCTTATCAATATCGCGAAAACCATAGATAGATAAGAAAGAAAGATCGTTGCTAAAATAAGATATATAAAACCTAGCTCAATGGTCATTCTCATCAGTAAGGCCGATACCTCACCGAGACGCCATGGCGACGTGGCCAGCGACGTCGTAACATAGGTAGTGCGGCTGTGGGAATTTAAAGAATTATTAATGTTAATTACGTAAGTACTTAACACAAATTAATAGCTTAGGTAGTTTAAAATGTAAATGTTTAGTATAAAATGCTGATATCCGTGCATTAGGCCGATACCTCACCGAGACGCCATGGCGACGTGGCCAGCGACGTCGCCAACTAGTTCTCATTGAGATATATGACACTTGGCGACCGACTGGCGACGTTGCCAGTCGGTCGCCAAGTGAGTTAGCCGTCATATATCTCAATGAGAACTAGTTGGCGACGTCGCTGGCCACGTCGCCATGGCGTCTCGGTGAGGTATCGGCCTTAGTAAATGATTTACTTGTGGTGTGGTGTTTGTTACTGCTCTCTTAAGTTTACCAAAACGTAAGCGAACGCGAGAGTAGATAGTTTTTTCGCTCCCGATCTTAGGTAGGTAAAAGTCATTCCTGTCATATCCTATCTTCGTATCTTTCAGTAAAATTGGTTATGAGGTTCAAGTGTGAAAGCAGACAGACACAGTTACATACACATAAAAATTTGTATCCCCAATCAACAACTATTTAATATTTACAAAAAATATGATAAACCATCCAACAATGTTATTTAAACTTATGAGTCAAGCCGAATAAACTTTGTAGTAGGTATACAATTACATCAAATTATCAAAACAGTTATGGCACCATAGAAATACGAGATCATTGATAAGTTTCAAAAATAAAGCAACTACCTAATTGCTAATTTTTTATGATAATCTTTGCATTATACAAGTTTGTTATCAAACGTAATCCAATTATTATCTCTCACTTATTAATAGAATATTTAAAGGGTATTAGTAGAGTTGGTTTAAAGGCTGAGACCGAGACGCCCAGGACTTTAATTGGCTGTGCCATCAACATTTCATCGCAAGGCAACGGGTTTAAAATTTAGTTTTGAAAATTATAATATGTAGCTGCTTATTTAATTAAATTAATTCGGGCATTTTGGATATAACCCACTCTCTAGTGCCCGGTGACGGCAATAGGTTTGCGCCCTATTACGTGGGACTAAAAATACTGGCAAATTGTGGGTGTGTAATGCACCTCTGCCTACCCCTTCGAGGATATAGGCGTGATATGTGTGTGTGGTTTAAAGGTAATCAGCGGACGCCCACGGTTTCACTCGTGAAAAATTATATATTTAAGTAAGTATCCTATCTTCGTCTACGTTCCGAAGGGCGAACGCTAAAACTCGCGGGGGCGCACGCTCAATGAAAAATAGTTTGATCAGCGCAGGCGCGTGCGACGGAGCGCGGACGCGGGCGACGGATTGTAACACACGCGGCGGGCGGCGGGCACACGGCGCGGGCGCACGCAACGGGCGTCCGCCCGCGGGTTTGTTTCTACAAATCAGTCGAGCGCCGCTAGATGCTACGGTCACACGCGTCGGAGGCTAGGTACAACCATGAACATCGATACAGAGCGTGTAATAATTGAGGTGCAATTTCGGCCAAATTTGGTTACGAATTCTCCGCTGAGTAGCCTGCTTGTCACGAACAGGTTAGGCAGTCGACATTGTTTTCGTAGACGTCTTTTTCAGCCGGGCGCCACTGGAAATACGTTCTGCTTGTAACCAGAGACGCCAGGCTACGGACGTTTATTAAAAAAAAAAGACGGCTTTTTGCCAAATAATGCATGCTAATCTACTCGACACTACTGTACACGCTCGAGATCAAAATTATACTAGCAGCGCGCGGATTCGTGGCCCGCGGACGACTTGTGACGCGTGCACCCGCGTTCGCATCCGCCCGTGCTAAGATATTGTAGGTACTGACCTGCAATTTCTCAACGAGGTCCAATGTGACGTCAGCGATTCTGTCCAAATGTACGGCCCCATCCATATCCACGACCTTGGACCAGTTCTCTTGCACGGACTCTATGGTCACCGGATCTGAAGGCTTCTTCCTAATAACAAACAAGAATTATACTCCTAGGTTATGTACGAGCAGCCGATCAGCTTGCTATGTTATGGCAGCTGTAAGTACATCAGTGGTCAAGAAAATTGAGACTTATGACATCTGAAAACGTGACATGTAAGGATCCGTCTCACTTGGACATGGAAGATTGTTGAAGTTATTGATTATTAATTATTATTGTAAAATGATTCAGGAAAATATATAAGCTTGCTATATTATGGCAACTGGTAAAGACGCTACACTAAACACGCAAAGGGAATTATTAAACCTATTCGTTTAGGGTGCTAAGGGGCCCAAAATGCCAGCTTGTTTATTTGGGCCCCTTATCTGGATGCGTCGCACCCGCAGACATAATGGACGAAACTCTGGCAAATAGACCCAAAGTGCCAGGAAATGGCAACCCCTCGACAGAGGTGCATAGGTTGTACCCGGGACAATAATGCTGGAAGGAGTTTTTATTGTCTCAATAGTTTTTTTTTCCTAGTGACATAATAAATTTCTGAACGTACGCATATCAAAATTTGTATAGATGTTTATCTCAATCCTGATAATAGTTTAGGTGAATACACAACACTTATTATTTGTGTTATCAGGCACTTAGCATGTTCAAGTTGAGTAGCAAGGTCAATCGTAATAAGTAATTAACTTAACTAAGTAAGTAAATACATCTATACATTATAATCACGCCTGTGGCCCCCTTAGGGTAGGCAGAGGCATACATCAACATCTGGCCAAAAAACATTCTTCCCACATTATAGAAAGGGAATCTTTTTTTGGTTTTTATAACTAATTAATAAGATGGACAATAGTTTTCACTAATGTAAAAGTACAAATGCAAAGTGTCAAATAGAATATTAATGAATCCCTTGAACTTTGGTATGGAGTAATTTAATACAGTGCGATAAGATTTTTAAGGTCAACTACTCATTATGTAGAGTTCATTATGCAACGTTAACATTGAATAAAACCAGACAAGTTTAAGTAATGTGTTATATCGGTTTTATCAAAGAAAATTGATAAGTACGAATTTTCGACATCAATTTGTACTGAATTCCTACACAATGTAAAAATAAAAATACAGTTCAGGTTCAAAAGTAAAATTCAAGAACTTGTATACTGTATACTGATGCTTAGACTGCAGAGATTCCATTTACTGGTATGTAACATATGTGCTGGCACCATGGACCTATAATATCTCTATGGCTGCCACATTATAATAGCTAATACACTTTGCACTTAACTGCACATGCAGACAATCACCCCTTTTTTGAGTAAGTTTTCAGCCAGTACCTTAGGAAGTGAGCATATTGTTTGCTCATCGGGAACTTTTATTTTTTAAGGATTTGTAGATTTGCAGGTGCAAAACTGATCACTATTAAATTTAGAAACATAGTTTTAAGCAGACTGCCCACTGTCAAATACAAACAAAATCTAAGTAATACTTACTTGACTGGTGCACCATTACTTCTAACGAAGTGAGTTTTAGTGGCATACGCGAGTGTTGAGTCAATGATGGCACCGTTCTCTGGGAATGACTCGTGGACCATATACGCCTGAACAGAACAATATACACACAAATCATTGCACCTATATCATAGTAGGGGGTGTATTTATACAGACTCTTTTCAGTACAAAAGCACCTAAGCCTTACATCAAACAGAATAACAGTGATACACAATAATCTAAGAAATGTTAACTCATGCTAAAATAGCATGAAATAGATAAAAATTACATTTCGATGACAAAAAATATATCAAGATAATGAGAAAGTTCTTAATATTTTTTTTTATACTCAACCTGCTTATATTAATGAAATACTCACTACAACAGGAGCAATAAGTTCCGGTTTCATAGCATCAAACATATCAGGTGGTAGAATATCTTCAGTAAGACGTGACGCGGCTGTTGGCACGATCGTGTTCACTTTGATGTTGTATTTAGCACCTTCAATCGACAGAGTATTGGATAAACCAACCAGCCCTAGTTTTGCAGCACTAAAACAATATTAAGCATGTACAGACAAGGTTCAAAAGTTCATTCCCATTATTTCAATTTCAAAACTTAACAATAATAGGAATGCACTTTTGAGCCGACTGTACATAGATATGATATAAAAGCATATTAAAATAGCCACATTATATGTATCTGGGTGTTATGAAGTAAGTACATAATATATCAATACTCATCATTTATAAAATTTATTATGGAAAATGATGTGAAGTATACATCTGTCTGAAAACTGGTCTCAAAGATAAACCAGTGGAAAAAAAATTTAGGTCCTGTTTATTTTCGCATGGCAACCGGTGAATATGTATTGGAGTTCTCTTTAAAACAAACATCTTCATGTGACTTACATTTTTTTAAGAAATGAATGTCTATGTTAACTCGACCAGCCCCCTGATAGTGAAACTTCTTGTAATAGAGACCCCCCCATTTACTTTTTCTCCCTTTTAACATAACACCACATCACATTCGACCACGTCGACGTTACCTGCCTTTTAAAGGACATAGTGTCCTTAAAGGCGAGCTTGGCGGACGTCCAGACGAGGTTGGCAACGACCGAGGATATCGTTGTGAGTTTGCGTAAAGAACTTATTACTTTGCGCGAGTCTACAGCGGTATCTAGGTCACCACCCGCCAACGCCACCACGTCAACATACACATGCGTCGTGAAGCTGACCTCAATGCGAGTTTCGCGTCAGCAGTTTTGTCGCCGTCATCGAGTGCTGAGCGGGAGCACTGCACCCGCCCCCGCGGCCCCTACCTGTAAGGCCGCGCGAACCCCGCGCCCCGCTCCGCTGCCCGTACCTACAGCCCCCATGAAACGACAAAGTTTCGTCACCATCAGCGCAACGACCGCTCCACCGAAGCCACTACCACAGAAGGTAACGGACATGGCTACTGATGGTTTCGTGACAGTGCAAAGGAAGCGCCGATCACGAACCAAAGTGAACCGTTGCGGCACCGATGCAGCGCAGTCCAGTCCAGCGCTGCAGGCCGCAATACCGAGTACACCCGTGTATGTCTCCCGCCTACACTACACCACCACTACTACTAAAAAGGCGGATGACATCGGACAGTACGTGCGCAAGAAGGCCAACTTCACGCCGAGAGTGCAGCTGTTGGAGGCGAGCCGTAACGTCAGTTTCCTGTCGTTCGTGGTGCGAGTGCCCAACACTAGACTGAGCCTCGTCATGGAGGAAACCTTCTGGCCACAGGGCGTGGTGTTCCGTCGCTTCCGCGGATCGCTACCACTGGTACGCAAAAAGACCGAAGTGCGATAGTGAAGTGTGTACTAACAATAGTCTTAAGATTCTATTACTAATATACATTTTGTAATATCTATTCTATATGTATTCTTGGTTTTAAGGTATTTATCTATGGGCCGTAGAATAAGTTTATACCAACTGTAACTTTTCTATTTGTTGCCTGAAATAAATAAATAAAAAAATAACTGCGCAAAATTACGTACCTACATATTGATAAGACGGATGTGTCGGAGTCAACCTAAAGTTCATTCCCCCTGTATGCAAGTAGATAAAGAAATTCACTGTGCATATCTGCATTTACTATTGTTTGACTTGACATTTGACAAACCTGTAGTTAGCCTGTCCAAAGTTGCCGAAAATACCGGCGTTACTTGAAGTCATGATGACGCGACCGTATTTTTGATTTCTAAAGTACTCCCATGCTGCATGTGTTGTTTTGAAAGCCCCCTTCAAGTGAACCGCTTGAATGAGGTCCCAGTCCTTGATATTTAGAGATTATTAGATTAATATATTATCTTCATATTAAATTAGTGGGCAGTAGTAGGATGGAGGCATTATCAGTTGTTTTTCAAGTGCCTGCACTTGCCTGCATGATATAATTGATAATGATTGAAGTTCGATAGCTCTCATTCATAAGGGTCTTAGCATAAGTCAATAACATCTCTACATATTACTAATCATTAAATATTTTTGGACATTCTCACACGTGAATTTGGACCACTGATAAACATAATTCTATATTTCTAAATACATACATAATATACATAGAAAACACCCAACCTCCAAAACAAACATTTGTGGATCACACAAATATTTGATTCAACACGGGAATCAAACCCGAGACGCCGGAGTCAAAAACCAATGCACTACTGACCATGCCACCGAAGCAGTCATTATTTATTTATATAGGTATAGATGATGTTGAAATGAGGCCTTAAAGATATTGGCGGTACCCCTTTTTCACTCTTTTTTAAAATGAACACACTTACCTGGTCAGACATTTTGGTGAAACTCTTATCCCGGAGAATACC
Source organism: Nudaria mundana (assembly GCA_963556515.1). Classification (NCBI taxonomy): domain Eukaryota; kingdom Metazoa; phylum Arthropoda; class Insecta; order Lepidoptera; family Erebidae; genus Nudaria; species Nudaria mundana. The sequence goes on from OY748301.1 coordinate 8,638,712, forward strand.
AGCATTGTTGATCAGAATATCAATTCGGCCGAAATTATCAATTGCTGTTTTGATAATTTTGTCTCCTTCGATTACATTGTTGTAGTCAGCAACAGCCTCACCACCTATGATTAAAAAAGTACTTGTTTACTTGCTATTATCTTAAACGTCATAATTACACCCGAGATAATATTTTAGTCTGGTCCTACACTGATTTATTAACAAATTAATTATTGTGAATGAATTTGATCAAAGTTCAGTAGGTATAAATGTTTAAGATAATAGTAAGTGGTAATTATGTTTTAAATATTACAATAAGAATAAGATAGTTAGTATGCAGTGACCATTGTACCTTTCTCCTTAATTTCTTTAACAACCGCATCTGCAAAGTTGGACTTTCCAACACCGTCGCGAGCTCCACCGAGGTCGTTAACAACGACTTTAGCTCCTCTTGAACCCAGAAGAAGAGCATAAGCTTTGCCCAGGCCACCCCCGGCACCAGTCACTACTGCGACACGTCCGTCGAAGCGTAGTTTGTCCATCCTGCTCCACAAATGGGGTGTAACTGACTGAATAGTAGATAAAAAACCAGCTTAATTTATTACCCGTATCAAAGTCCACGTCGGACTTATCGCATAAGCATACCAATAAAATTTATGATTGGCGTAAATAAAAATATAAAATAAGACAATAGGGTGTGATTGTGACGATAAGAGATAGAAGTCAGCAATTAAAAATAATAATTTCTTTTTACCTCACGTACAATTATTTTTAATAACAAAATTTACAATAATTTACATATAAATATAAAGTATGATGTAGGTACCTATCACAGATCTAATAGAGATACAACGTATCAGACAGACATGTGCCAAACAAACAACTACCGTAGAACGTAGCGTCTGTTTTCTGATTGGCCACAGTCTGTCGCAACTACATACAAAAAAACTATTATGAAACGGGGATAAATTTTAATGGCTCAATATTTGTCTCACTCAATTTCTCAATCTGTCCCGCTCGTTCCTTGATGAAATGTCATGTGTCACCACGGGGCGTAATGTTCTAATAAAAAATCTCGGACATAACAATTTTATGTAACAATTCGATGTATGACATTTCTTTCCCCCGTGCTCCCCTCACTCCTCCCGTTTATGGCCCTTTTGACGTTACGGTCCTTGGTTCGTACCACAGATCTAATAGAGATACTACGTATCAGATAGACATGTGCCAAACAACTACCGTAGGACATAGCGTCTGTTTTCTGATTGGCCAACTGAAAACGATGCGTGACATTTTATTTTTTTTAATTTCTGAACAGGAGACTTCAGGAGAGTTTTGGGTGCAAAGGGGCCCTTCTTACATCTATCGGGCCCCAGCGACCTCACCTGCTAGTGGCGCACCTGCTGATTAACGGACGAGGTTCGTATATTACGGTACCCATGTGGTGGCTTTGGCCCCTACGTGGATACCAGGTGGTACAACAGTGTTGGTCCGGGGGGGTACCACCGTGCAGCTGTGCTAAAGCCCCCCAAGTAACCCAGCCCAGGCTGGGTTGCGTTAGGGGTTCAGCAGCGGCACTGCCGGGCCCGGGGCGGTGTATGGTGCGGCAGGCAGGGGTCCAGTGGGGGCGAAGCGGAGTCTAGTGTGGGTCGATTCGCCGGCCAGGGAGACCCTTAGCAACGGCGTTGCCGCGGCCGCCCGCAACATAGTCATGGGGCCCGCCTGGGACCAACCACCCCAGTAGGCTGCCCCACATGTTGCGCATAATCCTGTTGTGGGGTCGCCGCTCCGGGTGGTAACCGGTGTGGGGTAGCGGCGGCCTTGCATCAGGGGGGTTTGGGAGCCCTTCCGTCCGGCGGGTCGGCTCCGACCTAACCACACGGTTCTAGACGAAGCTAGCCTCTGCACTTTGTCACTTACTGCCGCACCAAATATCGCCCTGTCTTCACGCTTCCCCATATTTCACAATGACAGTGCAACAAGAGAATAGACGGTACACAGCGGCCCCTAGAAACCCCACAAAGTTGACTTCGTTTGAGGTGGAGTTCGCGAATATCCGCGGACTCCATGCAAACCTCGATACCGTCCACCATCACCTGGCCATTCGAATACCTCAGCGAGATGGCTGACGATGCGCAGGTGCGGTTCCCGAACGCTGACCTGGTTTTCCTGGGGGACTTTAACGGTCATCACGTTGAGTGGCTGGGGTCCCTTAGGACCGATCATGCGGGACGAACCGCCCATGCATTCGCTCTCTCTCACGGGCTGACCCAGATGGTACGGGGGATCACCCGGATACCTGACAGGTCAGACCACACGCCCGCCTTGCTGGATCTACTGCTGACGAGTCGCCCAGCCGAGTACAGTGTGTCGGTACGCGCCCCACTGGGCACATCCGACCACTGTGTGGTGCACGCCAGCTTCCAAGTGCCACCGCCTGCTCGTGCTGAACAAATGACTCGACGACTATGGCACTACTCGTCGGCAGACTGGGACGGTCTCCGCGATTACTTTGCGTCCGTCCCGTGGAGCCAGCGCTGCTTTGTAGGGAAGGCGCCTTCGGATAGCGCTGCTGCCATTGCTGGCGAGATCAGTCTAGGGATAGAATATTATATCCCTTTCACTGATGTCGCCAGCATCCGCAAAGCTCGCCCCTGGTTCGGGCGTGAATGTGCCGAGGCTGTCCAGAAAAAACAGTCGGCATATCGCGCCTGGGTCAGGGCTCGGGCGGCACGTGACCCGAACGTGAACCGCCTCAAAGCAGCGTACAATCGGGCCACTAGGTTCAGCAAGAGGGCCTTCAAGAGAGCGGATGCCCAGCGCGTCGCGCGGCTTGGTCAGGAGCTCACATCCCATCCCACGGGCAGCCGTGGATACTGGCAACTGGCCAAAGCCGTACAGTCAAATTTTTGTCAACCCTCGCTGCCACCACTGCGTTTTCCTGATGGATCACTGGCTCACAAAGCCCAAGAGAAGGCGGACATGCTCGCAGACCTCTTTGCGGCTAATTCCCGGGTCGATGACCGTGGCCTGCAGCCCCCCGCCATCGCCAACTGTGGCCACACTATGCCTGATATTGTTATCAGGCAATGTGATGTACGGGCAGTGCTGCGGTCACTCGACACGCGGAAAGCCAGTGGCCCTGACGGCATTCCGGCGGTGGTGCTACGAAAATGTGCTGCTGAGTTGTCTCCAGTATTAACGCGTCTGTACCGCCTGTCATACTCTACAGGCCTCGTGCCGGAGGCCTGGAAGGAGGCGAACGTACAACCGATCCCCAAGAAAGGGGATCGATCCGATCCAGGCAACTATCGACCCATAGCTGTCACCTCAGTCATTTGCAAGGTGCTCGAGCTTCTTATTAATAAGCAGCTCATGCGATACCTGGAGGATCACTCGCTAATCAATGATCGGCAATATGGCTTCAGGCCAAAACGATCAACGGGTGACCTCCTGGCATTCGTCACGCATGTATGGGGTGAGGCTATGGAAAAGTTCGGCGAGTCCTTGGCTGTTAGCCTGGACATCGCCAAAGCTTTCGACAGGGTCTGGCATGCTTCGCTCCTTTCCAAGCTTCCGGCATATGGTCTACCTCCTCAACTGTGCAGCTGGATTGCCAGTTTTTTAAACGAGCGCCGAGTGCGGGTCCTCTGCGATGGCCAGGCTTCTCGCTTTTTGCAAGTGAATGCCGGGGTACCGCAGGGGTCCGTACTGTCACCAACTCTCTTTCTTCTGCATATCAATGATATGCTTTCCCTCGGGAACATTCATTGCTATGCAGATGACAGTACATTGCACGGGAGTTACTCGGTTCGTCCGACGGCGGGGCGATCTGTGATAGAGGAGAGACGACATCTCGTGGGTGATCTCGACCGAAACCTCGACAGTATCTCCCAATGGGGTGCCGAGAACTTGGTCGAGTTCCATGCCCACAAAACACAGGCGTGTGCATTTACAGCGAAAAAATCCCCTTTCCTTCCCCTACCCACTCTTCAGAATGCAATATTACCAATGAAGGACAATCTAGACATCCTTGGCATAGACGTTCGTCGAGAGCTCAATAACACAAAATACATTGAGAGATGTATTGGGCTAGCTTCGCGGAAACTAGGAATACTGAACAAGGTAAAGCGATTCTTTACACCGCACCAGAGGTGTCTGCTGTACAAAACGCAGATTAGACCCTGCGTTGAATACTGCTCTCACCTCTGGGACGGCTCCGCGAAGTATTTGCTGGACGCACTCGACGCTATGCAGCGACGCGCTGTTCGCATTATAGACTGTCCGGAGGTAACGGGAAGCCTTGAGCCGCTAGCCCAGCGCCGAACAATTGCTTCCTTGGCCGCGTTCTACCGTATTTACCACGGTGAGTGTTCTGAAGAGCTCTTCAACCTGATCCCACCCTCTCCCTTCCGATCCCGAATAACGCGTGCCGGGCAGAGATGTCACCCTCATACCGTGGAAACCGTCTTCGCGAGAACCGAGCGTTTTAAACGATCGTTTCTCTGCCAAACGATGGTGGCTTGGAACGCCCTGCCTGCGCACGTGTTTCCTCCAACATATAACCCTGGGCTCTTTAAGCGAAGCGTGAAGAGGCACATTACAGGGTCGTCAAGTTGAGGGCCACTCTCTATAGTATTCCTGTGTACTGTGAGAGTCGCCCTCAATTGCCAGACGTCGCCTCAGCTTACCATCAGGCGAGTGGCGTCAATTTGTCGACCTAAATATAAAAAAAAAAAAAAAAATAAAAAGAGTGCTAGAAAAGGCAAAGAAATTTGACATACAGCCAGTTTTTTATCGGCCGCTCGTAGTATATTTGGAGTGTAAATTTTATTCAAGAGATCACGGAATATTACTGTGATCTCTTGAATAAAATGAATAATGTATAGGTAAACGTAAATAAAAAAAAAAACAACTTTTATTCATTCATTTATTTTTATTTTTCATCCTTTGGGAGCCACTTGGGTTCCTTGCGAAATTGCGAAACATGATCATACTTACGTAGATTAAAAACAAAACGGATACATAAATTTTGCAAGCGCTCAAGCTTATTTAAAAGCTCCTCAGTAGCATCCAAATAGCAAGCATCCGCGTAGTCCAAAATAGGCTGAATTAGAGTCTGAGCAAGTGAGACCTTGATATCTAGGGGCAAAAAGCTCTGGAGGCATTTGAGCGTGTGGAAAGTGTAGTGCACCTTTTTGCTGACCTCGCCAACATGTGTCTCCCAGGATAAAGTGCTGTCCATTACCACGCCCAGATTTTTTGCAGTATTAGCGTACACGATTGGAGCACCATCCAGCAAGATAGGGGGAAGACCATTTCCATCCAGACCACCCCTCATCTGCCTGCTTCCAATGATCAGGGCCTGAGATTTAGTGGGATTTATTAAAAGACCGAAAGATTTTGCCCAGTTGCTAATGGCATTCAAGTCGTGATTAACGGCAGCAATAGCCGTTCTGTATTCATTCAGCGCAAAATGACGATACAGCTGCAAGTCGTCCGCATATAGATGGAAGTTAGAAGAGATTACTCGAACGACAGAGTTGATGAAAATGGAGAAAAGCAAAGGAGAAAGAACGCCACCTTGAGGTACACCGGCAATGAGGTCTCGCCAGTCTGAACGTAAGTCATCAAGGCGGACACACTGCGAGCGCCCGTGAAGGTATGAATCGAACCAGGCCACAGATTCCGTGGAAAAGTTAAGTGACTTAAGAATACCGATCAGGATATCGAAGTCCACGGAGTTGAACGCACTACTGAAATCCAGTAGCACTAATACAGTAAGAGATTTGTTCTCCATGGCCCAACGAATATCATCGGTAACCGTTAGAAGTGCTGTCACAGTGCTGTGACCTGGCCGAAACCCAGATTGAAGGGGACAGAGAAGATCATGTTGCGTTAGATGTCTAGATAATTGGCGATGCACTAGATGCTCAAGGACTTTGGATAAGAAAGGAAGGATGGAAATAGGGCGAAATTGGGACAAGAGTGTTGGATTTTGGGACTTGGGTAGTGGAATAATATGCGCTTGTTTCCAGGCGCGGGGGAAACAACCTGAGCACAGTGAGGAATTAAATATATGGGTGAGGATGGGGAGTATGGCAGGAAGTATGGGAGAGAACATTTTTGTACATAACTCATCGTTACCTACAGCAGTAGAGGTGATCGACAGGAGCGACTTTTTTACATCGCTCTCGTCGACCGCAGCTAGCTTAAACGAAGGGGACACTGGTACCGGCAGAAGCGAGAGATCGTGCAAAGTACTAGACTTCACACCGGGGTCGAGAATGAGAGGGGGAAGTGAGAAATGTGCATTAAGAGCGGATAAGTCAATGCTGTTTAAGTTAGGTGACTTGCCGATACCATTCGACTTGAGAAATTTCCAGAGTTTGGAGGAATTACGGGTGTCAAGAGACTTGTGAAAGTGGCGACGTTTGGCATCACGACACAGACGACCGCAGCGATTTCGCAATACCTTGAACTGAATGAAATTTACCTCTGTCGGGTGACGCTTGTACCTACGTTTGGCCTTGTCTCGACAAGCCATGTCTGCCTTGATCTCATCGGTGATCCACGGGGCCGGTGAGTGTTTCACTTTTATTCTACGTTTCGGCGCGTGCCGGTCGAAGAGAGCAGTAACTGTAGTGTTCAGGATGGTAAGTTTCTGATCAACACTATCACTCTCATACACAGACGTCCAATCGATGTCCTTCGCGTCACGCTGCAATGCCCCCAGATCCATACCCCCGTAATTCCGTGTCACCGAGAATACGGGCCTACGCTTAGGAGGACGGATAGAAAAAGATAAATAGAGAAGGTCGTGATAGGAGTAGCTAGCCGTTAGTTGCCCATGTGTGGCCACAAGGTCGGGCGAGGAGGTAACGATCAAGTCTAAAAGAGAGGGGATGCAGTTAGGAAAATGATGTGTAGCAGAGAGAGGTAGAATGTGAAGGTTTACAGAAGACAAAAGTGACTGAAGAGAATGGGTGCGGTGATCATCCTTAATCAGGCAGGTATTAAAATCGCCCATTAGAACCACGCGGCTGTAATCGGGACAAAGGTCATTCAGCAGAGCCTCAAGTGAGTCAAAGTAATTAATTCTGAGATCCGGACTGTAAAACACACCGAGTAATAATTTAGTAAAATGAATAGTGATCTCAAGAAAAAGATGCTCTGCCGAACCAATAGCATCCGGAGGGGAGGCACTGATAACTCTATAAGGAATATCGTCACGTAGATAAATCGCCACACCTCCGCATCCCTTGCCAACCCTGTCTTTGCGAATAAGCACAAATCCAGGAATAGCAAAGAGCGAGGAGGGCAGTGACGGTTTCAAGAAAGATTCAGAAATCAAGAGGGCATCGACACGATTGTTGCTAAATGTTGCCAGAAGATCGGAGAAATGATGAGAGACACTCTGGGCATTAATATGTACGATATTTAGATTTTTAGGAAACTCGGTAAACAGATAGGATAACCGGTCATGTAAAGTCAAGGCTATAGAATGGTCACTGTCAGTGCTGACAAAGCTTACGTTAGATGGAGAGCAAGAATAAAAGCTGTCCTCATCAGAGGACTCGTAATCCATTATATAAACATAATATATAAATAACTAGCTGATGAGTATAGATATAATAATAAAACTATAACTAAAGAAGTAGATAAGATAAATAAAGGTACATAAATTATATAATACTTGTACTAATTAAACAAATAACTAAACGTCGAACACTCCCACTCGCAGCTATTGGAAAAGATTAAACAAAATACAGACTATGAGAAAAAGAGAAAATTGGAAGTAATACAAAAATTACCGCAACCACACCGCAAATTCAAGAGTACAGCGGAACGTAAACGCCAGCATCATGTGAGTGACAAGCTAGGATGGCATTATTGAAAACTTGGCAGTATGTCACAAAAACCTTAGGCTGGCCAAAGAAACTAATTTTGAAACATTAACATTGGAATATGTCATTTTACTGTAAAGTAATGCCAAGACTGTCAAGATTGTCACAACAAACGTCCGACGTCAGTCAGTAACAATAGCAAACAAAGTTCCATCGTGATTGAAAAGAATAACAATTTATCGATTAACTATTCTATACCTACCGACAATAAAGTAATACATTTAATACTGGGTTACACATAACGTAAGTTGAATCGTATCAGAAATTAATATTGCAATGCAAGTGCGGCTGCAACGACAGCGAACAACGATCACCGAACAATTACAATTGAAAATTAAATATAAATAGATAGGCATAAAACAGCGACTATCGACGACAGGCTCTGTGCTTTTTGCTGTCGGTGTGTGAGGGTGCAGCTGGAGTTTTCACTTCAGTCGTGTCAGCAACCGTCGTTGTGGATGTAGTGCTATTCGCTGAGTCAATGGGAAATTTCACAATGAGCGAATTCAACTCGGCCATTGATTCGATTCTATGGCGTGCCTTGTCAGGTGTTATAATGTTGATAACTCCTCCAGTAGACCATACATATTGCATTTGGAAGTACTTCCGGGCTGATAAAAAAACCTGGTGCCTGATCCTGGTAAGGTATTCTGAGATGGTCAAGCCAGTGCCCTTCAATGTAGTTTTATTGTCCCATGTTAAGTGACGGTGTTCCATATCTCGATATCAAATAACTATGGGCCGGGGCTTACCTTTACTTGATCCGAGGCGATGACACAACTTCCAAGGTGGTACTGTTTACATCGGGCACTTGCATTTTGTTAGATAATATGTCAGAAACAATGGAATGTAGCTTTTCACCTGACTTTTCAGGAACACCATGCAGCAATAAGACTTTCCACCTCATGGTGGTTTCGTGGCGGTCCATGCCCAATGAAAAGAGTTGTGCTTGAGTCTTCAAATGCCCTAAGGAGTCCATAACAAAAGACTTGAACTCACAGAATTCCACAGAAAGAGCTGTTATATCCGAGTGAACTGGTACAGGTGAGGCCAAAGCCTCCTTCAACCTCTCCTCGTGGCTCTGCAGACGGCTTGTAAACAGAGTTTCCAGCTCCTCCAAGCTCTTTTCAAATCTACTATCCATATCTAAGATGAAAACACAAATCCCGGTGATGTAGAGAGAAATGTTATATAGTCTGAGTAGTGGTGTGTTCAACAACTGCTAGTACATATATATGTATAGCTTTAATAAACAGTTAAATTAAATTTTTAAAACATTAAATATTAGGAGCTCAAAAATTGCAACTATATCTTGCGACTACCCACTTCTTCATTCTTCCACAAGAAAATCACAATTCTTATGAATTTTATTTTGCGTATTAGTGTTTTCACTAAATATTGATTTAATTTTAATTATTTGTTCTGTTAAGTCATCCTCACAATTAAATGTATTCCTATGAAATTTTATAAATCCTGTAATAATCAAAGATTTTATTGTGGTAGTGAAAGTATGGCAATTTGGATTGTTACTTCTGTAATTGTACGCTCGTACCTGCCCGAAGAAATTTTCGATAGTGTCAGAATTAAAAAACCTTGGGCGTATGATTTTTACGTTTTTTTCTGCGAAAAATTGCCATAGCCGCAAAAAACTTCTTAAGGTAGTCTGCCAATTTGTTATACTTGGCACGACTATTTCGCGATTACGACTGTCTAGAAATTTTAAATAGTCTAATTTTAAAATAGCACCTCTCCAGAATTCCACATGGGTGGATTTTGATGTTACTGCTGTTCGTAACAGTTTACCCTTATTTTTTTTATTAAAGGTACACACACCATTCACACTGTCGAACAGAACAGATTGTCCAAAAATGATATCACTTCTGCAGTATTCTTCAGTGTATCACTCACAGCTCTCCCATCACGATATTGTGCTGTAACAATGAATGAAACGTTTGTAACTTTAACAATAATATTATAACAATTTATTAATTCTACAAAATTTTGAACCTAATAATAATAATATCATAAAATTCATCTTTATACTATCGTTGGACAATATCAAATCTACTTTATTTAAACACTAATATCCATTTTACCACATATGTTATTGGGTCACTTCTAGCCATAATATAAAGACTCGAATCCAAAGAATATAATTATTTCACCATTATATTTTATTAAGTAGAAAATATGTTTAGTACCCACCAAATGAAGAGGTGTACAACAAAGCTCGTGCCATTGTGCTGCTTAACACCTGGACACAATTTTTTACCTGTAATGCAAATAATATATTGATTAGACAACATCTTTTTACCTTTTATAATATAATTAATTAGACAAAATGAATTAAATAATAAAGGAGGATACAAATCATAACATTAACGATATTTGACAAACAGAACGTGTTTGGGCGTGATAGCCTAGTGGTATGACCGTTGACTGGCGAGTCAGAGGTCTCAGGTTCGAACCTAAGGCGCGCACCTCTGACGTATGTACGTATTATAAATTAATTACGTAATATAACAAGTTATGTGCTTATTATAAATATGACAAGTTATGTGCGTATTATAAATGAATGATCACTCGCTCTGTGCCTCGGAAAGCACGTAAAGTCGTTAGCTCTGCGCCTGATCTCTCTCCGGTCGGATTGCCCAGTCCAGTCCCATAGGACTATGAGTGTGAGTGAATAGAGAGTGCACTTGTGGCAGCGCACACACTAATCCACTATAATATTTTCTGCGTAGTTGGCTAATCTCCGTTGAGGTTGGCCTCTATGACCTAATTTCAGTCAGGAGGACATGATTATTATTATATGACAAACCTTCATTTTTTAAATCTTTTCTGGAAGTATATGCTCATCATTCAGTTTGTGGAGAAGTCTCGATTCTGCATGTTCACAGTCTGTCTTGTAAACCTCAACAATATCAGACCATTTGGCTCTTTTGCCACCAAAAGATATATCTTTTGTAAGAAAGTTATTTCTTATCCCCTTAATAAGATGCAGTGGGTCGTATATTACACTTAATGAAAACTGCTGAATCCTTATTGTTTCATCTGAAATAAAAAAGTTAAAAACAAATGATTACACTGATTTTGTAGACACATACCACAATCAAGAACCCATTCTATAATCTTAAAAACTTATTACCTGTATGATTTTCAGATAGGATTTGCTCTCTTCTTGTCTCTTCCTGTAAACTCTTCAAGGCTGATTGAAAAGAAGTTCCTTGGTCTGATATTAATGCAACTGGAATAAGCCCAGTTTCTCCTACAGCTTTTACAATAGATTTTAAAATATTTTTCAGCTCTGGTCCTTTTGTTGCACCTTCACAAAAGTAATATGCAATTACTTGCTGCCATATAAATACTGCTCCCTTAATAATAAAAACTAATGCATGATCAGCATAATCTGGGGTTCTCTGTAATAGGTGAGCAAACCCATAGATCCTATCTTGATTCGCATTAAATGTCAATCCAGATTCCAGAGACATTTCATAAAAAATGATGCTGCAGTATTTTTTATTATTAGTCCAAGTGGACACCTGAAAAGAAATGTTTAGTTAATATAGGTAAGAGTGTGCAATATACAGTTTCTACAAAACAGTCCACACCATGGAAAATCGCGCCAATTTTAGGAAGAGTAATATGTGTGTGGTCATGATCCTCTCAGCAGTGATACAATGAAGAAGAAGAAGCAATATACAAAGATTAATTAATTTTTCACAAAATTTAGTAAATTATATTATTATACTTGACTTACTAGTACTGGTAACTAACTATTATTGAATAAAATTATTCATTACAATTACCTCTTTCTTGATGCATTCGAAAATCTGAGGATTAAGGCCTGGTTGCACATTTAATTTTTTCACCAAATTCTTTAGAGTGGTTGCAGATGGCAGTATAAATATACGCTGTAGAAATTTATAGCACCAATAATTGACAAAGCCAATATTTTTTCCTCCAGTGTGAAACGTCTCCCTTTTTTGACTTTCGTTTGCAACTTCACTTGCATCCACATAATTCGTTTTGCCAACGGATTCCTTTTAAGCAGTTAATTTTTCAAATGAGTTCTCTTCAGAAAATTTTAAAGCATTTTTAGCTCTGCAATGAAAACTCAACATCTTTCTTGATTTTCTATATTCTCTGTAGTCTCTTACAATTAGGGCTCAGTGTTTTATTTTTCACTATTATCCGTTTTCTTGCTTTTAGTGCTTTTGCACTAGTTTTATTTGCTACTGCCGAGTTCTGCACATCATACACATCCGAAGGTGCTACTGACGCTAACATTGATGGCATTTGATCAACAACAGGGTCAATCACAGGATATATTGCTTTAGATGTTGAAGGAATTGGATCTGAAACAATGTTTTACATAAACATTTACATTTTGGCACCCTTTCATCATTCCTATCGAAAACTAACCCAGCTAAGCTCTATACTAGAGCATAAGTACTTAATTTTTTTTTAAATTCATGGTTCGCAGGCACACCATAGGCCAGACACAATAGATATCTTATTGTGTCTCATTAGCTAATTGTTGAAAGGTTAAGTTGTTACACACTAGAATTATCTTGTGTATTGACATATAATTTTACATTTGTCCCATGCAAGAATCAATGTTTATAAAACAATTTTCAAATTTGTCTGAATACAAACTAATTGCTTAGTATGTTAAACTCTAAGGGCTATGAGTACCTCTATGATTCTGCAGAAACTAAATGGCCAACTAATTCATATAAATAGAATAGCAATAGAAATAATCAAAAAATAAATAGAAATTTAAGCAATAATTATACCTGCTAACACATGTCCTCTGGTTTGATCAGACAGTATAGTGCGTACATATGTGTGGTCATAATGTCTTTTCTTGCTATAAGTATGATCCATGTTAGGATTTATGTTTTCTGAAAATAATGTATTAGTTTCTTTAAACTTTCGCGTTTTGTACACATTATAAACTTAAGACTAACGGAAAAAACTAAATGGATATCGACTATCTACGTCGTGGAATCCGGTGATCAGCAAATGTACTCGCCACCTCACCGAACGCCCGCGTGCTGATACTATCAGTGTGGTATGCCGTAGTGGCTCTCCGAACACAATAGTTAGTGACGACGAAGTGAGGGTAGTTGAACAAACCCGCACTTCACGAAGATGACGATGAGCTGAAGCCAGTCCACCCGTGACCACGGCTCCTGTAACAGGGCCCAAACGTCGGGTAATAAAGAGGTATGTATATATCTCAATAATCGCGTAAAAGACCCGTTAGTCTTAAGTTTATAATGTATTAGTTTGTTAGTACTGACACTCATGTTAAAAGAAATTGAATATAATGGCCACTAATTAAAGTAGAGATTAAATTGTGGTGCATGTTTACAATTTTAGGCTATAATAACTATAAATTAAAATGCCCCAGATATAGAAAAACCTTAATTTTTTTTAGAATGATGCCTTTCAAATAAAAAAATCAGTCTGGACAATGCCGCATACAGACATGTTAAACTTATAACCCCTCTTATTGCGTCGGGGGTTAAAAAGTATTATTTTAAAGTTATGTTTTTCACAGCCCTTTTAACAAATTTCAAAAAAGAACTTACCAGACTCCTCGTGTGGTTCTGATGGTATGCCACTAGACATCTCTTCTGAAGAGAAAAGAGTAGGATAGGCACAACCTAATAAGCGGCGTTTCTTAGTAAAGAATTTTACTTCAAAATGCTTATTACAAACAACTGATTTGCTTAGATCCACTAAGCTCATAGCTTTAAGAGAGCTACAATTAATAGTTTCTAACCACTTTTGGAGTCTTTTCTTACAATTTGGGAATTTATGCAACATAACGTCCTGTCGTAAACTATTGCAACCCGGCACACAACACTTGTGGTAATACATTTCGGTACCTACTTCCTCAAATATCACTGCTTATGTGGACTTGAAGTGTACGGAAATTAATCAACGTAACAACGACTATCAACAGCATAACAGCAATGGCGGCCGTACAAAGGACCGTAACGTCAAAAGGGCCATAAAGGGGAGGAGTGAGGGGAGCACGGGGGAAAGAAATGTCATACATCGTTTTCTGACACAGATAATATATAAAATTGTTATGTCCGAGATATTCTATTAGAACATTACGCCCCGTGATAAACAGCAATGGCGGCCGTACGAAGGACCGTAACGTCAAAAGGGCCATAAAGGGGAGGAGTGAGGAGAGCACGGGGGAAAGAAATGTCATACATCGTTTTCTGACACAGATAATATATAAAATTGTTATGTCCGAGATTTTTTATTAGAACATTACGCCCCGTGGTACCTATGTAACCTATGGAAAAAAACCTTGAAAACTTCGACTTGACAGTTGACAGCAACTTCAAAATTGAAAATGTAAGTAAGTTATAAGCGTAGTCATATTATCAATCGCGTCCGTAAAGCTACATTCATATTATCAACCACGTCCGTAAGTAGCGAAAATCCTCCAAGACAAAAGAGTTTTACAACATTTTTATTTGTTTGTTTCCCTATTCTAATTGCTGTCATCTGTATTTAGACATCAAAGAGAATACAATACTACGTAAGAAGAGACGGGACTCCCATAGTGCAAAATAATCTTACAAAATGTCAAATCAGGGATAACGTATGTGTAACATTTGTTAGGTTGGCTACATATAGCCAACCTAACAAATGTTACACATACAGAGTCGCCAACATAAGGAAAGAAAAATAGAGATGTGCCACTTAATATTATTTTATTTATCGATATCGATAAATGCAGTGGCATTTATCGATATCGATAAACGCAGTGGTCCGTACTTTTTTTAAATAATTTTATATTTTCGCAGACGCTATACTCCATTACTGCGTCATACAAGTTACATGTTAAAAATGAATAAGCGTTCAATTTCCCGGAGGCAGTACATTTAATTAAAGAACGGAGTATAGGCTCAGTTTGGGTTTTAAAATGATAAGTTCATGAAATTAAATATTTATTTAAAAACATTACATGTATATTAAAAATATTTGTAATTTCTTCTTCAATCAATATTCTGCAGCTCGTAGTATTGGTGACTGTGTAACATTATGACCCTTTTTATTTAAAACTCACTTTAGTAGGCTAGAAGGTTTTATATAATCTACAATCTGCTTCGCTTCTATTGTGTAATGATGATCCGGTTATCTGAGCCTCCAATACATCCTTAGTCCATAGCACCCAACAGTCCCTCTTGTTCTCCTTTCTGTAAGTATAAATTAGAGCTCAAGCAACCATTGTCACTTGTCTAAGTATCCTACATTCTAAACTATGGTAAACCTGGTTTCATCTTTTCTTTAGGTAAAAGGAAGGGTTAGGCTTTTCTCTTTAGCATACAATTGAATGAACCAGGGAATGATTTATCTAAGGGCAAGTAAGTTACTATACTCACTTTATACTACACACAATGGTCAGACGGTCCTGGTGGATCATCGGAGGCCGTCTACACTTTACTGAACAACTCTTTCACTCTACTCAATGGTCGGACGGCCCTGCTGTGGATTCAATACATCACATCAGAGGAAGCCGTCCGTACTCTACTTTGAGGACTTCTCCTCACTCTCATCTGGCGGTCCTGATGGGGGTCACATACACCCCGTCACAGGAAGCCGCTCACTTTACTTTAGGGACGTCCCCAATACTCTTTAAGGACGTCCCTCATCTCTTTACTTGGCGCCTAGATGAACATAGGACGTCTCAATCCATCCCCAATTAAGTAAGTTACATGAAACCAATACAAAGGATATCAACGTCCCGGCATCTGTCTGGTGTGTCACTCACACTCTCTTTCTTTAGTCTCTTTACAATTCTATTAGTCTCAACAGGTTACTCAATTCAGTATCACTTTAACGGGTCAAACTTACTTTCACGGTTGGATGGAGGTTACTTTCCATCCATCCGTACAATATCATGAGAATGAGCTAGAAAGGTTATTGCAATGTGCTGACAAGTAAATTATCAGAGCAATAGCTTTAAATTACAAGTCAACCTACCCCGCAACTTTATCATCAAGCTTCTAACAACTACAACATTTGGATGTAACCGCCCGCATTCCAGCGATTACCTAGTTATGAAGATAAGGTTTTACATCACGTTCGAACACAAAAACACATTTATCAAATGTTTTGAGCGATAATTTGTCTTTCCATCATTCTTTCATGCTATGTAGTTATATATTTTGTTATCTTCCGGTGTTATTGTTCCCATCCATAGGAAATCTGGCCATGAAAATCCGTTTTGTGCCGTCCTTCCAGATTTTAAACTACATATTTCACACTTTCTATGCATACTTCATATTCGATTTTAATAAACAATGTATAAAACAGTCTTTTCTAGAGAACGGTCTTACAAAAATTTTAATAAAATTCAGCTATTCTCCCAATTATTTCACTAATAACATTCAAAGAAAAACATTGTTATTGAAATTGAAAATAACGATTAGACATCCATAGCGACAGACAGTGACACATGACATTTCATCAAGGAACGAGCGGGACAGATTGAGAAATTGAGTGAGACAAATATTGAGCCATTAAAATTTATCCCCGTTTCATAATAGTTTTTTTTTGTATGTAGTTGCGACAGACTGTTAGACATGGACGATTCGTTGGTAAAGTTCAACGCAGACGTATTTATGATGACAGAACTATTCTATTCTATAATGTTGTGTAGTAGTCGCTTCACGAAAAATATCGAAGTTCAGCCGCATCGCCCGCATCTCAGTTAGACTGAAAAACCGACCCCAACCACTCGCTCAAGGCCGCGCGCTATATACCTACCGCTCGGCGTACCTTCGAGAGTACAAACTGGCAGAGGGCTGCCAAACGCCCGCCTGAGCACTCGCATCGCACCGCACTGCATGTTTCTCGCGCTTACGCTTCGAAATGCCGAAACCACGTAATTATTGTGCAGTGGATGGGTGTAAAAGTCAAATATCAAAGGAAAATTTGTCGTTTTTTTCATTGCCGAGAGACGAAGAAAGGTGAGTAGTATTTTAAATCTTATCTATATGAATGTTCTCACCATTTATTTCTTTGAACATAAGTAGGTAATGAGCAGGTATGTAAATCGTAAATTAAGGAGTTTTTTTGAGTCCGGTGGTATTATAAAAGTGTTGTTTTATAGGTAATTCTAATATACTGTAGTTTCCTAGTACTAACGCAATAGGTAATGTCCGTTAATTTTAGATTTCTGGTGTATTAAAAAAAACTACTTACTAGATCTAGTTTAAACCAATTTTCGGTGGAAGTTTGCATGGTAATGTACAACATATACTTATACAACGTGTTTCATATTAGTGTGGTCATATTTGACCCTCGTTACACATGCGCGTTGAGTTAACTATACGCACGGACAAAATTGCAAATACAAGTTTAGTTAAAACTTTTAAGGTGTCATGTAAATTTAATTGATTTGTTCATTTAATCGATATTTTATAAACCCAACACTACCTAGGGTCAAATTTATTCGTAAGGTTCAGTCCTCTTCGATGAATCGTAAACAACTCTTATTTCATATGCTCCTGGTACAGAATACTATTTTGTAGTAATGATAGGTTGTGGACTTTAAAACAACAAAAACTAACCGATTTCATTGTGCATGTCATCCTGGTAGATAGGTAGGTACCGTGTTCCACAATAAACACAACTAACTCACTAATATCACGATACTTAGATAAACATTATTGAATTTAATAAAAAATACACTTCCTACCTCTAATAAACACAAAACTAAAAAGTAGGTACTAAAGTAACGGCTCGAAATGTTCGCCGCCTTGATCAATGCACAGTTGGGTCCGTCGCATCATGCTGGTAGTTACATTACACAGCATGTCTGGAGTTACACTGCTAAATGCATCAAATATTTTAGACTCCATATCTTCACGCGTGAGACATACCGCACTGTACAATTTGTTTTTGACATAGCCCCACAAAAAAAAGTCAAGTGGTGTGAGATCCGGTGACCTCGGAGGCCAAGGTATGGGACCACCACGTCCGATCCACTGGTTAAACCGCTCATCTAAATACGCCCGTACATCTCTCGCATAATGTGCTGGCGCCCCGTCTTGCTGGTACATCATATTTGTGTACAATGTTACAGGCAAGTTTTCAAGTTCGGGTTCTAAGACGTTTCTAAGGAACGCGAGGTAATTTTCACCGTTTAGCGAACTCGGTAGCACGAAAGGACCAATTAAAATATCTCCGATTATTCCCGCCCAAATGTTAACACGCCACTGATGCTGAAAGTTGTTTTCTGCAGATGCGTGTGGGTTCTGATGAGTCCATACATGTTCGTTATGTTGGTTACTGATACCAGCACGAGTAAAAGATGCTTCATCGGTCCATAAAATACGGTTCGCGAAACTAGGGGATCGTTGTGCTTCCTCTCGGTACCACTGGCAAAAGTTGAGACGTGGTACGAAATCAGCCGGTGTCAGTTCTTGGGTGTGCCTGAAGTGGTACGGATGTTGACCATCTGCTTTTAGCACGCGCCATACTCTCAAATGATTCATTCCCAGAACAATTCCAGCGCGGCGAGTACTTGTTCTGGGATTGGATTGAAAATGCTCGAGAATACTTTCTTCTTGCTCTGGTGGTACAACAGATGGTCTGCCTTCTGAGCGGGAACCACGGAAAGAACCAGTGTCATGTAAACGGTTCACCATTTTTCGGAAGCACTCCACAGATGGTAACCGCCGCCGTTCACCTTCGAGTCTATTGTCCACAAATCTTTCTCGATAAAGGCGACGAGCTTCACGCAGACTGCCATCGGCTGCCCCGACGCAAAGTATCATTTCATAATATTCACTATTACTTAAATACGCCATGATCGATTAACACAGATTACTACGTACGCCTAATATCAAAGTTTACTTGCAACTGAAAAGAAATTAGATAGTTGTAAGTGTTGCCCAAGTGCAATGTCTTATTTCCTTGAATTACGTCGTAATTTTGGTAAAAATCTAATAAAAGTACCAAGTAGGTACTTAGTTTTATTTATGAAAAAAAGCTAGTAGGTACCTAGTATAAAATAATTTAAGAGATAAATAATAACATAATTATTATTTACCATAAACACAGGATATTTCCCTAAGACCTATGAAATAAAATAAAATTGTTGAATGCCAGCGCGGCGTCGCTCGCATGATAGTATGCAAGTAAATACATTTCGAAACCTACTTAAACCCATTTAAAAAAAAAACCGCTTCAAGATCCGTTGCGTAGTTTTCAAGAACTAAACATACATTAGAACAGACAGACGAAAAAAGCGACTTTCTTTATCCATGTAGTCTAAGATTAGTAATTTATTACCAATTGCTAAAATGAACAAATATCCAGCATAAAAAAAGCTAATAAAGTCCCCGTTTATGAAGAACATTGCGTTAACTTGCAACACCGGAATAATATGGGTTTTGCGGTAAAATTTACGTGTTGTGACGTGTACGTCCTTGATATATGCCGACATCGCTACTGATACCTAGTTTCTTCAAAGCGGCTCCAATCAAAAAAGTGGGCGGTTCTCTTTGTAATTTTTAGGGGTCCTTAAGATACATATTAGTGAAACTGACACCAACACCTCCTACTTTTTCTGATATCCTCGTTCAACCATACAAGTTGCCACTTTTAGCGATAATGTTTTATGAACTTTTATGCATCACATTATCATGACGAATCGAGAACCTAAGTACCTACTCTTTTTTAAAGTCGGTCAAAAATAACCAAACACCTTGCAGATCATTTACTTCATGGTAAATGAGTCGAAAGAGAGTTCACGATATGGTAGTGCAGTGACTGGCATCCACGATCTCTCTATCCCGAAACTGAATACCTACATACTACTATACCCACCAGCGTTCTCAACAGCTACAACATAAACTTCTACACAAACAGCAGTTGTATTTTAAATATCTGTGCGGAACCAATTTATAAAAAGTGTAAATTTAAGGAAGACAAGAACATAAATGTTTCTTCTCTTTTCTTCGACAGCAAATGCGTTGCTCCTGGTATTTGAGTACGTTGACAACAAATTACGTGTGAGTTGTGACATTCACGACAATCACGTGATACATAAATTCATAGAAAAACTTCAAAAATAACTTTGAGTAGGCACTCTTTATTTTGACCCCAAGTTGTGATTCGGAAACTATTTTGTATGATAACTATTGATAAAGTAACTTTATCTGTTGGTTAAAATTTTGAGTAACAACGAGACTGTCCGAATCTATTTCACTGTTTGGCAAACCTACTTGAGGTCAAATCTAGAGTTCATTCTAATCATATGTTTATTTTGTAGTGCAGTCTTAGAGCTTCATTTCAATGAGCTATCGATAAAAAGGAAAATTTATCGACTACGTCATTATAAGTCAATATTTTATTAAATTAATTAAAGACCCCGCGCAATATATTATTTAGGCCCTACCCAATGCAACCTTGAGATATGACCACACTAATATGAAACACGTTGTATATTTTTTGTTTTATCATTCTCTTATTTTAGAAGTTAGAGGTGGGGGGGGCACATTTTACCACTTTGGAAGGGTCTCTCGCACAAACTATTCAGTTTAGAAAAAAAAAATATTAGAAACCTCAATATATTTTTGATGACCTCTCCGTAGATATTATTTATTTTCTTTTTAGGGCTCCGTACCCAAAGGGGAAATACAGAACCCTACTACTAAGACTTCACTGTCCGTCTGTCTGTCCGTCCGTCCGTCTGTTACCAGGCTGTATTTCATGAACCGTGATAATTAGTGTACCTTGAACCGTGACATAGTAAATAATGTATTTATGTTGCCGCTATAACAACAAATACTAAAAACCAGAATAAAATAAATATTTTAGGGTAGGTACCTTTACAACAAATGTGATTTTTTTGCCGTTTATATTTATTGATCAATAACGATAACTTCGTAACTTTCACAGAATATTTAGTTGTATATTCACTTTAAAAATAAATACGAGTAGTTAAATTAAAATAAAATAAATAATAAAGGGGGACTCCCATACAACAGACGTGAATTTTTCGTTAAGTTTGTACGGAACCTTCGATGCGTGAGTCCGACTGGCACTTGGCCGGTTTTTTATCTAAATGAAGATGGCAAAGAGAACCTCACTATAAATACATGCATAGTTTTAACACAGAGTGATTTCGAAATGTTTTAATTTTTAATTGAAACTACTTAACGCGAAATTCTTATATTATTATTTATAGTGAATACAAAAGCTTATTCCTAACTCACAATTCATTTATTTCATAATAAGTTCAAAAAAAATATTTTTAAAATGTTTTTTTTTCAGGCGCCGTACATGGCTTGATATAATAGGAAGGCCTAATTAATTAACACCTCAAACAAAGTCCGTTAGTCATTATGTGTGCTCGCTACATTTTGACAAAGCTATGATAAAGTACGTACCACAGCTGAAACCTAACGCGGTACCCACAACATCAGTACTAAATCAACCAACTTCTTCCAACCTCAATACAAAGGAAGACTGTGATAATGTGTCGACTCAAACGAAAGAATAATTTATCAACGTTCTATCAGCAGTTACCATTAAGGGTCCGGATAAGAACTCATCATGTGTACAAACTACGTCAGACAACGCTAGCGATAATACTACACAAACAGTACAAGAGCTTTCGTCTGATACACCCAGGAAACGTAAACTTCGAGTAGAACATAAGGAGACGGAAAAAAAAAGAAGGAAGCTTCAACATGAATTAAGTATATAGAATAAAAAAAGAAGTCCAATCAAAAGAATCTGAATCCTATGAAAATTTTAGTTTCAGTTGTGAAGATAAAATTACTTAAAGATTTGTCAAACTACTTGAGTGGCAAAAGAATTTGAAAAACAAGTCTAAAGGAAACCGCTACGATCCAGAGTACAAACTTTTTGCGCTAAATTTACATTTTTTCCAGTCCTCAAACATACCGATGTCTGAAAATATTCTTACACCTCCCGAGTGAATCTACCCTCCAACGATTTAATATGGTTATTCCCCCTAAATTTGAAGACCGTATTTTAAACTTTTTGGAAGCAAAACTGAAGTCTTTGCCAAAAAATGTTCATCCCACTTACTGTCATAATATAAATGCTGTTTGAGCACCATTTCGTCTAAACATAATGTGCAATATTTTGCATTTTTTGGCAAAGACTTCAGTTTTGCTTCCAAAAAGTTTAAAATACGGTCTTCAAATTTAGGGGGAATAACCATATTAAATCGTTGGAGGGTAGATTCACTCGGGAGGTGTAAGAATATTTTCAGACATCGGTATGTTTGAGGACTGGAAAAAATGTAAATTTAGCGCAAAAAGTTTGTACTCTGGATCGTAGCGGTTTCCTTTAGACTTGTTTTTCAAATTCTTTTGCCACTCAAGTAGTTTGACAAATCTTTAAGTAATTTTATCTTCACAACTGAAACTAAAATTTTCATAGGATTCAGATTCTTTTGATTGGACTTCTTTTTTTATTCTATATACATTAACACCAGCTTTTCGACATACTGCAACAGCTGCACAGTACAGAATGGAATGGGCATCAGTAATGTTTCTGCAGTTGTTAAAAAACGATGTTAACATCGAGTCTAGGGCACACACTAGCGCCACGTTTTTTTTATGTGTGGGCAAACGCGGAAGCCGCGGTCTACACTCAATAGGGACAGATTGAAACTCACCAATCGCTCGCTCCAAAGCGCTCCTTAATTCCTCATTGTATTGAGTACTTACAGGTATAGCAGCATCACTCACTTCTTCACCAACATGTGAGATGATGTTTCTTGCGTTCTTTCATTACGGTTACTTTGTAATGGCACAGGTAATGGTTGCAATGAAGAAGGCGTGATACCACTACACACTTCTAAGCGTAGCCTCTCAAGTGTAGCGTCATCCAACAGGTGACAGCGTTGTATGGCGCATTATTATTATTATTACGAAGTAAGGTGTTTTATTTAAATTGACTTGGAATTGTGAGTTTCGTCACACTACGGAGGCTCAATCCCAAAGATAAACCGATAACACAGTTATGTGGGACAATGTGTAACAAAAAAACTGTAATAAATCTAATAACAAATTTAAAAAAAAAAAACATTTTTGTCAATACAACAACAGGCTTCCGCGTTTGCCCACACATAAAAAAAACGTGGCGCTAGTGTGTGCCCTAGACTCGATGTTAACATCGTTTTTTAACAACTGCAGAAACATTACTGATGCCCATTCCATTCTGTACTGTGCAGCTGTTGCAGTATGTCGAAAAGCTGGTGTTAATTTTTTTAAACAAGAAACAGCTATTCGACCAAAGCCTGCTGTACCAGCTTGGCAGTGCAGAATTGAACGGCGCATCAACGAGGCTAGGGTGCTCATTGGCAAGCTACACTGCTTCAGGACGGGCAATACACGCCCGAGAGTCATGCGCTTTGTGACCCGTGCATTCGTGGGAACTAATATTAGGCCCTGTGAATACTCTGTTCGGGTCACAGAGCGCATCGATTACCTGAAGCAGAAAGTTTATGCGTGGGCGAACCGCATAAGGCGGTACAAAAATCAGAATCGCTTGTTCCAAAAAAATGAGAGGTGGGTATATAGAGGGTGGGAGCGACCTAACTCGGATGTGACTGATGGGAGTCTACCTGATGCTGTTTCTACAATTAACTTCTGGAAAAGCATCTGGTCGACGCCCGTCAGTCATACACAGGATGCGTGGATTAGGGATGTTGAGCGGGCGTGTGAACCAATTCC
Organism: Nudaria mundana; assembly: GCA_963556515.1. NCBI lineage: Eukaryota > Metazoa > Arthropoda > Insecta > Lepidoptera > Erebidae > Nudaria > Nudaria mundana. The sequence continues at coordinate 8,662,359 of OY748301.1, forward strand.
AGCTATGGAACCTATAACCATATCTGAAGAAGATATTTGTTGTGCAGTTCGTTCGTTGCCAAATTGGAAATCTGCTGGACCGGACGGACTGCACAACTTTTGGTTAAAATGGTTCCGTAGCTCACACGCTTGCTTGGCATCTTGCTTCCAGTCATCCCTTGAGTCATCGTCGCTTCCAGCTTTTATGACTACCGGAGTAACCCACCTCCTATACAAGTCTGGTAGTACCACAGACCCCAAAAATTATAGACCTATAACTTGTCTACCTACCATATACAAACTTTTTACATCCATCCTGAGAGTAAAAATATATTCACATGTACAAAACAATAACATCTTGTCAATCTCTCAGAATGGATGTAAAAGTGGGGCACGTGGTACGAAAGAGCTCCTTATTATTGACATGGCTGTTTGCCAGCAGGTACGCCGCAACCGAAAGAACCTTGCGACATGCTGGATTGACTATAAGAAAGCGTACGATTCTGTGCCTCATACATGGCTTCGGAGGGTGCTAGAGCTGTATAAAGTTGATGCAACTCTATGCACCTTTTTGGGGTCATGTATGAGACAATGGAGTACGGTTCTTGTTTATCCAGGGTGTCGTCAGGTTCTAGGAGGTGGTGTACCAATAGGGATTGAGAGAGGTATTTTCCAGGGTGATAGTCTGAGTCCGTTGTGGTTTTGTCTAGCACTGAATCCTCTCAGTACGTTACTAGAGGGTTCAGGGTTAGGCTATCGGATGCGCAGAGGGGGTCAAATTTTGTCCCACCTTTTTTACATGGATGACCTAAAGTTATTTGCCCCTAATGGCCCCGATTTGGTGGCTTTGCTAAAAGTTACTGAAACTTTTAGTAAGGCCATCAGTATGGAGTTTGGGGTAGATAAGTGTGCGGTCATGCATGTAAAAAGGGGCGGGATTGTGGAATCTGAAGGAGTCAATCTTTCAGATTTCACACGATTTGGGTCGCTCTCCGCAACCGAAACCTACAAATATCTAGGTATGTCTCAAGCTCTGTGTATTGCTGAGACTGACATGAAACAGAAGTTGCAGGATCGTTTCTTTGGCCGCCTGAAAAAAATACTGAAAAGTCTTTTATCAGGCGGTAACAAGGTGCGTGCTGTCAACGGCTGGGCCATGCCAGTCTTAGTATACTCTTTTGGCATACTTAGATGGACTCAGACGGAGTTAGAAGCTCTGGATAGGAAGGTGCGTTGTCAATTGACTTCATATCGAATGCACCACCCACGTTCGTCAGTAATGAGGTTGTATATACCACGGAAATGCGGGGGTCGGGGATTTTTAAATACCAAGACTCTCCATAACCGTGAGATATGCAACCTTAGAGAGTATTTCCTGCAGGTGGACGTGGATGTGCATCGAGATGTTGTGGCAATAGACAACGGACTGACCCCGCTGTCCCTTGCGAAAGAGAACTGGCGCAAACCTGTAATATTAAGTGTATCTGATCGGAAGGAAATATGGAAGAGCAAGGAACTGCATGGTCGATTTTATCGGGCTCTAAATGGGCCCGATGTTGATTCAATAGCATCGGTATCCTGGTTACGATTTGGTGATCTCTTCGGAGAAACTGAGGGTTTTATCTGTGCAATCACTGACGAAGTCGTGATGACGAATAACTATCGGAGATTTATTGTCAAAGATGGGACGCTAGACATCTGTCGGGCATGTCATCGTCCCGGAGAATCTTTAAGACATATTATCTCTGGTTGTTCCCGTCTTGCGAACGGTGAGTATTTGCACAGACACAACCAAGTAGCCAGGATAATCCACCAGCAACTTGCTCTAAAGTATAATCTTGTCGACGTGGAGGTACCTTATTACAAGTATGTGCCCGACCCAGTTCTTGAGAACGGTCATGTCACATTGTATTGGGATCGATCTATTATCACTGATAGGACTGTTATAGCTAACAGACCTGATATAGTGATAATGGATCGATTAAAGCGCCTTGCAGTAATTGTCGATATCACTGTGCCACATGACGAGAATCTCGTGAAAGCAGAAAAAGATAAACAAATTAAATATTTAGACCTAGCTCACGAGATTGTCGACATGTGGGATGTGGATTCGGCGATTATTGTTCCGATAGTCGTATCTGCGCATGGTCTAATAGCCAAGAGCCTCGACCTCCACCTACAGAGGCTCGCGTTAGGCAGCTGGATCAAGGGCTTGATGCAGAAGGCGGTTCTGTTGAATACGGCCCGTATTGTGCGGAAGTTCCTGTCTTTGGAGCCCTAACCACCGGTAGCTTGGTCCCTGTACCCGATGCCGGTGGGTTACTGTTTTTTATATTTTTAAATGTATTTTTTTATAAATCTATTTAAAAATGCAATAAATATGTGTTAAGTGTTAATAAAGAGAATAATAATAAATACTCTTTATTGCACACAAAAAGAGACAGATAGGTTACACATGCCTTAAGAATAATGTACAATAGGCGGCCTTATTGCTAAAGAGCAATCTCTTCCAGGCAACCTTAGGATGGAAAGAAATGGAGAGAGATGATAGGGGTTGTGTACAATATATTAATAATATAATAAATTGATAAAATATACGAAGAGAGTAGATCGTAAAAGAGTTCAGTGAGTAATAAAATAAATAAATACTAATAGATAATAAATACCTATAATATATGTACCTAGCTACGAGTATAAATATTATAATATGGCAGTGTTAGCACATTGAGTTTTTTTTTTTTTTTAGTTCCGCGACCAAGGCCGCGGCCGCTCTAACGTCCGTTGCCGGGCGTCTCTGGTTACAAGCAGAACGTATTTCCAGTGGCGCCCGGCGGACTTTGACCATTGTTTTATCCCGCGTCAGTGAGTGAATCTGGATGCATGCTATGGGGCAAAGGCCCCGCAGCACGCAACCCTTCTAGCCTGCTTCTGTAAGGACGACGGGTTGCGATCCCGCCGTCCTCAGGCTCCGATCATGGAGGTCGATGGTCTTGGGCGTAGATGAGTCTGCGGCGCCCTCGCCGCTGACTACGGAACTCGGCGGGGAGGGTACTCTCCCTCTCGGCCGCCTCCTTCGCGAGCACGACTTGCTTGCAGAAGGACACGGCCGCGTTCCACCTACTCCCGCTGGAGACCATGGCTTGAAGCATGGTCTCCAGCGAGAGGGTATCCACGCCTAGACCCACTACGAGGTCCCGGCGCTGACTCGCCCACGCTGAGCACTCCACCAACGTGTGGAGTGCGGTGTCGTCGTCGGAAACCTCGCAGTGTTGACACCGGGGTGTGATCTCACGGTGGATGCGAAACAGATAGCTACGGAAGCATCCATGCCCGGTAACGATCTGCGTCGCACGATACGTGAGGTCACCATGCTGCCTCTGCAGCCAATCGTCCATGATCGGTCTCACCGCCGCGATGATGGTGGCACCCCACTTGGGTTGCTCAAGTCGCACCCTCCATGACTCCATGAGATCCTGTCGGAGTTGGGACCGCCGGTCATCGATTTCTCGAGACGCAGGCCTGTGGTCCCACTCCAGCGCCTCCTTGCGCCATTGGAACAATGACGCAAGGGCTCTCGCTTCCAGGTCCCATGGAGGGGTCCCGGCTAGGAGACATGCAGCCTCTCCGGAGCTCGTGCGGTAGCCCCTTATTGTTTTGACGGCCAAGGTCCTCAACGGTCTGTTAAGGAGCGTTGAGTTGTTGGCCGTCAACCACGCCGCCCATACGGGAGCCCCGTATAGAGCCATACTCCGCACGATCCCCAGGTACAGTCTCCTGCAGGAAGCGTTTGGTCCCTTTAGGTTGGGCATCAGTCGCGAAAGCGCGACCGATGCCTGTGTCACCTTGGGGACCAAACTTCGGAAATGTGGTCCGAAGTTCCATCGGCTATCAAGTACGATCCCTAGATACTTCATCGAGGGCTTGATGCCGATGCTAACGCCTCCCACATTTATGCTGGAACCTTCAGGTGGACCGTTCCGAGGTCTGTGAAAACACAGAACCTCGGACTTGTGCAAGGCCACCTCCAGTCCCAGCCGCCGTATCCGACCCACGACTTGAGCAACACCCGTCTTGACCTTGAGTGCTGCCTCCTGGTACGTTGCACCCCGCGCCGTGACGAGGGTATCGTCGGCGTAGCATGTAGCATGTTCCACAGAAGCGGCCCCAGGACCGACCCCTGCGGAACACCGCACGACACATCTCGCCGAGCTGGCCCGAGCCAGCTGGGGAAAACTATGGCCCTCTCCGAGAGATAGGCCCCGACAATACGACGGAGGTAGAGAGGCGTTTCGTGATACACGAGCGCCTCCCTAACGCAGCTCCATGGCAAGGTGTTGAACGCGTTGGCGATGTCAAGAGACACCGCCACCACCACCTTGCCCTGCGAGACTGCTTCCTCCGTCAGGCTCTTGACGCGCATGATCGCGCTCACGGTGGAGCGTCTCCGACGGAAACCGTACTGGTTGTCCGCCAGGTCTGGCCCCACCGTCGAGAGATGTTAGACGAGGCGTTCCGCGATAATTCGCTCAAAGAGCTTACACACCTCGTCGAGCAACACGATCGGCCGGTATCCGGACGGTTGGATGGAGGTTACTTTCCATCCATCCGTACAATATCATGAGAATGAGCTAGAAAGGTTATTGCAATGTGCTGACAAGTAAATTATCAGAGCAATAGCTTTAAATTACAAGTCAACCTACCCCGCAACTTTATCATCAAGCTTCTACCAACTATAACATGCAGCTAAGACACTAAACAGAACTCATTTGATATACTTAGCTTATAAGATAAGGTTTTACATCACGTTCGAACACAAAAACACATTTATCAAATGTTTTGAGCGATAATTTGTCTTTCCATCATTCTTTCATGCTATGTAGTTATATATTTTGTTATCTTCCGGTGTTATTGTTCTCATCCATAGGAAATCTGGCCATGAAAATCCGTTTTGTGCCGTCCTTTCTTCCAGATTTTAAACTACATATTTCACACTTTCTATACATACTTCATATTCGATTTTAATAAACAATGTATAAAACAGTCTTTTCTAGAGAACGGTCTTACAAAAATTTTAATAAAATTCAGCTATTCTCCCAATTATTTCACTACTAACATTCAAAGAAAAACATTATTATTGAAATTGAAAATAATGATTAGACATCCACAGCGACAGACAGTGACACATGACATTTCATCAAGGAACGAGCGGGACAGATTGAGAAATTGAGTGAGACAAATATTAAGCCATTAAAATTTATCCCCGTTTCATAAAAGCTTTTTTTTGTATGTAGTTGCGACAGACTGTAACCGTCATTCGTTTGTTGCCTGTTATTGTTATGAAAATTCTTAAAATTAATTATAGTATTTATTAGATTTTTACAATAAGCATAAAGTGGATATGAATCTTTATCGTCCTACAGCCGCGTGGCAGCGTGAACATATTAATAGCACTAAAAATGTTTCATCCGGGGATCCTTTAGCTGGTATGAGAGTTAGATTTATTCGTCATGTTCGAAAACTAGCTAAACCTGTAATTACTCTTATTTCTTTACAGTGATATACAATGAAGGCCCGTGGCGCCTTAACAAAGTATCTCCTTTGTACAATTTACTTTACAATACAGTAAAACTTAAACAGTATGCTTCTAAAATCCGTCAAGCTCTTGCCAGTGCAGTGCATGCCAAGTCTTCTGTAAAATATGTGGTGCAGATTGAAGAACGAGTAAATTTAAAATATTCTGAAGAGGATTCTAGTGGCTTGATTGTAAGTAATTTTTTTTAAGTGATATGTAATATCAGTCGACCTGACCCGCCTGAAGTGAGTTCATTTTTATAGGTTTATATGAAGTGCATATGGAACTATTGAAAAAATGTGGGTATTCAATGCACCTCTGCATACCCTGCTTGGGAATGTTATTTTAATAATATGTTTTATATAGCTACCTAAATAAGAACTTTTCTTTTTTCAGATAAATGTATTGTCATCAAATCAAGAAAACAAAAGTAAAATATTGTACTCGGCACTACTATTATCATGGGGTATTAGTATTAACCTAGACAACGCCACACATTTACCGTATATGCTAGAACGTGGTGAGCAGAGAATAGGAACTGTGGTGAAGGGAACTTTACAGACAATATTTGACTGTAATATCAAACAGTTTTGTTTTACACAGGTAATCAAAAACAACTGCCTCTATATGTGACAACATTCTATTATTGAAGTACATTATAAAATAACACTTATTTACTCTGAGCCTGACAGCAGAACTTGCATAGCCAGTGTTGATTTCAGTCGGTAACCAATGCGACAGAAAATTTAAATAAGAAAGATCGAGCATATCTCCAAAGGTGTAGGCAGAGGTGCATTTCACACACACACTTGTCGGTCCAAAGTAAACTTAAACAGGCTCATGGCCAACATTTTCTGCAATATTCGACTAAGTTGATTGACTTTAGGGAGATAGGCAGGCATAGTATACACCTACTTTTTGCCAGTAAGTTTTCCGGTCCCAGGTAACAGGAGGTGAACTTATTGTTACTTTGAAGCAATGGGAAGTCTTGCAGGTAAGCTGGGGCTTGTATCATAATAAGTATTATAACTGTACGTACCCAGTATTATAACTGTTTCATGATTTAGAATACAACTAAAATAATACTAATTATTCCAGCAACAACTGCTACAATTTGGTTTCAAATTTGTGGAGATTGGCTCGTTTAGAAGTACTGACATCTTCAATCTGACATACAAGATTCCACAAATTAGTCACAAAGAGAAAATGAATTTGTCTTTAGAGGTTGAGGATATGGATATTATATGGAATGGGTAAGAGCTTTGGAAGTTATATTTTACTACCGGTACTGCTGGCGAACTTTGTGCCCCCTCAAATTAACCTCTTCAACCTTCCCTGAGTTTGTAATGAGTATTTTAAGACCAAAATAAGCCAAATGGGTGCAGTTTTAATGAGACCATTTTTTTTTAAGATTTTATAAAACCTGCTACAGATATCAATCTAGAATTACTGTTGACATTTAGGTTAACTTGGACCTTTAAGACTGCTGAAGTAGTAGTAAAATTGTTCCCCCCCCCTACAGGCGTAGAGTACGGCACACCGCAGGGGTTTTAGTGTGTGCGAACCATAGTCCTCGCAAAGTGCAGTATACGTAAGGAATCTCCCCTTCGTAAACAAAAAAAACGGACCTTTAAGACGACTGTGGATGTAGTTAGCCTGCAAAATGTTCTTGTCATGTCAGATTTAAATAATGTTTTATTATTGTGACAGTTTATTAAAAACTAGTTGATCTGGAAATTCCTTCACTGGTATGTTCACTGGTATTCAAACACAATCAATTCATCTTTCCTCTTTATAATATTAGTACATCTACATGTCACCAATCACTCATTTATCATCTATTTATTTTCAGAATTAAAGATGAATCGGAAAACAAATCTGACTTAGTAACATTGGCATACCAAATACTGCAAAATCAAATACTTTACGCGATGAAACTGGATATAACAGTGTTTAACTTGTGTGAAATCTCATTACCTAATACTGAAGTTAAAAATATTGGGGTAGTGAAGATGAAAACGCCTCAAATCGTCAACTGTGTATTGACAGTGCTAAATGAGACTTGTAATATCGGTTTAGAGAAAGATATTAGTAGTTCATCAGTACATAGTTTGGGTTCATGAACATGACTAATTATTGCTTAAAATATTTTTATTAAGGTAAGGTTTATGGTGTATGCACACATCAGATTCAAACGAAACGAATTTTAGAATTCTGTAATGAAATCTTTTCCTGATTCGGATGATTTGACGCAGATAAGTGAGCGAGGTTAGATGACTTTTCATATAGGTTTCAAAGTTCGTTTGGTTCGGCTTTAATAAGTGTGTGTTCACCATTATGTGGCCAACGTCAGTGGTAGAATAATGCCTAAGCATGGCATGGGTTTAAAAGAGTAATGTTATTACTCAATATGATTGCTGTAACCATATAAAAATTTCAATGATATGATGAGGTCTTTACAAATTAAATAAAAACATTGCTTTTTCAACATTTACTCTCATGAATTACACTTTACAAATGTGTCTGCATATTGTAACCTTATAAAATATTACATAATTACAATGTGCTAAACTTAAAAAGTAACCTATTTTGTAATCATGTCTTTCAGTACCTTGCAAGCAGTCCTTTATAGATTACAATTTCATCACTTACAAGATCAAACCTTTCCAAAACTGTTGTGCAAATATTAGCTAGGCCACCACCTTTAAGCGTACTCTGCATTTTTGATCGAATTACCTGCGACATAGGTTAGACATAAAAGATAGAAGAATTGCTAAGGTCAAACAACTTGAATGTAAAGCAGGATGGTTTGGTAAGATTATCTCGCAAATGAGTTCTAAGCATCCATAGACAACAAATATTTAAGACTTGAATAGGATTATTTGTAATGACGATAGTTAAATAATCATCTTGTTATAACTTACTTCAGCTTATTTGGATTAAAACTCACAATTTGTACAGATAAATCCTACATAAAATGTGAACATAAATAATAAAAACATTTACCATTTCACTAATATTTCCATATAATATAATATAAACCTAAATAATGTATATAACCTCTAAATTTTTGTAGCTGGTGCTACAAAATTATGATACAATTAAAAATATTTCTTGCAAACTGTGTCAACACTTAGTGGAATACAAGTTCCGGGGCTAAAGCGCTGTTTACATTCATCGGATATCCGCGCATAGACAGTAGACTTGCGAACTCACTGGCCGATTCCTGAGATTTTTGCGAATGAGCAGACTTTCATTGACTGATTTGAGAATCCGCCAATGATAGTTCGCAAGTCTACTGTTTATGCGCGGACATCCGAGGAATGTGAACAGCGCTTCAGTATTACCCAGTCAGAATAGCATTTACACATAGCCTCGTCTAAATATAACATATAGTCGAAAAGGATGACATTACGAACCTACAAAGTTATAGAACACATAATGATCTTACTAAATAAATGCCAGATAATGAGAAACATTTGCAAACTATACAGTGTAATACATAAGTAATACACAAAATATGAAAGCCTAATTGCATGATGAATCTAATTAATTATTATGATTATAAGTACAATAGATACTGTTGTTATGTATGACATACAAATGTAATTTTCATCTGGTCCATTCAACGTAACCATAATCTTTCATTATTCTAATACACTCTCGATGATAACTTATGTGTATATGAGTAGAACAGCTATTCATGAACTTAGATTTTAATTTTACCTCTTAGTACACGATCAAAAATGAAAAAGATTCAGATTTTTTATATGGTAAAATTTATATTTTTAGACTCGATTTTCACTCATAGTTATTATACTTTCAAAGACATTCTCCCGACTGAGCAGCCTCATTGGCTGATTTGGGAACCCGCCAATGAGAGTACCTACGTAAGTCTATGCATGGAATTCCGACTAGTGTGAATAAGGCTTAAATGTGATGTAATTGAGATATTAGCCGTAACTATGATAATAACTATGGTAAATAATCGTTAATTCAGTTATACATTATTTATGTGTGTTTACTAAGTACAGACTTGCCAAAACTGGCATATTAGGTGTAATATTATATAATGTGAGTCAGATGCAACCTAGTTTATGTAGCATTTATAAAATATTCTATAATCCGGCATGCAGTAAGTTTCGTACCATTGTTTGTTGCACACAGCTGCTCCCCCATGGGATAAATAATAACTAAAACAGATAAAAACGTGATAGAACATAAATATTTCCCCATCAAAATTTACAAATTACCTCTTTAGATAGTATCTGTACCTACATAATAATTTAATGTAATGTTATGAGTTAAACAGAAAAAATACAATAAATTGTAAGTTAAAAAATTATAAACGTTTTATTTAAACCTGACTATGATATTTGAAATTAAAAAATCAATTTATTTATATCGGTAGAAAATCTGTTTCGTATATATTGAGTGTTTCATGTCATGGACAACTTGACCATTTTTTTTCGTTTAGAAATTGTTATGCCTGTCAGAATTTTTTTTTGACCATATCCATCAAAGAGTCTAGGCTCTAAAATTCAAATAAATATTTTTGGACATAGACACATTATTTAGAAGTTGTCAGTCCAACATACGTACCTCCCATACGTCAGTGTACCGGCCACGCTCCCGTCCGCGCCTCAGTGTGTGCAGGCCAGCACCTAGCAGCACCCCCCGCCCGCCGCGCCGCCCGCGCCCGCGCCTCCCGCACCACTCGCGCCGCCGCCCGTCGAGTGCTGCGGACCGATCTTGATGCCGTTCGCCTAGACATATACCAACTTGATTTACCACCTATTATTAACTCTACGCTGTATAGTGTCTTTCAGACTACCCTATAATATATAGCATCATAGCATATAATACAACAATATCGCACATCACATCATACATTTACTATGAACTCGTTCACACTATGCTATAGTATATAATTATGGGCTTGCTATACGCCAGAATTAAGCGATGTGCTGGCTGCGCTATATCGCACGCCAACCCTTCCTGCCAGCCTCAGTTCTCCCCCATTCTCTCTGCCCGCCGCAGCCGCCACCCGTTCAACTGAGCTTCCTATAAACTATTAACGCTTGCGATGTCTATAGTATATTGTCTTAGTCTTTACTATATTGCTATAATTATCTTATAGCGTAGTCTGAACGACGCTTAAGGGATGAACTATATACTAGACCCTAGACTAGAACTATATAGAAGCCCGTGCATCAATCTTTGTATAGACGAGTGTCGCCCGGGCCCTATATGTAATACAAAATGCCCAGTCCAGTGTAATTTTTTTTTTTTTTATATTTTGGACATTCTCACACAACGTCATCTAGCCCAAACTAAGCTATAAGCTTGTGCTATGGGATCTAGACAACTGATAACATACTTATATATTTCTAAATACATACATATTATACATAGATAACACCCATACTCCGAAACAAACATTTGTGGATCACACAAATAATTTGATTCGACCCGGAATCGAACCTGGGACCTCAGGGCCGGCAGTCGTATACTCATACCACTGCGCCACCGAGGCAGTCACCGTGTAGTTCATCCCTTTATGGTTCAATTGTCTTCATTCTTACAAGTCAAGAGAGCTAGAGAAACTCTAGACTAACTACTAGACTAACACAATATATAGAGTACAGTTCCCTCATTGAATATTGATTACTTAGCCAACAATGTTACACATTACAATATCGATTACAAGATAAGCTGCATACATTACCTCATTGTTGATATCGAATACGCCTTCCTGAATTTTTTCATATATCTCTTTGGCAGTATTGATGAATGCTTCCTCGACGTTGGCGGCGGTCTTCGCCGATGTCTCCATGAACACTAGACCATGTTCACGTGCGAAAGCCTCGCCTTCCTCCTTCTTTACTTCACGTCGCGATTCTAAGTCGCTAAATAATTTAGAAACGAATAGCATATCAATATACAGGGTGTAACATTGGTATGGGTCAGTGAGGGAAAGTCTGAAACTATAAGACTTACGAAGACTGTTCTTAGGAACTATAATCATCGCTTTTAGTAAAAATTAAGAACCGCATTCACAGATTTAAAAAAACTTGTACTCAGCTCGGGGAATTGACCCTGGGACTTTTTAAAAAAAACCTATACTATTTTTATTTATATATTTAGATATCGATTGTGTAGTAAATTAGTAAATATTACTACGAAACATGATATCTAAAATTAATAAAATGCATTGTTTTATATCTTTTAGTTTATTTTAGTAGGTGTTCGAGAGTACAATTTTTTTTAATACAATGTTGAACTCGTTTCTGTGCGTAAAATTGTAAAAAGCAAAGTTATTTTTGGAACAGAATGAAGCACCTGTCACATGCACCCCTCAGTTTTCGTCAATTCGTCGCGCCCATTGTCGCACGCGACTGATAATATGAACACTATATGTCATGACTAATGAGCATCAGCTTACCTCTTGTTACCAATGAGCATTATAACCATGTTCGAGTTGGAATGTTGGCGTGCGTCTTCGAGCCAAGTCGTGAGATGGTGAACGTGTCCGCCTCGTGATGTCGTACACTAGAAGTGCGCCCGCCGCACCCCTGTAGTATGACCTCGTGATTGATCTGAAAATTATTGGAGGGGAATTGCAGAGTCAATAATTGAATACCTACTACCTATCATGCGTAAACTGCTGGATCAATTTCGCTAATTCCTTTTTTGTTTATCACGGGCATGCTAATAATTCAAGTATTGCGACATACTAAGCGAGCGGATAAGGGGTCATTAGCTAGCTTCTTTATATAAATATCACGTCACGGTATATTAGCGTGAAGCTTCTTTTTTTTATATATTGGGTTCGCCAAATTGACGCCGCCCGCCTGGTGGTACGACGTCTAGCGATTGTGGGCCACTCTCACAGCGCATAATACTATAGAGGGTGGCCCTCAACTTGACGACCTACTGATGTGCCTCTTCACGTTCCGCTTAAAGAACCCAGGATTATATGTGGGAGGAAACACGTGCACAGGCAGGGCGTTCCACCACCGCCACTATCGTTCGGCAGAGAAACGAATGTTTAAAACGTTCGGTTCTCGCGAACATGCTATCCACTGTGTGGGAGTGGCATCTCTGCCCGGCACGCGTTGTTCGGGATCGGAAGGAAGAGGGTGGGATCAGATTGAAGAGCTCTTCAGAACACTCGCCGTGGTAAATATGGTAGAATGCGGCCAAGGAAGCTATTATTCGGCGCTGAGCTAGCGGCTTCCCTCTAACCTGATGGAATGTATAATAAAAGTATCAGCTGGATGGCCAGCTTTCTGAACGAACGCCGAATGCGGGTCCTCTGCGATGGCCAGGCTTCTCGCTTTTTGCAAGTGAATGCCG